>VZDJ01000301.1:6955686-7484234 GCA_008694505.1 Cyanoderma ruficeps | reverse complement strand
AATAATAATAATAATAAAAAAAAATAAATCCCTCAGCGGGACCCATTAAGCACTTTATGTGAAATGTGGCAGCCTACAAGCTAAGGAAAAAATAAAATAATAATAATAAAAAAAAGCGCCTTGAAACAAGGAAAAAAGATAGGAGCAGTCCTAAAGCCTAGTCATAATTTTTCAGTTTACCATGACTTTGATGAGGTCTCAGACCCGACAGTCATATAAAATAGACACTGCTATTTCAAAACAAGGAACATGGCAGGCACCGTGTAGAAAAGAGACTTTTTGTTATCTTACATGCTTTTATAGCAATGCAGGGGGAAGCAGTAGGGCAGAAAAGCATGAGAGCTCGAATTAGAATGGGTTAGAGAACTCTGTTGCACAAGACATGCACATGACGAACAAAGCATTGCAATTATCAGTCTTACCATTTCTCCCTATATTAGTGACCGAGGTAGGCATCAGTGCATTCGGTCAGAGATAAAGGATTAGGGAGAAAGAAACTCATTGAAAAAGACTAAATTCCACAATTGTCTTACGGCCATACTCTCATTTACTGCATTTCCAGTTTACCGTTCCAGCAGGGCGACTACGGCATTATTAATTATTGGTTGCAAAAAGGAGCTCTTAAAATCTATCCTGTTGACACGTGAAGAAAAGGATGGAAAAGCTCTATGGCTGAGATGCAAACCCAGTTTGTTTTTTAATGGTGAGGTAGGAATGCTTGGTAAGCAATCTGTGCTTTGGTTGCTGATGACCCACACCTCCCGGCGGGCTCCCACCGGTGACAGCCACACATTCTGCTCCCAGCTCTGCCCTGCCTGGGCTCTGACATAGAGACTCCCCTGGATATTGGAGAGCTTTTTATCAGGCCCATAAATAAAAGCATACCAAAAAAGGTTTTTTTGGTTTTTTTTTTAATGGTCAATCTCTGTTTCACAGCAGGTACCTGTGATGGGTTTATATGGGTTGTTCATCCTGAAGAAGAGAAGGCTCCACAGGGAGACCTCAGAGCACCTTCCAGTACCTAAAGAGCCTCCAGTAGAGTTGGAGAGGGACTTTGGACAAAGGTATGGAGTCACAGGACAAGGGGGAATGGCTTCAAACTGACAGAGAATAGGTTTAGATGAGATATTTGGAAGAAATTCTTTGTTCAGACTGTGGTGAGGTCCTGGCACAGGGAAGCTGTGGCTGCCCTATGCCTGGAAATGTTCAAGGTCAGGATGGACAGGGCTTGGAGCAACTTGGGACAGTGGAAGCTGTCCTTGCTTATGGACAGGGTGGGATGGGAACAAGATGAACTCTAAGGTCCCTTCCAACCCAAACCTTTCTCTGATTCTGTAGTTCTGTATCCCTCCAAATGATGTCTTTAAAGAAAGGCTCTTTGTCATGATTAAAGAGAGACTGGTATTTCAAGAATTCCTTTTCAATGCCAACATGTTTGGGATTGAAATAGTGTCAAATCTGCAGTCAAGACAACTAATTATTTTAATTAGTGCTGTAGCAGCTTCTATGATGTGACTGCTTCTTTTCTTAAGTAAGAATCAGTGACAATTTCAGCAGCTTAACAATGCTTTCCATTTAGAGTATCAAACATGCTCTTTACTGAGCACTCATCTTTGAATTGAATTAGAGCCTCTCACTTTAAAAGGGATTTTAGGACTGTGTAAGAGCCTCTTAAAACTGCAGCTGGACTTCTGCAGTGCAGGACTAGCACTGAACTCCTCCCTGTCACAGCACTGGACTGTGAAAATTACTTCCTTTTTGCACCTTCCACTGCTAATGTGCTTCAAGGCACCCTATCAGCCTTTTTTTGGCCATCACTAGAAGATAGTCAAGTATTTTAAAAATCAGCTTAATTATTTTTTAATAACTAATTTGCAAGTTATAAGAGCAATAATACTCCCAGACAGTATCATCAAATAACTCGTATTTCCCAGTTAAAGCTTTGCCTCAGGATGGTTAATTCTTTGATGCTATCATTTTCTGTGAGTAATGAGCACTTTGTAGGATTGAACGGCTTCACCGAGTTGCTCCTGGACCAAAAACAATCTGACAACTAGAGAGAAAGCGCTCTGTAGTTCCACACATGTTCCAAGTGTTATTACTGAGGGTGACATAATACGTAAGTTAGTGGTGCCAGTGCTCTTTAATTACTTTTAATTATGAAGCCTACTTTAGATGTAATATTTGCTGGAATCAAGTCAGATTGGTTTCCAAAATCACATCACTCCTTGAGTTTGAATTTAGCACACACGCTGCCTCTATTTAGACATTGATTTATGTGCTTTTTTCTTAACAAAGCAGCTCATTAAACAAAATGTATTGCTCATATTTTATCCAAAAGAGCAAGTTAACTAACCAGCACATCTTCCTTCTTTCTTATCTTCTACTTTTATAGGAAAGAGGCTGCAGAAGAGGCTGCTGAAACCAGTGCTTTCCACTACAGCCCTGCAGCTACCAGTATCAGCAGTGTGCACAGCGATGCATGTGTGAAGCAAGTTAAATGTTAAATCAGGAATGCTGGGTCTTTCCCCATGAATGTTTAAACATTCACCACTGACAGCTGCACATTTAAAATATTATCATAAGTGAAAAAGGTGTACTTCAGGACTCTCATTTTTTAAGAGGATGAATGAGGACCAACACCCAAGATGGCTCTGCTGACTCTGGCTTTGCAGTGGATGCTGGTCCATGAACAACCCACTGTGTTTTCACTGCTCTGTTTTTCAAGTGCCTTCTTTTGAATTAGGCTTAGAACACATTTCGAACAGCACTTGATGGCCCCACTGAAATCAGCAGGTGGCCTGGGGCTGTGGCTGAGAGCAGAATGTGGTGAGGGGTCCAGGCTGCCTGACCTCCTCCACCGGCACGAGAAACCTTCGCTCTTGCTCCTTCTCCTTCCAACACGCCGAGCCACGGCAGCACCACCTGCTCCCCCAACGTGAAACCTGGGATGCCTCTGCCCTGGCCTCCATGCAAATGGTGTGGCCAGCAGGTTTTGGGCAGCCCAGGGCTGAGCAGAGCACACCAGCAGTGCTGTCCCCTCCCCGCGGGCGGGCTCCCGACGCTGGAACGCCGCCGGTTCGCTCTCCCGTCCGACCCGAGATTGCATCGCCACCTTTATCAACGCCAGCACCAAGAACACCCAGCTCGGAATTAAGCACTAACTAGTCAACCTTGCATAGGCATGACCCACTGAGAAAAGATATCACTAACCTCATCTATAGCTTTCTTATAGCTCTGTGGGTAAAGGAAGAATAATCAGCATCAGAGGAAACAGATCGGGACAGGAAAAAGCCAGAGGAAGGGCAAGCAGGTTAGAAATAAAATTAGAATTGTTAGCTCAACGCTGTGGAGTGTAGAGAAAAAAAAACAAACATTATCAACAAAACATTAATACACATTAAAATAGAGAAGCAGTGGAAATTCATAGCGTTTTTAGGCCGACTCTGCAGTTTTAAGATACAAATGTCAACAGCATTAAACCAGGAGGAAACACTTCGGATGAGATTTTGCTCAGAATAATAGAAGGGGAGTATAGAGAGACCACTACCAGGTGGGGTTTTAAGCTGGGAAGGCTGTGGGGGGCTGGTTGGTTCCCCAGCCTTCATGAGCAGAGCATCCCTCCGCGGGTGCTGCGGGGCACATGCAGCACGGAACACAACAATGTGCCATCGGCCACCACCGCGCCCAAGCTAGCAAAGCCCTTAAGCCTCTGCTTCACCTGGAAACACAGGCTTAAGTGCTTTCCCCTAGGCTTGGGCTCCTGGTAAAAACTCATGCACTCTCTTTAAGCATTCAGATCTCCCAGGGGCTGTCGCTGTACTGCTGCTTTCCAGGCTCTCTGCTGGAGCAGCAGCAGTACTAGCCTCGTTTTTGGGGTCCCCGCGGTTGTGCCACCGCACGGAAGGGAAACGTGGCCAAGCCAGCTGGCAGCATTCCCGTGGGAAGGAACTGGGGACTCACAGCAGGTCGGCTCGGTCGTGTCACGTCCCTGTTGTCCTCCTGCTTGACCTTGGCGGGCTCATGGGAGAGCACAGGGGACCCTTCGGGCTTGGTATTCCCTGGGTGAAAGGCAGGTGGAGAGAGTGGGAATCAAAATGCTGCCAAAAGCCACCACTGCACCCTGTCACCTGGGACAGGTGGGAACAGGGGCATCATCATCACTTTGCTGTCCTGAAAAACCCTCCTGCCCCTTTCTGCTTCTCCACCCACAGAGCAGGAGAAGCCATAATCCTGCCCAGCCTCCACTAACAGCCCTCTCGCAGTTACTGCTCTTTTTCTACTAAAGAAACAAATTTACTTTGCAGAAGAGCAGGGCATGTGATAGATGAAAAGCTCTGCAGCATCTGACATCACTAGGACAATATTTGTCGCAGGATTCCTCATTAGTAAAAACAAAACCAAACCCAAAATGACAATGGGTTACAAACTTCTTTTATTGACTACCTCGAGGACTGATGGTTTCAACAACAGACACCATCATCTTATGGCCAAGTCATAAAATACTCAATGCATGGAGGCAGCATTTGTCTTAATGCTCTTCAGCCCTGGGGCAGTGTGGGGCTGTGCCAGAATGCAGATGTGGGGGTGTATGGGCTGTGGCAACTCCACTACTCCACTGCCATCAAACAGGGTAATAGAATATCTTTAGGAGGGGCTCTAGGATGAGAGGAAACAATTTGGCTACAAACACAAATTTGGCTACAATAAACCCTGCGTCAGCATGGCTGCCTGGTGAAAGCATTTGAGAGAAAGTTTCTTACAGGTTACAACACTCCTCTCATCCCATCTCAGGCACGAAGATGAAGCTCTCCCCCAAAATTATCTATCAATTAAAAGTGAAACACACTCCCACATCAGAAGAGGTGCACCTGGGTGGATGAAGACAGGAAGCACACTGGTTGTTTTATTTGCTCACCCTAAAGCATAAGCTCCATCTCCTTTTGTGCAGGCTACCTGGCAGCGACGCTTGGCCATCTTACATCAGCCTCCAGGGAAATGGGGCTGTTGGCAGCTCTGCTTGCAAAGAGGCCAGCAGGTCACAAAAGCACATCAGAAATGATGGATTTTCATTTTTTAAAAAGGCAAGCATGAGATCATAGGCCTCTTGCCCTTCCTGCTTGTCAGGGAGCCTCACAAAGTGTGCCTGGTGCTGAGGGATGTTTCGAAGCTCACCTCTGACTCTGTTGCGCTCGCTGGAGCCAGCCTGGGAGCCGGGCTGGGATCCACCCTGGGAGCTGGGCTGGGAGCTGGGAGTGCTGGAGCTGGAGGAGCTGCCACTGCTGGTCCTCTGCAAGGGGCTCTCCACGATGGTCTCTGTCCTCCTCAGGTCTGGGTTGCTGCAGCAGGACAAAACAGAGGGGCACCATCAGCCGGGGTCACACCCACCCTCAGGGCTCCAGACCCTTCCCACACTGACAGGGGTGGCTCCAAAGGCCAGGAGAGTCCTCCTCAGCTGAAGGAGACAGGGCTGAGGTCGCCAATTTTGGATGCACTATGACCACAACAAAAGAAAATTGCCCAGAGCAGCTTTCTGCTCTTACTTTGTAAAATCTGGTGACTGTTTAAAGATTCTTTGCTCTCGATCCTCTGTCCATAGATTTGCAAAGCTGGAGTTACCTAATCAGGCACCAAAACTCTTCATAAAAGCAGGAATTTGTGACGTGTTGTTAGAGAAAGACTTCAGCAAACCAAGGATCTCAAGTTTGCAACAAGGCTGCAGATCACTTGTACCACTTAATTCACAGTCCCCAGTTTTCATGGCTTCACTTCAAACTTGCATCACATAGCCACTTTTCCTCCTTGATTTCTCTCACCCTTGTGAACACAGATAAATCTAGAATAAAAAGTCTCCTTGATACACAAGGAGTGACTAATATCTCTCTGGGTATCAGATGCCTTTAGGAAATTAATTCTTACCTGGCATTGAAATGACATCAGAAGAGATGTTCATGCAGAGTTAGGCAATTTGGTTTTCTACAATGTTTCTGGAAGTGATCTTATTCAAAGGCCTCTTTAAAATGTATAGTAAATATTCCCTCATTTGTCACAACAGGGTGACAAATAAAAGAAAGGATATTTCTGTAACGTTTACATTTATGGAAGGGGAGAGTCAAGAACCAATAGGAGGAATGGAGAAAAAGGAAAATAATTACATTACTGTGAGAGAAATGAAGTATGAAATAATTTCAATGAATACTTAAGTTTAATGGACATGCGGTAGCATCAAAATAATTTCCAGTTTTCATCAAACTGAAAACCTCCAGCTCATGCTGTATGGCTGATGTCCTTAGCTAAATTAACCAATGAAGTGTATTTGAAAACTTTGGCAACTGATGTATTTACCTGCACTGACCAGGACAGGGACAGTGAGGGTGCAGGAAACACTGGGCAACCCTGAACTTGAATCTCAGATTCCCATTATCCTTTTTACCTTCAATACCATCCCTTACAAAGACTACACAGTCCAATATCCCCCTGCATTTTAAACTGTCCTTCAACCAACAGCTAATTAAAAGAACAACGTTTTCAAGAATTCAAAATGTTTCAGCCTTTGGCAAAGAAGAGCAACAAACCATGATATGCTTTTTCTCTAATTAAAATTTAAAAAAAATAAAAAAAAAAGAACAGCAAGAAATATTTTCCCTCCTACTGCTGCCCCTGCCAGCGACTCGGGGCTGCTGCCTGTGACTTTGCTGAAGCACAGAGGGGGCACTGAGCTGGAAAGGGAGGCGTGTGCTCAAACTGGTGACAGCACACAGCGAACATCCCCACATTCACTTCTTGACCTCACCCTCTGAGGACAAGGCAGGAAGAAGAAACCAGGGAGCTCCCTCATGCAAGGCTAATTGGAACTCGCATTTCTCCCGGGATGTGCCCGTCTGAGGTCTTGTTCTGTGAGGCAGAGACAAGCTCTCGCATGCCTAAGCTGTGTTTTTTCCATCCAGCTCTGAGCAGAGCTTGTCAGCTTCCCTGCTCGTTTTAAACATGCCCAGGGACAGCTGTGACACGACAGAGATGGGACCACAGCAGTGGCACAGCACCTTCCTCAAGGCTCACTGCTGTGCCAGAGCTGGATCTGGCTAAGCTAAAGGCCCAGTCCTAGGAAGCTGAAAGGAATTTAATCCTTGATCTACATCTAGAGAAGATCTCAGCAAGCTGTTTGAGTGTCCGTCCTGCAGCACATTCCTCAGTCATTATATGTGAAAAACTGCTCTGATGTGTAAGAAATGTATGGAATGCACCACTGAGACCTCCCCACTGGCTTATAGGGATCCACTGATTTGCAAGAGATGAAAACCAGGACCTGATTCCACTAGGGGGAACACCCAAACTCCTGCTTGATTCCACAGCAGCAGATGCAGCATCCACCTGCAAACCCTGCAATGCCCAGGAATGCATTCAGCCAAGGGAGCAAAGCCTCCAAGGATTCCAGAGCTTTGTCTGTACAAATCACTGATGGATGCAAAAATTCCTCCCAGAGACGAGAGAAGCCTGGCAAACCTCGTGGTGTTGAGTCAGCTAAAGCAGGGCTGGAGCCCAGCCCCTGTCTGGGGGGCGAGGCTGGGGCAGTGCAGCAGAGCCAGGCCAGGATCACTCCTGCCCATGCCCTGCATGTCCTTACCTTGCCCGAATGGGCTGGGAGCCCAGCCGGGGCCCCAGGGCGCTGCCATTGCCTGGGGAGTTCTTCCTTGCCAGGGCAGGGGATATGGAAGTGGTTCGTTGAGGCACCTGGAAAAGAGTGGACACATCTGCAGTCACCCAGGCTGGGCCACTCGCTCACCTGAGCCACCACGAGATCACCTTCCAGCACCGCCCTAAGGCTGATTTACAGCTCATTTCCCACCGAGAGAAAGGCAGTACTTAGGGCAATTATAAAATACAAGGCTCTCAGCTTTTAGAAGGAATCGCTGGAGTGTGAGGCAGCAGCAAGATGCAAAGGTGCCCTCAGGGATGCTCCTGGCACGGGAGCCCCCAGAGCAGCCTGGCTACCACCAAACAGGGCACTTACTTCTAGAAGAAATGTATGCACATATAGACACACAAATATATATAATTTAAATCTAACAAAAGCCATAAAACTGTTTTTTAAGGTAAAATTCAGACTGAAGTGCATTTTAACAGCCACAACGGGGGTTTTCTATCTAGCTCAGATGTGACACATGCCAGCAGACAGAAGGTGTTGACTGGTGGACAAACAAGAGGGTTGACAGTGGGAAGATCCAGACTGACCCACCTAACACTGGGATTAAACAGTGTGACCTTCATGTGCTGCTGCCAAAATCTTGCTGCTGGCAGAAGGGCTCAGCACAAACACCCAAAGCCAATCACAGCCTACAGGGGCAGTGACAGGTAACCCTGGAACTCTGCCCCATCCCGTGGGAGCTCAGGCATCACTGCATGGCCACAGGTGCAGTGGCCTCATCCCCCAGCACCTCAGGTGATGTGGAGAGCCAAGACAATACTCACCGTTCAGTACCTTGCACCAGGTAACAGAGAGGCCAAGGGCTTGTCAGGATTAGCAAGAAAAAGGATTAAGCTTGGCTTTTTTTTTAAGAATAAACACACAGTTGCATTAGGCAAGATAAGAAAAGATTTAGAGAGCTGGAAATGCTTTAGACTGGAGCATCACCAGCTGCAGCTTGTCTCAGTACAAAGCAGTCTCCCCTCTGGGCAGGGTACTCTCCAGTCAGGACTTGGGGAGTTTTCCACCTTCCTCTGAAGCATCCAGCCATAAGCACTGGCAGAAACAAGACCCCAGACCACAGAGACAGCTGGTCCTGCCTCTCAGGGCAGTGCTTTTGTTCCTGCCTGCAAACACATCAAACCCACCTCAGGCAGTGCAGTGTAGTGCAGTGAAGTCAGGCTCCTCATGGGTGCTATTGCCAACACAACAGCCCTAAATGTGATCCGGTGGGGATCCCCATCCAGAGTCCACGTTCCCTCAGCCAAGAGGGAAAACACTGCATAGTGCTGGAGAACAGCTTTTCTCCCAGCAGCCATGGCCTCACCATGCAGGCCATCACTGCAGCATGTCCTTCTCAAAGGACTTGTGGCAAAAGCCAACATTAAATCGCAGGAGCTTTTTCTTAATTATGTTAAAACCAGGCAGCCACCCTCCTGCACTATGGAGGAGCCAAGCACACACACAGTTCCAGGAGCTGTTGGCTTGCTGCACCCTTCAGCAGAGCACTGCTGTCTCCTCTTGCTTGGTAACAGCAGAAATAGGAACATTATCAACACCCATGACACCACCACAGATCCCTTGCACAGGGAGGCTTACCTGGTGACTGCGACTTTGCTCTGGAAAAGGCAAGCCACTCACTTTGCAAATACGTAGAAAAATTGCCTCTCAATCAGGGACAAATACTGCCTTCCCTGTCACTAATCAATTTATAATCATTTCTCCTCTGTAAAAATCCTCCGGGCTGAGCACTGATTCACTGTAAGGGGAACTTTAATGGCCAAGTTATAATTCTTCCAAAGTGAAGGTGTATAAACAACACAATCGAAATACTGGTCCAGAAGAATCCTAATTAAAGAGGTACTGCCAGACACTGCCAAAATGTCAATGAATGTATAAAGCTGCTGGAGCCCTTACAAGTCTTCCATCAAATATTGATTGCAACTGGAGGCACGGTACTGGACTAAAAAGGACCCGTCTTATTGAGTATGACAAATTTTATGTTCCTATAATTCTGTTTAAGCAGAAGGTTGTTTTTCATCCAAGGGAAAGAAGAGATTAATTTGTTTTGGCCTCTGTCCGAGCTCGAGAACTTTCTTTGCTGGAGGGCAGTGCTGTTTTGCAGCCAAGAGCAGCTCCCAGCAAACCCTGCCTGAGGAAATGCAGCCCCTGGGCAGATCAGCACCCGCTGCAGAGCCTTGGGGTGGGCTCAGCCCTGCCCACTCTGCTTTGCCAGAGGGACTCAGCTCTGGGATTGCCTCTGACGTGCTGAAAGTGAGGAGCAATTGTGTTACCTTTGGTGGAATGTCTTCCTCCTGCCGTAACCAAGAACTTCGGTCAAACTTTTCAATGCGAGGGGGCAGAGGAGGGTTTTCTGAGGTGGGGTCCGAGTTCTGCCTTGGCATCTCAGTGCGGTGAGAGGTCACCGTCAGAGCCTCCTGAAACCCAGCCAGTCCCTTTGCAGGCTGTTCATGCAGTGACTGAGACCCAGACAAGGAGCTTCCTTGGGATTTCACAGTGACCAGATGTGGAATCTAAGCACCAAGTCAAAACAGAACTATCAGTCAAAATGGAGGGTAAAAAAAAAAAAAAAAAAGGAATTAAAATTTTAGAATTTTNAAAAAAACAAAAGTAAGGAAGCGATAATAAATAATAACTGATTTAAAAAAATCATCAGGAATTCTGAGGCATAGATGGCTAAAAAAATATCTTGAGGCATGAGCTCCTATAGGTCTCCATGGCTCCCATGGATCAGCCCTACAGGTTGCAAGTTTAAGGAATAGTGACATCTGTTCTGGGAAATCTGAGAAAATCACAAGGTTACAGTTTGTGAAATCAGAGCTTCTTCCCAGGACTCTGTGAAGCTGCACTCCTTTGATACAACAGGGTGGTGACTTTTATTTGAAATTTCTCTATATACACGTCTCTGTACGTGTCCATGTCTCACGGGTACATGTGTATGCACACACACACACTGACAGAGGGCTCTGGGCTTCAAACAACTCTTTCACGAGTATTTCATTGCCAAATAAAACTCTTTGTAGCTGCTGATGGCATAGGATGCCAAGAAGGTCACTGAAAATTATTTGGTCAGTCAGAGGGATGACAGTGAAGCGGGGTTTTGCCCACTTTCCCAATGCATACAGAAAAACTATGTTTCAGGGCTTTCCTGCACATTTTTGTGTAAAGCTGGCTTTGTATTGGAGGTGCCACACGTGGCTGGCATTTAGTTGGCACATATTCCATAGAAAGCCCAGTTGAACTTGGAGCAAAGGCTTTGTACTTCTCTCTGAAATCCCTGCTGGAGTCTCTGGATCTGTGGGAGCAATTCCAGGGGCTGGACCAGAGCCAGCACTGACACTCCTTCAGCTTTTGGTGGCAGAGTACTTGCAGACCTCATGGCTGGGAGAAACTTCTAAAATAACAATGTCCCTCCTCTGTGACAGTCATGGTGATCTATGCCCTCTCCAGATGTGTTTGTGACTGATGTCAACTCAATGGAAAACCAAAACAAAACCTTGAATCAAAGCGGCAAAGAAAGCAAAACCTCTTTCTGATGATCCTCAGCATCAAAGCATCCCGGGTCTTTTGTACCAGGCATTGTGGTTTTAGTCCTTTACATAAACCAGATCCAAAGAGGATCAGAGCAACAGCTGCACTGGACCAGAGCAGCAGCTCCTCCTGGTCCTCCAGCTTGTTTCTAGCAGTAACCAGTAGGTGATGCTTCAAAGGAAGGTATAAACCAGCGTGATGTTGCTAACACATGGAGGTGACAAGAGGAATACACTCATGCATGTGGATGCTGCTCTTACTCATGAATATGCTCAAGGCTGAGAAACCAGGGAGCCGGACGCTATTTCCCTTCCATCCACTCCTCCTCGTTTCCTTACCAGCACCCCCAGCATCCTGGCAAGGGGGGAGCAGCTTTACCTGCGAGTCCACGGGCCGCAGCAGGGGTGGGGTCCGGGCTGGCTGCACGCCGCTGATGCTGAAGGACTCGGAGCGGGGAGGCAGGTTGGGGTCAGAAATCCTGTTGGCCACCTTGTGGGGCATGGCCGGGGAGCTCTGCCGGTTGAGCCGCGAGCGCTCCTCCACCTGCGGGACACGGGGACAGGGGTCAACCCCCCAGAGAACCCATTTCCAATGGAAATCCATAAACAGAGTCCAGAGGAGGGCAACAAAGCTGGTGAAGGGCTGGGAAAACAAGCCATATGAAGAACCACTGAGGGAGCTGGGGTTGTTTAGCTTGGAGAAAAGGAGACTCAGAGGTGACCTGATCACTCTCTACAACTTCCTGAAGGGCGGCTGTAGTCAGGTGGGGCTTGGTCTCTTTCTCCAGGCAACAACTGACAGAACGAGAGGACAGACTCAGGCTGCATCAAGGGAAATATAGGTTGGATATTAGGAAGAAGTTTTTCACGGAAAGAGTGATTAAATACTGGAATAGTCTGTCCGGCGAGGTGGTGGAGTCACCATCCCTGGAAGTGTTTAAAAAAAGACTGGATGTGGCACTCAATGCCATGATCTAGTTGAGGTGTTAGGGCTGGGTTGGACTCGATGATCTTGAAGGTCTCTTCCAACCTACACATTCTGTGATTCTGTAACATACAGAAAGTTCTTTTCTCTTTAGGTGTGGGAAATGGATTTGTAAAGAATTCCCAAAGCCTGACAGAAGGCTCACGTAGTATGTATCTGTATGCAAACTTTGAGATAAGAAATGCTGACTTGGAAATGCCATGGAATAGGGCAGGCATTGTTGAGAGAGAAATGGAACTGGAAACAAGTTTCAAATGATGGCCTTGCAAATAAGGCTGGATACTTTAAAGAAATAGAACTATGAAAGATGCATTGTAGTAGGTAGGACCCATGAGGGGTAATTTTAGATGATTGGCTTTAAGGCATTAGCAGCATTGTGTGGCAAAAGCTGATAGGCCAAGAAATGCTTATAATGGATTGTAATTGGAAATAGTTTGGCTTCTGATTGTGATGACATGAATTGTAACATCTGTATTGCTTCACCCTTCACATAAGACTGGAAATGGAATAAAAGTTTTTTAAATGCCTCTCAGTTGCCCCATCTCTGCGTCAGAAAAAGGTATAAATCGGCATTTAGGTACCTCACATTTATTGTTTGATCAAGGTGGTGATCAGTCACAGGTTGGACTTGACAATCCAGACTTTCCCAATCTAAGTGACTCTGTGATCACGGACTCCACTTCTCCATCAAACTGTGCAGTAAATGCATTTTAAAGGCATGAAAAGGACTGCTTGAATTTATACCCTAAATTAATTTCTCAATATGAAATGGAGAAATAAATGAAAAAGAAAAAATAGAGAAAAGGCAGCACGCCTCAGAGAGATGTTCCTAGAAGATGACTCTTGAGAAGCTCTTGCTTCTCAAATGGATCTTTAAGCAAAGGGACCATTTTCCTTCATTGTTATAAACAACACAATAAGTAGTTTTGTTTGATCTGAATAAAAGAATAAACATGGCAGCCAAAAAACTGTTGGCTTTGATCTGAATTTACTGAGTCTGGCACCTTGTCATGTATGGGAGGGGAAAAACCTCTTTTACTGAGAGAGAACATCAACCCAAAGCCCACTGCTTTCAGCCACCCTTGATGGGAACACAGTGGTTTCAGCTCACCCAGCCGTGCCATCCTGCAGTNGATCACCAGAGGATCCCAACATGATCTCCAAAAAGGCCCAAACAGTCCGCAATTGTAAGAGATGTGCCTGGATAAACAGGGCATGTCTGGGAGAGCACCCAAGCTACATCCCAAGCTAACTTCCAGTGGATAATCCTGGATAACAAGAAGCTGAGTAGAAGGGACAGCAGAAGGGAATGTGCATCCATGCGTCTTGGCAGGACTATCTGCTCAGACTGTTTCATTCAGCATCAAGAGAAATCCTTGACTGTGCTCCAGGGAAGCTGTGAGAGATGCAGCACAGGCTGGTTCCTCACCCAGAGCTTTGTCATCACCAACAGGCCAGTCCCTTAACCAGGGGATGCAGGGACAACGCCACAAGGTGAGTGGCCACAGCCTCACCTTGATGCTTTATCCCATTCCTGCAGGGTCTTGGGGTCACCTTGTGAAAACGAGTGAGGTGGGAAAAGGTGTGCATAAAGGAGAGGTGTGAAAAGCAAAGACAGGCACAACATGAGGTGGGCTCAGCTATGGTGATCAAGCTCTTAAGAGAGAAGACTCAGGACCAAAAAAGCATAAAAACAAGGGCAGTGTGGGATAAAATGCAAAATCCTCAGGAAATATCCAAATAAGCTTTGCACAGCCTCCAGAAAACTGTAGGCTGAGCACCAGACTTGTCTTTTCATTGTTCCCACAGGAAAACAAAGTCTCAATATTTCTGTTAAATTAGCATGCATGGGTTGGGTATGGAAATTGCTAAACTATAGCAAGAACCATGGTAGGCTCATTAAGTATCAGCACAAATCTATCTGTGGAGCCAGCAAAGGTGGGCCTTCAATATATGCAGCAAAGTACCTGAATTGTGTTGAAAGTAGGACTAAACAGAAGATAAAATGGGATGGAGCAAGAGGAGTCATTCTGGGGCATTCCCAAGGGTGCTTTGCTGAGGCAGTACATCAAACTACTGCTCCCAACAGCAGAAAGATGCCACAGCTTGGAACATTTAATTAGAAACCAGACAGAGTGACACGGGTAAGGAATAAATGGTGTGCAGAGCTAATTGGTGGAAGCTGGAGAAGTTCCCCAACAACAGGAAACCTCATCTTCCCTATGATTTTGGCAAAGGCTAAGAGGCCGTGTTCTGCTGCTCTTATTAACATTGTGCAGTTCCCAATGTCCTGCTTCCAGCGACAGCATCAAAAAGATGCCAGCCCCATGAAACAGAAGAAATGGGCCTTTGTGTTTGAAAGGGAAAGTTAAATCCAGCACTTTTCTCCTTCACCCCAGAAAAAAAATAATATTCCATTTTACATATCTTTGCTAAAGTTTTGCAGACAGTACCAGAAGTACTTTAGCAATGTTCTAGAGGGTTTTCTTAAAACCAGGCAATGAAAGACAAAGTTTATTCTCTTTTCCCTGCCCACTACCTACTCTCAGCACTCCAGGAGATGGACAAGAGCGACCCAGTTCTGGATAAAGCTGCAGAGGCACCACCCAGGTGGAAGCCTCTCCATCAGAGGCAGCTCAGCACATCTGGAACACCTCATCTGCAATCCCACTTATCACAACCTCTTCTTTCACTGGAAGGGCTGGAGAATGATGATGCAACTCCATGAAAATCTATCATCTGGCACTGCCACCAAAAGAGATTGAAGACTGAACTGGAAGTAACAAAAGAAAGATCCAAGCAAGTGTGTAAAGAGGTGAAAAGAATTTTAGACAGCCGTATCTATCTCTGTGATGGTTCAGAAAGGCCAAGAACATATCACTGTCCTTTTCTTAGCAACAGGTAGCTGAACTCCTTGAGCATTCAATGCTTGCAGGTATTGTGGATGCAGCTGAGGACTGTCAGGAGGAAAGACCAGCTACATGTTGGATGCATATCACGTGTCTGCCAGGACTAAAGGATGCCAAGCAGTGCTCCTGCTTAGCAGGAAGAATAGGGAAGTTATGAAAGGATCTTTCTGCCCAGGAGTAGGGTTACAAAAGTAAACAAAAAACAATTTTAGAAAAATTAATAGCAACAGCAGGCACCAGTCTTACTGGAACCACGACAAAGAGATTAAGGGAGAAAGAGTTTGCACATGATCCTGAACCTGCACTGCAGACAATGCATGTCTTAATCTTTTCAAGACTATTCAGACTAGCAATAATTAATATTCAAGATTTCACAACTAGTACAATCCCCTCTTTTTGCCTGAGAGAAAAGATCAGGAAAGAGCAACAGCAACCCCAAGGGATACAGTCCTGAGCCTGGGGGGAAAAGCTGTCCAACCCCTGACTATGCAGAATTACAGCTCAGCAAGGAATCTCACAACAATCACCCTCTGCATTCACCCCTGACCCCTGCACAATTGTGGACGTGCCAGGAAGAAGAATGAGGAGATCATCTTCAAGGTCCATTCCAATCCCTTAATATTCTATGATTCTACATCCACAAGCTCCCAGACAGGCTGAGCCCCTCCAGGAGGGATCCGTTCTCCTCCTCGCATGTCCTCATGGAAAAACCTCCCCCATTTGCACAAACACACACAGACACCCTGCACTGAGCTGGGAGTGCTCCCAGCACAGCTGATGGCATCTCCTGGTTCCCCACCCTGTGCAGCACGACCTGCTGTGTGTATTTCAGTCCCAGCCCTGCAGATGTAGACGAGCACCATCATCCTCCCTGCTCTCCCTTACCTCCTTGGCCCACGCTGGCTTCTCGCTGGCATTTATCCCTTCTTTGTAATGGTAGAGGGGTTTCTTCTCTGCTGGCCTCTGGTCCTGCCTCTGCTGCTGCTGCTGCTGCTGCAGGGACACCAGGTAGTCCCGTTCCTGCTGGAGCTGCCTCTGCAGCCTCTCCGCCTGCCGCTGCTCCTCCAGCTGCTTGCGCTTGTACTCCTACCCAGGAGAAAACACAGTCACAAGGTGCCCTGCCTGCTGTACGTTTGGGTCAACAGGGGGGCCTGAGCATCCAAAAGGTTGTTTTCTGGCAGAGCTCACTGATTTGAAAGGCTCTGGGGATTGAGCTGTAAAGCATCCCCAAGGAGAGGCAGCAGAGCCAACAAATTCAGAGCTGTGACTCTGCCAGTGATGCCTCGCAGCCACTGAACTGCCCCATTTGGTAGGAATGGGGGTCGTGACTGCTGCCTTGTCAGGGAAACCCTGCAAGACACACTGAGGGCTGATGTTTGCTTAGGAGTTACCACTGACTTTGTCCAGGTTTTTCTGGATAGAAAAACGAAGGATCAATTCAATGAGGTGCCAAACATCACCTGGTCAAGATGGGGCTCAGAGCAAGCTGGTGTAGTGGAAGGTGTCCCTGCCCATGGCAGGGGGGTGGAAAGAGATGGTCTTTAAGGCCCCTCCCGACCCAAACCACTTCATGACTTTATGGTCAGACAAAACTCAACTGAAGCAAACTCCTCTGTAGGACCAATTAACTGGTCTGGGAAGAGCAAGACTGCAAAGCCAACTGTGTGATCTCTACAGCTCTATGAGTTTTAAGGAGCAAATAATTTTGAGAAGTCCTTTTAAAAGGAAACGGCTTGTGTGAGGGCTTTTTTTTTCCCTAAATAAAATAGCAAGACAAAAAAACCCCAACCAAACAACCCTGTAGATTAAAAGAAAATGCAGTAAGAGTAACAGCTACCAGCAATAAAAAGGATAACTCAAACCCAAATTAAATAAAAGAGAGGACATCTAGAATGCAAACAGCACACAAGGGAATAGACAGTATTCCTGCAAGGAAATTGATACAAAAGCCTTCACTCAGAACATGAAGAACAGCATGGCAGGGTGAGTTTGATGGATGCAGGCACGCAACAGCTCAAACACCCCCCAACATGCTGCAAACAGCCTCCAAAACTCCACAGCAGCAACCAGGGCTGCCCCTCTCACGAGGGCACACACACGCCAATGCCGTGGAGGGGACGCGATGAGAGCCGGGCACCACGAGGGCACCCAGCCCCGAGAAGAACGGGGGATCCAGGCATGCTGCAGCCACGGAGCTGGACAGGAGGCTCCAGGCAGGGTGGTGACAGCAGTGTCCCCCGTGTCTAGGCATGTCAGGAGGCACTGGGGGGACACGGGTGCACGCGGGCGCATGCGGACGCGACACGGGCAGAAAGCGGCGTGGCCGTGGCCTCCCATTTACCAGAAGTAGCGCCTGCTCCTGCAACAACTGCTGCTGCAGGATCTCTAACTGTCTCTGCTCCTCCTCTAACTGTCGCCTGATGTACTCCTGGAGGCATGGGCAGCAAGGATCAAAGGAAAAAGAGAGAGAAGGTAAAAAGAGCCAGTATTTCCGGAGAGGAAGGAGAATGAGGTGGGCACCCACATCCGCCCCGCCCAAGTGATCTGATCAATCAGCCCGGGCACCCTCCATCCCTGCCCAAAGAGCCCAGGGTGTCCACCACTCTACAAGAATGGAAACCACTGGGAAATGGCAAACATTACCCAAGAATAACAAAAAATCTGACCCCAACAACAAGCAGGCGTGCAAAACCTGCATCAAGTGCCTTCACATCTGCGGGCCAGCAAGTGGATCCACACAGAAATAAACAACAGCAGTGAAAGCAACACACGCGGTGTTAACAATTAAGCAATTTGCTCTCAAGTGGTAAAAAATGAGTGTTTACAAGAAAATCTCTGATTAGAGGCAGAGGAATCCGGGCTGAAGGCAATGGCCACACTCCCAGGCCGTTACCTGCTCGTGCTCCGCGCGCCGCCGCTCCTCCTCCCGCCGCATCTGCTCCTCGTAGTGCCGGCGCTGCTCCCGCTCCTGCTGCTTCCGCAGCTCCTTCTCCCGCCTCTGTTGCTGTGGGGGGCACGAGGTACAGGTCAGCACCCCCATCCCTCTCCCCGGGAGCTCCAAGTCCTTTTTCTCATAATTTTTGGGGACCCCACAGACCCAGAATGTCCCCCACCCATCCAAGGAGATGCCTTGCCAGCAGGCTGGTCCGTTTGGGTGGTAGGGAGACTCCTTGATCCCACTCCATCCTCACATACTCTGGTGCTTGGATCTGGCTGTGGAGAACCCACAGCATCCTCCTAGCCAGAACCAGAGCATTTCTTCTCCCACCTGCAGATGAAGCCACGGGGGCAGTGCATGGTCCCCAAGTTCCAGCACGGCCAACCAGGGGGTTAATCAGGCCTCAGACAAGAGGGAGCTACACAAGCCCATCGCCTACAGGTGACACATCTCAGCCCCAAACCCACCCACGAGGATGAGGGAGAGAGCCAGGGGACTTACTGCCTACTGAGGGGAAAATGCATCCCTCTTTATGTTTGCTGAGACCAGAAACCAACCAGGAAGACTCAAAATCCAAGGATTTTTCCTTTTTGAAGCACCAAATGAGCAGGATGGGAGTTCCCTTGCTACTCTCAGGTCATGTCTGCACCATTCCCTCCTGGCTGCATCCCTGCCTGCTCCACTCTGTAGCACTTTTGCTGACAGCAATCTGGGGAGTTTTGGGGTGACGACGACCTGCGGTGAGTCACCCTGGGCACACCACACCTTTAACCCAGGCTGACTCCTGCAGCTGCCTAAACCATGCCGGGAGCAGGGGCTGGCAGCCAAGTGCTGCAGTGCTGCACAGGCTGCTGGGCAGGGCAGCCCCTCACTGCAGCACCGCAGCCAGCATCGGCAGAGGGCACTCACATGCCAGCATTGGCTGCTGGAGCTGCCTGCCCTGACTCCATCCATCATCTCCATCACCTCCTGCCTGCAGCCACACGCCAACGGGAAGGCGCCCGCTGAAGCAGAAACCTGGCCCTTTTCTCTCCTTTTTTTTTTCCCTGTCTTTTTCTCTCTGGTGGCTGAGCAGACTGCAGAGGGAAGGCTGTCACTGGAGAAGCTGGCAACGCCATGCATTCACTGAATTGTGGGCAGGGCTGGAGCAAGCAGCTGAAAGAGCTGGCTGAGCATTCCAGAGATCAAGATGACTCCATGTGAAAGTGCTGCTCTGCAGGAACCTGCACTGTATGGATGGATTTAAAATCTCTATCTATCTGTAGAGACTGATATGGATAGTGTATTTTCCTCCCTTTCTATATATTTGTGTCTCTGTTGAGATACACATCTGCAGATATCTTTACAGACAGATATCCAGGAAGATAAATCTATCTACAGATATTGTAACAAACATTTAAAGACCCCAACATTTCCATCAGGAGCCACTGCCTGTCCTGCTGCTGCCTCCTCACCCACAGGTAACATCCACACGGACTCCAACGATTTCCTTGAGCTACAGCACAGCTTTAGTGCCACCTATAGCCATATTTATCAGAGCCACTCCACTCGCCTCAGGGAGGGAAAAATTACATCCAACCTGAAATAACCTGCCAGCTCCAGACACGGGTGTGTCCCTTGCCAGGCACAGTCCCTGGCACTGCCCACGCACGCAGGGGATGCATGTGCTACTCTGTGTGCACGCCTGTCCTCGCTGGCAGCAGGGGAATGTGGGCCTGGCTGTAGCTTTTGGAACGCTGCACTCGAAATTGCAGAGGGCTCACCACCAGGACACGGTCACTCTGCAGCATCCTGGTGATATATAGGATTTCTTGGCTTCACCAGTGCTCCCTGACTTCCTTAGGTGATGGTCACTGCTGCCATGACCTCTGAAGCACAGATCTTCAGACTGACGTGTTGAATAAATGAGCTTTACCCTGAGCTTTCTGTCACAGTTGTGTCACACTGGTTTTGGGGTGGGTTTTAATGGCTGGCTGTTTTAGTTCAACTATCACACTGCTGAATAAAGCACATAATGCTTGTGTAGGCTGGGCTTGGCTGGCAGGAGGCAAGGCCATGAAAACCACAGCTATTTCTTAAATAAAAATCACCCAAATGGTCTTCACTTCCAATCTTGTAGGCGAACAATCCAAATCCTTCCAAAGAAGGAGGCAAAAGTGATTTTCCCAAGGAAGGAGCAGCACACCATCTTCCCTGGGTACCATGTGCCCCAATGAGCTTGCCTCACTTCTGGCCCCTTCCCTTCAAGGCAACATCTCACCACCACCCCTCTGAAAGCCTATTTAACTCCAGGACTGAGGATTGAGGCCCACAGGTACCATTCTCCTTCAAAGCCAGGCCTAATGCTCTTTTGGATATTTAAAGACCCCCTGCACCCTGCTGCAGCCAGGCTCTTGGGGCAGAGGCTCTGAGCAGGATCCAACACACACATTTATAGAGGCCAGGAGTGCAGCACTTCCCTCCAGCTTCACAGCACATTTGTCAGGTCACATTATAAGCAGGTCATTTGTCACGGTAGCATTACCAGCACCTTCAGCTGAACACTGCAGCCCAGCAGAGCAGGGCTGAATCAGCTGCCTTCCCTGCATGGCCCCGCTGCAGCAGCTGGCAAACATCTGGAGAGGACCTGGCACTGCAGTGGGCAAAGCCTCCAGCAATGCCCCAGTCCCCCCAGAAACAGGATGACAGGGACTGTTTTTGAAGGAGGGATTTGGGTCAGGAAGATGCAGCTGAAAACAAGTGCATGTAGAAACAGAAAAAAGGGAAGATTCAAAGATCTCTCTTTCCTTGCCTCCTTTTCTCCCTGTTTTGTGCCCTCTCTCTCCCACTGCAAGAGCATACTTCCCACATTTCTCCAAGCCTGAAACTACTCTATTTACACCATCCAGATCCATTATTTATGCAAGGCAAGAGCACCAATTAATTAGGACTGCATTTATATAACTCTGCAGGTAAAGCTATATGTAGCTGCTTGTAAGCCAGAACGGGATCTTATTTGCACTGCACCAGATATGACAGGTTTTAAATATTGATGAGAGAAGACACACGAAGGCAAAACCTCTGGTGGGAATGCCCTTGGAGGCCTGGCATGAAACAAGGACTTCAAAGAGCAAGCTCACTTTGCTAGATCAGACACACCCTGGGCTACGAGCAATGAGAGAGCTGCAGCTGCCCCTCAAACCCTGTGAGCTCAGAGAGGCACTGACACTTGCAAGAAGAAGCTCCTGGAAACCCTGGCTTGCTGCTTCCAAACACCAGCACGAGCCAGGAAAGAAGTGGAAGGGGGATTCCAAGTGACAAATGAAAACAAATATTCTAGGTGGTTGCGTTGTTGTGACAGGCTCATTTATCTGAGCCACCAGGGAAAGAGTGACTATGGCTGGAACATCATCTTTTCTGACACACCAAGCACTGGAGCATGCAGAGGTGTTTCCCACTGGTAGAGAAACTGGGTCAGAACTTCCCACCATGGCAAGCAGGGATCTGATTTGTTCTGAACCACTGCAGAACTTTTACTCAGGATCACCATGAAGGGATGCCCTGTGCAGGGAAAATCTCATGCTTCAGAAAATATGAGCCCTACATGTTTCCTGACCAAAGAAAAATGAGGGAGACATTTAGGATTACTCGTATCTGGACCACAGGAGCTGCTGTAACACAGCTCTCCTTGGAAATGGGGGTAGGAATGCTGCTGGGACCACTGCAGTGTCCCCATGTACCACACAGCTGTGAGGGGGCTGCCATATAAATGACAAGGTTCCTACAAGCCATAGGACACCTGCACATGCAGAAGAAAATAACAAGCCACCATTTTAGATAACCTAAATTTACTTATAATTAACTGCTGAATTGTTTATTTTGGCATTGCTTTGTAAGAGTTTCTAGTCTATGGTTTTCTGCTGGTTAACATTTACAGGAGCTTCAGCAGTTTTTTATCCCTTGAACATCCAGCTCTGTAAGTGCCCTAACTGAAACCTCGCATGCAAACAGCAAGATGCTTAGATTTCCCTTGTACAACTCCCTGTAAGGATCTGACTTTCACTTTATACCTAGAAAGGAAAAAAATCCACAATACGGCAGAAAAATGAGGTTGTGTAAAGCCCTCTCTGACTCCATCTGCCCACTGCTGCCAAGGGGTCTGTGCAGAGGTTTGTCTTGCAGGATCTCCAAGGCTCCTGACCCCAGGATGTGTTATTCCTACAGCTGAGCTGGAGTTTTGGTGGTTAAACCAGTGCATCAAGGCTCATTCTGTGCCAGCAACAAATGGAAGGCTGATTAGGAAACTGTATATATCTAATATATGTATATATAGGGAAAAATTAAAATATATTCAAGCCTATTCACCCTTCTGCATGACACAAACATTTTCTGCAGCGCTGTTGGATCTATTGATATTTAATTCTCCAATTTGAGGGTTAGTTCTGGTGCACGTTTTGAATTCATGAGACCAACTTTCTGCACGAGGGAAAACAAAGCTGCAACTCTGCTCCCACAAAAGTCCCGATTCCAAAGCTAGCTTGGGCATTTTTACTTCCACTGCAATTTAAGACAGCTGCAAATCTAAATCTCTTTGACTGCCTGTAGGAAGATTCAGCCTCGGAGAAGGAAATTGGTCAGTTCCTGAAAAAGGAGGCCCAAGTGTCCAACAGATGCAAGCAGACACGCAAAGGATGGCAGCAAGGTCTCAAGGACAGCAAGAAGGTCACAAAGAGACCACCAGACTTCCTCACTTGACTTTTTTCTATATATATTTGATGTTATTGTTAGAGCAGCACCAGGAGATGGGAGGATCTCCCCAAAAAAAAGCCCTAACGTGGGAGGTACTCTGTGAGAGGTTCAGAAATCCCCATTTAGGAAGATCAAGGTGACAGAAAAAATGAGATTCCTTCATTCTGAGCTCTGTTAGATGAGACATGAGAAAGGGTAGGAGCTCTGCTCCTGTCAGTATTTAAAGACAGCATTGGAAAACCACCAAAAAAACCTCCTGAAGGTCTGCACTGACAGAGGAATGGGCCAGTTATCCCACTAAGGGCTTTCTTCAGCTCTTTTGCTGTGCATCTCCAGCACAAATTAAGCCCAGGCATCTCTGAGCTTGGCATCCTTCTACATCAATCCTTTTGGAGCTGCACTTGGGCCCAAATGCCAACTCACTCCCTCAGCCTGGACACCTCCACAGCATCTTATGATGAGTAGGAGCTCTTTCTGTAAACACAGTAATGTGTTTGGCAGCTTGAACAGGCTGACTTAGGAGACCCAAAAGCCACCAGCTCCAAGGGTTTATTTGTCCCGGCTGCTCTACTGTGTTTTAAAGGTCAAATTTATTTTGAAAACACAGTAATCTGAGTCTTCCAGTGGTCTCTCCTCCCAGAGATCTGCTGGTACCAGTGCTGCCTGCTGGAGGCACACCCCATCTTAGTCAGACCATAAAGCAGCATGGAAGAAATCCCGTTCCCATTAACCAAAATAAATCCCTGGCCAAGAATCATCAACGAAAGCTAGTGCAAAGCTGGTGTAGGAAAAAGCAGAGAGGCCCAAGAGCAGCAGCCTGGCTGGTGCTGGAGCCTTTGGGTGCTGCTGGGATGGGTGTGAGTGCTGCAGCAGCACTCCACATCCATGCAGTGTGCTGGGAGCCTCGGGGCAGCCACACCAAACTCAGGGCAGCTGTGGCAGCTGCTGTTGGTTACCTCTGTCTGCCCATCAGCTGCTTCCTGCCCCAAAACATCTGGGAAGGGCAAGGACCAAACTATATCCCTGCAGCAGCGATGAAACTTTATTCGCTGCTCTCTGCACTTACAGATTTTCTGGTTTTGCAGATTCAGGGCACCTTGCAGCTGGCACAGCCACAGCCAGATGTGCTGGGGAGCATCTGTCCTCACCACTGCCACAACCCACCACGTTTGCAACAGAAGGTGTGTACCTCTTTCAAGGACTCCAGCTTTAATCCTCACCATAGCAACTCAGCTGCTCCTTGCTCACCACACAAACGGTGTCTAATAGAGAGAAGGGCTCATTTTACTCTGGGACTGGATGCAGGTGAAGCTAAACCTGGCCAGATGGACCTGAGGAAATTGGCACTTGAGAAGATGCTGGGGCTACCACAGCTGCCAGCTGGCCCCAGCATCTGCCCTGATCCTGGCTGAGCCTCTGGGACTGATCACATCAAGGGGGGCAGAGGATGCTCTTCAACTACAGCCCCCCTGCTTTTCCCCACTCCTCTGACATGGCAGGAGCTCGCAAACACCTCTTGGCCAGCTGTGCTCCAGCACATCTCCCTTTCAACTGAGGTCCAAAAGGTGTAAGGAAGCTGGGAAGAAGGCAGTGGGTGAAGAGCCCAATGGGGTTGTTCAGAGCCACTATAAAAGGCATTGGGTTTAAATCCTGGCTATGGTGGCATTAAATTTTAATGACTTGGGGACACAACAGAAGGGAACTGAGCCCAAGGGACTGAGCACAGCCTAGCCCAGCAAGGCAGCAACTCTGTAGCTCAGGGCAGAGCTCTCAGCTTAGCAAAGGGATTAGTCCTCCATTCAAAACCTGCCTAGGAAGCAGCAAAGAGAGAACAATTTTCTTCTGTGTGAAGAGAACATATTAATACAGCAGCAAGCATTGTATTCATTACAGGATTGCAGCTAATCTGGTGTCTGCTTTTATTCTGCTGTTGTTCTGCTCCTGTACTGCTTGCAGCAAGCAGGCTGGGACAAAGGCACAACCAGGCCTCCTTACAACAGCCCAACCGGGGCAGGGGATTTTGGGGTGCAGCTACCTTGTCCTCTCCCAAAGCAGCTTGGGTTGCCATCCTTGGGTGGGGTGCAGGTCTCTAGCAAAGCCTGACCTACAAAGTATTGAACACTCTGTGCTCTGATAACACGACAGACCTACATATTTACCAGACTGAAAAAATGCTTTGCCTGTGATTTGCCTGTGTTGATTTTTGCCCTGGAGGGGCCCAGAGGACCACCTCGAAGAGGGGCCATACCATCACCATCATCACCATCAGCTGCCTGAAATTCCTTCCTGTCTGTGCCCCTGGCCTGAGGCATTACCCAGTACAGGGAGAGGTTGGTGACCAGAGTAATAGACGTGTAAATTAAGGAGGTGGATGCTCTAATGGTCCATTTACCACAAATCCTTTTATCAGACATACTGGTGACCTCTTCAGAAAGCTAATTTAATGACCCTCAACGCTTCAATGAGTCACCTGGGCTAAGCTCAGGGCAAGGCAATGGGTGTCTTTTTTGCAAAACCCCATCAAAACAGCCCCAGAGATGGGGAAAAAAACCTCTTTATTTTTTGGTGAACTTCTTCAGTAAAAGAATCAGGAGCTAAAGCAAAATCAAGCACTTTCTCCAAAGCACGTGGCCAGGCTGAGCAGCTCAGGGACACCCAAAGTCACACAGTCAAATCCTGCAGCTGGATTTTAAATGGGGTGGATAATTTTATGACCGATTGCATTTGTGGCTGGTATGTTAAGACAAGGGTAATGAAATCTTATCCTTCGGGGCACAGATGGATCATTGCACAAGTCAGGCAGGCATCTGCCCCTCCCCTGCAAGAGAAATTGTAATTGGCAGCGACTGTAAGGACTGAAATTGAAATTAGGGATTAAATGGGACACAAATGGCACACGGATCCAGGGACAGGGCAATAGGAGCTTTTCATCTTCTTCTCAACTGTAACAGTCCACAGGAGCAAATAATGATAATGAACTTGACAGATGCTGGACTGCCTACCTCGACTGAGTACAGCTGTCACCCCAGTCATGGGCTAAATCTGCTCAGTAGTCCAGGGACCCCTTTAGGTTTGGTATTCCAAGGGTTTATTTACAGCAAACCGGTTCTATTACCTTCACAAAAGTTGGCAACACTTGCTGTGGTGGGGAGAGCAGCTGGAGGTGGCAATGCCAAAGGGATGAGCAGAGGGGCTGGACCAGTGCAACAAAATGTTTGGTGTTACTGACTAGAGAGGTCAGCAGGTGACCTCAAACCAGGCTGAGAGCAGTCCCTTGGGACCTGTCCCCAGGAATCCTGCAGCTCCACCCCAAAACCAGCTCAGCCCTGGCCAGTTACCTCCTCCAGCCTTCTCCTCTGCTCCTTCTGCTCCTCGATGCGCTTCTGCCGCTCGGCCAACAACTGCCGCTTGTGCTCCTCGTTCTCCCGCTGCTGCTGCTCCAGCTGCTGCCGCCGCAGCGCCTCCGAACGCTCCTTGTTGGCCAGCTGCAGCCGCAGGAAATCCCGCCGCAGCGTCGACTCCCCCGGCAGGTTCAGGATGGAGCTGCACACGGGAGAAGTGTCAGAAGACCCCCTTCCCTGCAGCCCCGAGCCTCCTGCCCCTGTGTGATTTTCCTCTCCCTCCATCCCAGCAGCACCCAGAGCTTGGGCAACCCTGAGCCTCCTGCTTCTCTGATTTTCCTCTCCCTCCATCCCAGCACCACCCAGAGCTTGGGCAACCCTGAGCCTCCTGCCCCTGTGTGTGATTTTCCCCTTCCTCCATCCCAGCAGCACCCAGAGCTTGGGCAGCAGCAGATGGAGGGATGGGGGCCTGCAAGTGCCAGAGCTTTGCTCATGGCTCACCGGTCATTTACTCACTGTAAATGGAAAGGTTTCCTTTATATTAGGTTTCTAACCAAAGCCTCTGGTGCTGCAGTGGCTGGCACACACTATATTTAGCTGTGCACAAAGCACATTTAGCATGAATCACTGCCAGCTATTAAAATACTACATTATCTCGGTGAAATAATGGAATAACCTGATACTAATTGCAACGGTGCTGAAAAATGTCACCAAAGAAAGTTCCAGCCCCACGGTGCTTGCATTAGCACCTGGGAGGTTTCATGGGAAAAATTACATGGAAACAGAAGTTACACTCGGATGGAAGGTGCCACATTTTGAAGAGTTTTTTAATTTCACCTCACATTTCTCCACAATCTCAATATCTCAATATCCACATTCCTGTGACAGCACCACGCCGGGCTGCAGATCCCACAGCCAATGGGGTTTTCTTCCCCAGCTTTTGGTTAAGGTGATCCAGAGCATCAGTTTATACCCACGCACCACCCGGCAGCAAGAATTCCCTCTGCTCTTCCAGGGAACAGGACTCAGTGCTCAGACTGTCCTTTTTCCATTTCCAGTTCATATGAGCCCATAATCCAAGCTGATTTTATACAGAGCTAAAGGGTTGTAAGGGCACAAATGAAACGCTGGTTCTTACCTCGGCTCTCCAGAGTCATTTTCCTCCTCCTCCTCCTCACTTCCACTGTACTCATACTCTGTCTCATCTAGGAACAGAATTGCTCATCAGTGCCCTTTGCTGGATTAATTTTTTTTTTCCAGTGGCTGAAAACCCCAGAGCTCTGAAGGCAGAACAGCCAATTCTCTTTACCTCGCATGACCAAGAATAAGCAGCATTACTGCTCTGCATTTTGTGGTTTTATGGGGGCCACCAGGCCAGGGAAGCACCAGCACAGTGGGCAACAGCCCTGACCACCACAGCCCCTTGACATAAAGATGAGGGTGTCCACGAAATAAGAATTTATCCCCATATGACAGCGAGTGACCCCCTTCTTCAGGATGGTTCTGCAACAGAAGTGGCACCACCAGCAATTGGAGCAACAGCCACAGGAAGGTGGGATTTAAGCAAGGCTCTGAAGGCACCAGCTCCTCTTTCCCTAAACATATGCTCTTCCTATGCAAACCCATGTAATTTCCAGGCAATGAAGACATCTACATAAAAGCTCACTGCAATGTTGTGTTACATATTGCAGTTTCTGTTGGGATATCATCTTTATCGGATGAAGGGAATTATAGTCAAAGAAAGGCTTGCATTTATCCAATTACTCTCCATCTCTAGGGTCCAACTTTCATTTGCCAGACTAAACACATTTAATACTTCACCGGGATCCCATTTTATTGTTTTGATTGTAGTGAAATCTATTACAAGGGGCTGGAAGGTACGCATGAAAAATTAATTCCGCTACCAATAAGAAGAGAAATAGCAACGTATTAATTTGCTGGATTCTACAAATGAGCTTTCAAATTAAAATTCAGTTCACAAGCAGCTGAATACTTTAACAAGTTTCTTCTGCTATCTGATCTTTCTTGCAGAGGACTTTGATAGGGCCTGGAGAGTTCACTGAAAACATTCAGTTTAATAGGTTATTCCTAGTCAGCGGAATTGCTTTGGGGCAAGGGTCTTATCTGGATGTTCGTTTGCACAGCTCTGCTCGTCGCTGGTGCTGCAGGGATGTCACGTAGATCAACACACTTGGCATGAAATACGTGAGCTGGGGAAAACTCAGCTTAGCAGCTTCACCCTCCCACACGCCAGCACGGATCTGTGCAAACGTAAATTTTACATACACGCTTTAATGAATCAAAGCTTGGATGTTCCGTGTGGAAATTACCACCTGGACTAATAAAAGACAAAATTTTTCATTGGGGGGAAAAAAAAAGAAGTATTTAAAAACACTGATTAACTCTAATGACAGTCACCTGTCTGTTTGCATGAACACCCACTGTTTAGTTACAGGTATTTATTTGCATTTCAACTGACTGAGAGGAATCAAACCAAACAAAACAATCTGTCCCCAAAGCCATATGAAGTGTGGTCACATAGAGGATCACACCTACTGAATTTAACGAGACTGCAAACAAACTCAGCCATCTGAGTGAGAGGAACTAGTACTGAGCCCATGGGCAACCCAGTCCTCTCTGTGTTTCCTCTTTTACCCACATGCTTCACCTGCATGGATGTGCCTTAGTCTGCACTAGGGACCCCCAAGCACATCACAGAAGTCACAGGTTGCCCAGACAGGGATATCTGAGCACACAGCAGAGGTCAAGGATCGCTCAGAGTGCTGCTACTTCTGCACCAACCCTCCTCTCTTCTCCACTGACCTTTCTCTCCTCGCTTCTTTTTAGTCCTGTCGATGTGGTCCTTGAGCTGGATGCGGACCTGCCTTTCGTTGGGCTGGTCTCTGATGAAGGGGTGCTTCATCAGCTGCTCCGTGGTTGGTCTCTGGCTGTGGTTCTTCACTAGGCAGCTCTCAATGAAGGACTGAAACTTTTTAGACCTGGTCAAGGACAGGGAAGGAAGGTACAGAAGTGACAGGTAAATGTATCAATTCTCATGTTAGAAAGTGAAAAAAGACTTGTTGGTATTTGAGAAGGTTTTTGTCAGTTCTTGCTCGTTATCCCAGAAAGCTGGGAACCATCAGGATGACCAGAGAATCACCAAAGCAAGATGTCACCAATGGCAACCAAGAAAAACCAAAGGAGTGTTCCTGCTCCCTTCCCTCTGAACCTGTGAAACTGCAGGTAGAAACGAGGTACAACACACACAGATATAAACACAATGCCTGAGTGGATTGGTTCTCATATTTTATAGCCCCCCTGGGCAGTGTTTCAAGAAATGAATCTTCGTGAAGGTGAGTGGGACAAGCTGGGTTAATTTTTATTTTTTTTTAAATTTAAGTCCCAACATTGCAGGGCTTGGTAGAGCTCAGGTAACCTTTGGGCGATGCTGCAGCCTGTGGCCCTTCCCTGCTCTCTCATCACAACCCACCAGGTCTGGGGGGCCACCAAGCCCCAGACCCCCTGATCCAAGAGACTGGGACTTGACAGAGAGGGGAACAGAGTCTTGCCCTCCTCACAGCCTCCCTGCTCACAAAGTTACATTCAATCCCAGCAAAAACAGTTTCAGCCAAATCTTGAATAAACAGATTTGTCTTAGTCTCAAGTGCTGCATATCCAAAGTTTTCCTGGAACTAGTTTCACCACATTATAAGCTCAAGAGAACAGGGATTTACAAGAAAGGAAGATGTTGACAGGCTACTGTAGTCTATGTTGCTTTAGCAAATAAGAAAATGAATATAAATTAATGTCAGAAGCCAACAGATACTACAGAATTTCATTAGATTTAAAACAATAAGCTTTCAAGGATTTTACTTTTAAGCTGTCAGACTAAAAGTGATTTATCTTTTAAGTGCTAATCCATACAAATTGAGATGCAAAAATAAAATATGCTACTGGATCCAATTAAACCTTCCCTCCAGCTCTGCTAATGAGCAAATCTGCCTTCCCCACCTTGCCTTGAGAAACGCAGCTTTTCAGTGTACCCAGAGGGGACAATCAATGCGATGCTCAAAAAAAATTCTCTTCTACCATATGACTCTCCCTTGTTAGTGTGAAGCTGGAAAGACTCCAGTCCTGGATGTGTGGCCCAGAGCATGTGCAAATACAGTACAGCTGAAGCAGCTGCAAAGTTATCTTCCTGAAAATGATGGGATGGGATGGGGGTCCCAGTGCCCTGTCGTGCCCTAAGACACCTTTGCTGCCTGAGCAGCTATGGACAGGAATTTCCTATCCATTTTCCAGCTCAGGCTGCTGCATTTCCCAAAATCATCCTCTCTCAAACCAACCAGCCTGTCCAGTGGCACAGCTCAGCCCTCACTCGAGCTGAAGAGCAGGGCTTTCTCCCTGGCTCTGATCCAGGAGGACTCCAGCACACATTTCATCCCCTCCCCAGGCCCAGGTCAGCCCACCTTCCTGAAACACACGTTCCTCCAGCTCCTGGGGTTTGTAAAGCTTAAATCAATGTTTGCAAAGCCTTTGCAGCTGCTTGGATGAAAAGTGGTATCACAGTGCAAATATCACCTCATTAACAAAGAGGTTTCATGTCTTTTACCACGCAGGACTAGGGAAGGTTTATGGAAACAAAATCACTAAAGTTCGAGTTCATTTTGCCTGCAAACAGGGGAAGAGGAAAATAAAACTTCATTGCTGGCTGGCTTTAATTGGGAAAGAAAATGATACACCAAAGACTTCAATTTCAGAGGAACACAGCACTGTTTTAAAAGCTAGTTTGAGGATTCAGCAAGCAACAAAATTATTTTCCTCTCTACAGTTTTTAATTGAGGGCAGGCTTCCATGCCAGTGCTCTCTCTTGGCTTTCCTGACTTATCCTCAAAGGGGCTGGAGTCCCTTCATTACTTTTACTTGTGAGGAAAACGTTGGTCTGCCTGTGTAGTGTACTTTTATTTATGTGCTGCTGTGCACAAAAGCAAGGACAAACTCAAGCTGAACCTTTCTCCATTTTGCTTTGCTCTTGTGACCTGTGGTTGTGAAAAACAGCCAGGGAGACACCCCAAAAGCCTGGTCAAACATCTCTGCTCTTCTGTGATGGGCTTGCAGAACTCCAGGACTCATCCTGGCAAGACCCAAAAACCTCCAGCTGAGAAATGAGTCAAGGACAGCAGATCTGCCCAGTGCCACTTTGGAAATGCTGTAAAAATTTGCTTTCAAGGAGTTGGTGGAGCTTCATCTGGATCCTTTGGAGCTCTCCACTGCAACAACAGTTTGGAAGATGAAGAGAGTTCTGAGCTACCTGAGGTACACATGCTCCAACTCTGATGGACACCAGGGATGCCTGCTTGCTCCTGGAGAGGTAGCAGAGGCCAGGTGAGCACCAAGCTGCCTCTTGAAGTTGGAGTTTTATTACACTCTGGCTTCCCAGGAGATCCTTCCATCAAAGCAGCCAGGATGCCACCCCTGGCACAGGCAGAGCACAACCCTGGGCAGACCAAATGACCCCAGGCAGACCCCACAGGATGGGCAAACCTGGGGCAGCTGCCAGATGTGTGTGGGAAGGTGGTGCCCAGGAACAGCCCACCTTGCACTGGAGCACCTCCTGTGATCGTAGGGCAGGGACTAAAATACAAATTCCATCCCAGCTCCACTTCTACCTTAAGGGCATGGGGAAACATCCTGCTCAAAATCTGCTTTCATCAGCTCCCCTCTGCCTGGAGGCTGAGGGAGTCTTTGCTGAACAAACAGCACTTTTGTACGAAAAATAAACTCCCAAGTCTCACAATCCTTTTTGTGCTGTAGGAGTGAGGATAACAAAGGAGCAGACTGGTGATCTGGCAGAAAACAAGCACCTACACTATTTTCTCAGCTGACTAATGGTATCCTCAAAAGGTCGTGCAAAGAGAGCAAGAATATCTGACACCCTCTGCAGAGCCAGCTGGGAATGGCTCCTCTCCTCCTGGTTTGGTACTGGAGCAGCTGATGATCAGGCTGACAAAACTCCTGCAAAAGCCTGGGGGAGTTTTTAGGCTGATCCTAAAAGCCCAACACCATGCATCCAAAGCAGAGGACTCTAAGTCCCTCTTGCTCCTCTGTCAGCAATAAAACAGCTGCTGCTGTTGCTCCAAGTGTCACCAGTACATACCATGGGCTCTTCTCCTCTTTATTGGTGTGTAATCAATAAGATATTAAGCAAAATTTAAAGGATTAAGGCAAAGCTTCTCTCTGTGAGTTCAGCCCATCTGGGAACAAGGGGCAGTGCTGTCTCTCTAACATGTGGCAGATCTTTCCTGACTAAACCACTGCTGAACCTGGGGCAGGAAAACAGCACAAACCAAAGACAAGTGTTTTTAAGGACTCCACTTCCATCCATACAGAACATACAGTAACAAAACAACATCCGTCTGGGCTTCGGGAATATTTTTCCTGCGGGTTTTTATTGGCTTGCCTCACTTTCTTTCCTTTTTTTTTTAATTTTCCAAAACAGTGATGTATCTTTTCCTGCAAAATTTTAAAATAAAGCCCAAACTAAGTACAAATCCCTGCATTTCTGGGCTTTCAAGATAAACCATCCTCTTTTTTTTTTTTTGGCCTGGATACATGTTTCCACTTGAGAACGGAACCTAACTGGAAGGAAACAAGAGCCGAGCAAAGTGTCATCAGACTTCAGGCTGCACAAACCGCCCTGGAAAAGCCAACTCTGCACTGTGAAATGGCAGGGTGAGTGTGTTGCTCTCTCTGCACACCAAGGAAGGCCTCCATCCCACGGTGGATCCTTCAGAACAAATTTCCTCTCCACAGGAGACCAAACCCCAAACCTGCACTCACCAGAGTGATGCTGGAGACCATCACCAACCCCCAAACCTACATAAATATCAACACCATGTCCCCAGCGTGCTCAGCTGCAGAAAAAGGTCGCTCCAGAAATGTTTTTACAGTCCCTAAAGATCGAGAAAGAAACTCACCACTTCTTTGATTTCAACCTCGGGGCCGGGTTGCGGGGGATGAGGAAGAGGGCTCTCATGGGATGCATGTCACACAGAGCTGCAATTTGTAAGGACAGGAATTAAACACGGCACAGACATCCAGCTGGGAGATCCCAGTTTCCTCTGAGGTTGCCAGACTTCCATGGCAGGATGGCTGCAGCAACAACCACCCCACCGAGGGCAGATGTCCCCATCCAAGGGCTGTGAGCGTCCCCAGCACCGCCAGGGTCACTGCAGGGGCTGGCTGGGGACATCTCTGCTCCTGCAGCTCCAGCTCACACTTGCCAGGTGCTGAGATCAATGGGCCAGAGTATGGGACAGCCACACCATGTGGCACAATGCTCTGCTTTATTTCCTTGTATTTTCCAGCAAGGGCAGTCCCAGGATAAAGCTGAAAACCGTGGCAGTGTGACTTGTGCAGGTGAAGCCCGCATGTCATTACCAGTGCCACTCCAGCTCTGAGGTGTTTTACCTGCTCCCAGTCCTCCAGCCCTTCTTCATCCGTGTTTTATTTGAGGAAACCACGTCCCAGAGTGCTCAGAGACAGATCAGGTGTCACACAGATCTGCCTTTGCTCTCTGCCCACCCTGCCCCCTGGGCCATGCTGCCCTGGCATTGTGTCCCCATGGGTGCTGCGAGCTCCACCTCAGCAAGCCTAGGGAAAACCCTGGGGTGGTGTTTCCTGCACAGAGCCCAGCTCTGGCTGGTGCTCAGCAAACCCCAGCAGGTCACAACCCAGGGATAATGAAGAGAGCAAAGACTCTACTCACGGGGAGCACCTTCGGCCATCTCGATGGCTGTTATCCCCAGAGACCACAAGTCACTCTGTGAAAGAAAGCAGAGGGACACTGCCAGTGGAAGGAGAAATGCACGTATTTATTTACCCTGTTCCCAAGCCTTGCTCAGCCCTGAGTCTTCTGAAGGATCAGAGCAGAGATATATTTGGGAACCTTTGGTTTCACACCTGTAACACCCTTCCTTCCATCTCCTCCTCTGCCAACAGACAGAATCCCCAGCTCCCTGGCAGACAGCAGCAGTGAGCTGCCCTCCAGTGCCTCCTCCCCATCCCACCATCTCTAATGAGCTGTGGCTGCTCCCCCAGCCCTGTAGAGAGCCCCAGTGGATGGACTGGCTCTCCTGGCAGTGCAGGAGGCAGAGGACGTTTGTGCCCAGTGAGAGAAAATGAGCACAACCCATCTGCTGGACTGGGAACACGACAGACCAATGCTGCTGCCTTCACCTAAGGCTGGAAGGGATGGGCTCTGCCATCCATCCTTTCTCTTCTACATCTAGCTCTCCCTTGCCCTGCTTTCTGCCATGTCCCTGCAGCCCCACTTCATTTTCCTCCTCTCCAGTTAAAGAGCTGCTCTTTCTAAACTGCCTCAAGCCTCTAAACCGACCATTTAGTGAATAAATCCCAGAAAGGTTGTTTTTCCCAGTACAGAGTCCCAAAAGCCCAGCCAGAGCTAGAGAGAGCCTCCAGGAACCACAAGCACCTTTTCACAAATACCCTCCAGGAAAGGCAACTTCATTTCCAATTTCAAGGCACTTCTCCTCATTTTTAGCTCAAGTTCTCCCTCAACAAATGCCGTCCTTGCTACGCATCTTTGTACCTGCTTAAAAATTCTCTCTCAAATCTTATTTTCAGCCCTTTCACAGCACAGTCTCATCCATTCTTTGTTTCTGGTCAGCTGGGATTTCTGCTGCATACTTAATTATCACAGTCTTTCCACATGATTCAGCACACATGACCCCTTCCCTCTGGGTTGCCACTGAACTCCTTCCAAATTCCTAATGTGTCTTTCCATATCGAGGTGCCCAGTATTATATGCAAGATGCCAAGTGATCTTAAAGCTGGAGGAATACAGAAAGGGATTATCATCTCTCTAAGTCTCCCAGAGAAAGCAGAAAACTCAGCGGGAAGCACACTTTTTATAATGATCTGGAATTCAGGATTTTTTTTTTTTTTGGAGTGGTTTTTATTTTTAAGACTGAAAAGCCTTTCAGTCCATCCAGCAAAGGGATGCTGTGCTAATGTATTTGCATTGCCTTGACTTGGGAAGGGAAGCAGGCTCCCTTTTCCCCCTCCTTTTGATTCTAAGCTTATTGACACGATATCTCTAAAGAAAAAAGGAAGAGTGGCTGGGGAAAAAAACAACAAATAACCTCAACAACGGGGGGTTTCTATTTGTTCTCTTTTAAAGTGGTTTATTTATGTGAGGAGGTATTTATTGCCTCCTTCCATAGATTACACAGGCATCTCTTTCTGGCTAAGAAAACAGTGAGATCAGAGGCTTTTTGTCCAACAGATTAAGCCTGTGAGGATTCCTTTTCTCACCCTATAAATCTCATTTTTTGTATGCAGTATTTTAAGCCAGTCGGCTAAACTTGATTTGCATCCCTTTTAAAACAAATAATTATCATTTACATCCTCCCCACCCTGCTTCAAAGCAAGAGCATCAGGTGCAAGGATGTGATCCGGGGTATGGACTAATGTCCAGTGGCTCCCACATCACCAGGAGCTCTGAAAGCAGCCTGCATGGAGCGTGTCAGCAGCAATCAGCCTCCTGCTCCACACCCCCAGCCACGGGAAAATGGCCAGAGCCAACTTCAGAGAGGCGAGCGCCCGGCTGGCTGCGAGCATCTGATCCTCGGGGACAATAGAGGGATTCTGCTCCTGGAGCTCGTGCATCAGTCCACAGCATATTAAGTGCCCCAGTTATTCTGGCAAGAGGAAAATCCTCAGGGATTTCAGAGGGTAGAAAGTAGCCTATGAAGATATCAGTTCTTTAAAAAAAAAAAACAAAACAAAAAGCTGTGATTAATGAGAGCATTGCACAGGCAGCTGTCGGTGGAGAAGTGGTGAGAGCAGCCAGTGCAGGGTGCAGCCCTGTCATGAGGCACTGCCCTCAGCAGAGCTGAGGAAATGCCTGTTGTAATTGGTTAATCAAAGAGTAATAAGTAATTGGAGATTAAACTATTTCTACATTAATGATTTCTGTAACCCAGAGTCTGAACTCAGACTGGAGAGCTGCTCTCTGGAAAACCATCAGTTCAAAAGTTGACTGATGCACTTAAATGGCTGCAATAGCAAAGCATCATTTGGCTTCTTTAAAATTATTCATTTCTCAGAAAGTTCTCTGAACAATCAGTAATTGCAGCTGAAACTGTATCACAATGGTGGGCTGTGGCTGTGTTACGCTGGAGTGTTCTACTTTTAGAAAGCAGCTCACACCAGAGGGTCTCAAAGTCCTTTTTGAACATCACCTCGCAAAGTGACCCCTCAGCATGCACATGTACAGTAAGCTTCACATATGCCTGAGCTTCCCCCCCAGAGTTCATGTGTCAGTGCCCTGCCCTCCTCTCTAGACACACTCAGTGGACCTTAGCAGATTTGGAGCCAGAAATTCAAGTTCTGGACACTTCAAAAAACCAAGGGACAAAAAACCAAGGGATATTTCTACAGATGCATGTCCAGACACTTGTAGTAAGGCAGAAACAGGATAAACTATATTAAGCTCTCCCTGCTTTAAACATCAGGCCTCACTGTAGTCTGAATGGGCAGGTGAGACTCCTAACCTTCCTGTGGATCTGCTGCATGGCACAGGGCTCTGTGCCACATTATAACTCAGCAGCGATGTTGTGCTGCCACCGATCCAAAAATAAACTTCAAACAGGCTGGAGAGACATGTGAAAAGTAGGTCAGACCCCTAAATGTCTGATTGTGTGGCAGCCTTCACATCTCCCTGTGAATATCAGCCTGCAGGCCAGAGAATGTGATTTTACCCTTTCTAAACCTGACCTGACTCCTCTCCAGAGTAAATAGAGCAAATACAGCTTGTTTAACAGCAGTATTTAAATACACAGCACCAAAAAGCAGGGTAGCAGGTAGGAAGCCTGAGTCTGACACCTTTCTCCACATGGGGAAAGACTCCTCACGGTAAATTTGGATATGTGAACAGCACAACAAAGATTCAGCTTGGACCTGAACTGGCATCCCAAAATCCCACAGCCAGAAAGCAGGAGGAGCCTGCGCTGCCTGCCAATGTGTTTTTCAGTGCTGCAATGATACAGTGAATTCCTGAGGAGGAAGAAGCTCCTTTGGGTACCTTGAAGTCGTACGTGGCGTCGGGATTTTCGTCGCAGGCGATGACCTCGGGGGCCATCCAGTAAGGCGTTCCTATGAAGGTGTTTCTCCTGCCCACCGTCCTGTCCAGCTGGGCACTGACACCAAAATCCACTGGAGCAGGGAGACAACGGGGCATGGTAAGGTCAGAGACAAACCTGAGCAACACCCTGCTGCTGAATTTAAAACGTTGTGCTCATTCAGAACAACTCTGCTCAGCCAGGAAAGGAAGACGTGGCTGAAGACATTCCTGTTTGATCTCTGCTGGCATCGACGGAGGTCAGTCAAGGACAAACCTGATCATCTGATGTCCAGGTTTTGTACAAAACCCTGTGCCTTCTCCTCTTTGCCAGGAGGCAATGAAAAGAAATCACAGCTCCTCATACTAATGAGAAACAGGGTTAGCAACATGAATAAGCAGCAGCCTTTGTTCTATGCTTGCTCATTTGAATTAAAGCCTGCCAAATACTGGTGGAAACCTCATTTTTCTACCTAAATTCTTGCTGCAAATGGCAGAAATGCAAAAGACTTAAGGAACTAAGGGCCAAGGACAAAGGCCCATGGGAAATGTCAAGCAGAGACCTGCAAAATGAAGCAAAAAATGATGAAATCAAACAACAAGAGAATACTCTATGGTCCACTAACTGCACTTTGCACAACACAATGGCTGGAGATTTGCCCTGGAGAATTTCCCCTTGGAGAGGGATCTTCACCAGCATAAAGCCCAACGAGCTGGTGGTGCCATCTGTCAAGCCAGGGTTTAATTCTGCTGTAGAGGGAGAGAGGAGGCATGGGAAAACCAGGCTTGCACCACACATGACCAGTGTAAGGGGATCTCCCATCACCAGCATAAATTAATTGTGCAAAGACAGCCTTAGTAACATCAATGCTGGACAAGTGAGGATGTGAGCACATCATCTGCACTGATCTGCTGCTTTCCATATGATCTCCACACCAATGTCTGCTCCTCTCCAGGGTGACCAACAGAATGAAAAAAATTCAGAGTAGCTCTTGCAAGTTAAACCCCCTCCACCAGGTTAGCTTGGAAAGGAGTCTGGATTGTGTCATGCTGAACTGAAAATGGATTATCCTCCAGGACACTGCTATGCAGCTGTGGGGGAACAGCCCCTGACAACATCTGGCGATGAACACAGGGCAATTTTCAATCCAGGGCATGAAAAATTGGTGTTGGTTGCTAAACCTGTACCTGATGGCAGAGCTGTCTGAGCAGAAACACCAGTGCAAGCGCATCTCTGCAAGAGCCTGGCCATGAACCCCTGGCAGTGTGAGACACAGCACTAGGTCAACACCCAAGGTCATGTATCAAAGTCAACAAAACCCACAGAGGAGCTCTTGGTACCCATCCTCTTTCTTCAGGTCATGTACGAGCCAGTTTTGCTGTTTCTCCCCAACCAGCCCACCTGCAGTTTCCAGGAGCTCTAACCCACTCTTACCGAGTTTCACTTCAGCATTTTCCGTCAGCAATACATTCTGTCCCTTGATGTCTCGATGAATTACTTTGTGCTGGTGTAGATGACTCAAGCCCTGGAGAATCCAGACAAAGGTTAGAGGAGCCCAAGTTCAAAGCATGTTATTTTCTGGCATTCTTCCTCAATCAATTATGCTCCAGAAATGAAAGGTTCACAGCTGGAGTTAAGCACTTGAGAATGCTTTTGTTTATCACGTGCTCCAAACACTGCCCCATGTCCCATGTTGGGGGGGACATGCCTGGCGAGGGGCCTGTCAATTCTGTAAGGTTTTAAACCCAATATTTCAGATTCCAGCAGGAACCTGCATTAACCCAAATTCTTCCTGCACTCCAGACATGATTTCCCCCATGTGCTCCCTTGCCTCAGGGAGCCATTTCTGTGGCAGAAATAATAGAATGGGTTTGTCTCCGTTCTCCATTTCCATCATCCACAAACTGAAGAAAACAATTCTCTTGCTGTATCGGTCCAATAAACTGGATTTCAGTACATTGAGAAGCTTGTGTTAAAAAAGCTACCATGCAAATACAAATGTTATAACTTGCACATACCCCTAATAGAGATATAGCTCAAGTGAAAAGCCTGTCTCAAAGGCAAAAGGTAAACTAGCTTTGCTGTTGTGCTGGTTTATTAGCTCATTAATTTCTTTTTGCAACCCACATTTTTATTTCATTCATTTATTACTTTAGTTTCAAAGTAACATCCACCCAGATTGCCAGCTTAGGAAAAATATGGATTACTTCAAAAACTAATTTTGCATTAGGTTTAAATTTCACATTAAACATTCATATTTGAGAAAGAAAAGGATTTCTGCTATCGCTCTGGGTAGTTATTAGTCATTTTACGCTCGTTACCTTGGGAAAACCGTGGAACAGATTATATCTGTATAGGAGTCCTTTTTTTAGCATTATTATACTTGGTTACAGGCACCTTTGAGCATTTGAGGCAAAGCGAAAATTCCACGGGATTTCAATAAATCCTTTAACAACGTGGGATTGAGCCTCGTGTTAGAATTCCAGCTGTCCATCACTGTCTGAACCAAGCGTGAGCCACGTTCTGCAGAGTGAAGCTGAGAGCCTTTCCTCACCCCAAACCCCACAGAGGTCACCCACCACTGCCCCAATGTGTGGCCAAAATGCAAGAGGTGACACTCGATGGTGGCCCCGGGACATGAGTCAGAGGCTGGGTTTGACTCACTGCCAGGGACTATTTTAAGGAGCAGCCTCATGGAGCTCATACACTTAAAATAGGCCCATGTGGCCTCCTGGCACTGAAAGCAGTGTCCATACAAAAGCTGATGAGTTACAGTGCCAGCCAGCAGCATCTTCTGCACTTCACTCTGGTGTGGACAGTGGCATTCAGGGACAATGCACAAGTGCTGTGTCACTTCTGGACACTCGTGGCAGCTTCAGTGTCAGGCACATCCATTTGAAGAGACCATTTTGCCTCATTTTGTTTCTTAGAATCAAAGAATTGTTTAGGTTGGAAAAGACCTTTAAGATCACTGAGTCCAACCATAACCCTGACAACTGCCAAGGCCACCATGAAACCATGTCCCTAAGTGGCACATCCATGTCACTTTTTAATTCCCCCAGGGATGGGGATCCATCCTTCCCTGGACAGCTTGTTCCAGTGCTTAACTGGACCTTCCCTTTGATGAAGAAATTTTTCCTAAATCTCCTCTAGTGCAACTTGAGGCCCTTTCCTCTCATCCTATCACTCAAATGGGTCTTGTACAGGTTTTCTTCACATGCCAAATATTCCTGTTTTCCCTTGAACAAATCTTTGGTTCACAGAGCAATAGATTTTAATGTAGGGCAACCATTACAACCCCATCCTCTGACCTCAGCAATGCAAAATGCAGGAAAGTCTTTGCTGAATCTGCCATCTCCCAGTACATAAAACTCTGGCATGGCCCATTTTAAAACATTTCAGTCAAACATTTATATCGTGAGTATAAAAGCTGCAGCACCCTCATTAAAATCAGACATGTGGATTTAATAAAACATAGGATGCTTTTTAATCATGAAGCTTCTTCTTTCCACAGACTTTATTAGTCCTCACCTTTCTGTTAACTGAAAACACGATTCTAACGTAAATAAATCTTTGCCCTTTTAATACTAATAGGAGATTATATTTTTGTTGAAGGAATAAGAGGGTTAAAATTCAGGCAACTAACAGAGCTAAAGGGCATTAAGCAGGGCTTATTTATTATGCATCATACAGGCACATGAATCATTCACGCCCGCCAGCACCACAGAGGCTCCAGCCCATGGCAGCACAGCATCCACGAAATCTGCGGAGCCAAAGGCTTCCTGTGTCCCCTGAGCACTCAGCTGCCACACCCCCAGCAACATTCAGCTCCCCCTGGACACATACCCGTAAAATCTCTCTGCAGATGTAGGCAATCCACTCCTCCTTCAAGGTGTTCCCCTTCGTGTTCTTGATGAGGTCGGTGACGGAGCCCGCGCCGCAGAACTCCATCACCAGCTGCCAAGGGGAACAGGAATGTAATTAATGACATAAATGTCATGCAGTGACACCACCAGCAGCATCCTGACACTGACTTTGCTTCTGTGGGGACCCCACGGTGCTACACACAGCCACTGGAACATCATCCCTAACCTATCAGCTTGTAATGCATTTGGGGTTTGCTATAAAATGAAACAATAAAAGGCTGGAAGGCTTGAAAGGCTTGTGGCCCTCCTGAAGACTGGGAGCAAGAAACAGGAATCAGTTCAGCACTGAAAATCAGTGGAGATCAGAATCTCAGACCCGACCCCTACATGCCCTACTTTATACTTCTGATCAACGTTTAGTATCAACAGCAATAAAATAAAACCCTTGCATGTAAGTTCCTCAAATCTGAAAATATAAAGGCACAGAGGCAAATGCTCGAAAGCTTCCTATGATTTAGGAATCAGGTGTACTTTTCAATTTTTATTTTTTATTTAACTAGACAACCTTTGGTTCTGATCATGTTTTTGAGCAGGAAACCTCCTTTGAGGGAAAGGTTGCCAAGCAGTGTCAGGCTTCCCAAGACGGACCTGCTGTCCTACTGCTCAGGTTGATTCCAACACGACTGGCCACTGCCACCTGTACCACTTCCAAAGTTTCAGAATATCAAATATAGAAGTGTAATGCTCTAACCTAGCCCAATCTTAATCTTGTCGTTGAACAACTGTGAAATAAACATTACAAAAATAGCACAGGATGTCAGTCTGCCTCGCAGGGATTTTGCAGATCCCCGGGGTGGGCAGGAGCCATCAGCGTGCTCCAGAAAGCGAGCACAGCCCCTGTGTGCAACAAGCCTCCTCCAAGGCCTGTGCAAGTGCTTCCTCTAAGATGTGAAACCGTGTTTTCCAATTAGATCTGATTCCTGCTTGAAGATCTTTCCTTGCCAGTGGTTCCTTGCCAGATTCTTCGATGTGCATGTTTCAAGTTTCTTATCACATGAGGCTTACATGGCATTTAACGTTCTCCAAGTAAGTGACATCACTATTAAAAGCACAGGCCAAGAAGAGAATTAAAATGGCAGAAGGGTTACTCCTGCCCACATTGCACAAATGCAGTGATTTAAGACTATAATAAATTATAATGATCATAAAATCCAGACTCAGGACTGCCATAAACCTCCAGGCTAAATAAAATACTTGAGCAGACTATACCTTACTTGGCTTTGACCACGCTGCTATCTTAAGTTTTGATGTTAAGTTTCTCTTCTCTTCCTGAACTGGTGCTGAAAAATTCTTGGAATATCCCTGTTAAGTCATGAAAGTGGCTTCAAGAAATGGAAGAAATGGCCGAAATGGAGGGGTCACTGCCTCAAATCTGCCCCATGCAAAGGCAAGGAATGCACCTACAGCTCTTTCACCCCAGCAGCAGCCAAGCCATCCAGCTGGGTCACTGACACGGCATAACTCCTGGTTACTCACTGCTCAGTGAATGGGGAATAATGGAAAAGCTGGTTTCAAAGTTGCTTTTCCTCTCTTTCTTCCCTTTGGACCACTGACACATGGGGAATATCAGTGTCTGCATGTGTGTCTGATTAAACTAACATTTGGGATACCACAGCAGCAAATTTGGAAAGGAAAATCCTGGATAGCTGAGCCAGCCACAAACATCTTGCAATCCAAAATGCTGCCCTCTCCAGTCTTCTTCCATGGAAACTGTTCCACAGGCTCTCACCAGGGTTTGGAGCAAGTGGAAGAGGAAAGGCTTGCTATTCTGTGCATAGCAAACACAATGCTTAAAACAAAATAGAAGAAATCCCATTGAAAGTACACAGTACATCCATTTATTTGCCAGATTATCTCAATGGAACTGGCAGTTCACTTGGTCCTCTACCCTGCCCTTGACTTCCACAGAGCAAAGATTAACTTTGCACCAGGAGGGGAACAATAACCAGGGGACACCTGCTAATGTATCCCAAATCTGTAACTGTGAAACCTCCTGGAGATTAAATTAACACAGAGTAAAAGAAAGTCGCAGAAGGGCTGTTTCCAACTCATATTTTTAAGAGGTACATACTCCCATAACATTCATAGGAAAATATCCAGCACTGGTAGATCTTTGCCAGCATCAAGAGGCTCCAGATCCAAGGGGGCTGAGCACCACGAACAGCCTGAAGGCTCTGCCATGAATTCCCCAAGAAAACCAGCAGCAAAAAGGTGATGAGGCTGCCTGAGTATCCTTGTCCCTGATGGGGAGTTGATGGTCACCTCACGTGAATAGCCCCCATTCCCAAGTTTGGGTGGCTGCTGTGTGCAGCACTGGGATCCCCTTTTGCTTTCATGATTTCTTATGCTCCTCAGGTGGAAGGATGCTACAGAATTCCCAACGACAGCTCATACAGTGCAGCCTTCATGGAGAGGAACCACAGATGATTGCAGCCCAAGGAGACACCCAACAAACCAGGCCAGACCTGAGCCACAGCACTGGTGTCCTGCTGGGGGATGGTGCCCAAGAACAATAAATTCACACTGGAGGGGGCACAGGAACGTGACCAGGTCTTCTCAGAGGAGGTGAGAGCTTGCTGAGCCATGCAGAGAATAGGTGGTTATGGTCTATCTGTGTATACTGTCAACAGACAGGTAAGAGAGGGAGAAGGACAATGCAGATACTGCCATAATATCAATTTATGAACACTATGTTTAAGTATGTTTAAGATGAAAACCAACAGCCTTCCACGAGAAACATTAAAATGATCAGAAGTTCTTGCTGATTTTAGGGCAGAGCTTAATACACTCAGAAAAGTCTTCAAAGGGCATGTGGATACTAAAATACTTTCTCACCAGCCTCATACCTGTGGGTGAGTGCTCTGCTCTCACACACTTGCATCATTACCAATTTTCTTAAGGGATGAAGTCATGATGGAGTAAGACAATAAACTGGAAATGCATATTGAATTTTTATTAACCATAATTAAAATTATCATCAAGATGGGCTAAAGGTAAGATCATCTTCTGAAATTTAATTTGCAAGGACATTTATTGAGGAAGTATTTTTAAATACAGTTCATTTAGCATTTACTTAGCTCTTCATACCAGAGTGACAGCAAACTTCATAAGCAAGGCAAATTCAGAAGCTGCAGCTGTAAATCTCTGTGTCCTGCTGTCTCACAAATTTTTTGTTTAAAGAGCCTTTTCAGTTTTCAAATCAGCCACTACTTTCCCCAGTTTGGGAATGGCAAGACCTCTGCCTGTGCTGTGTATTACCTGGAAGAGCTCAAACCCGAGCATCTCCAGGACACCAACCCCAATCCATCTTATAATGAACGGCTCCAGCTTGTCCAGAGAAACTCCCCAAATCAAATCCTTTATTACACAAGACAAATCCTTCTGAGTTCCAATGCCTCAGCCCAGGAATAATTTGACTTCTTTTAAGCTATAGTAAACAAGCACACAACACCCTCAGGCTACATGCTGATGGAAATCAATCCTTCTGCTGTGTGTGTAAACAGAACCTGGGTGCAACATGGTCCCATATGCCCAGACCACTCAAATCTCTCATCCCACCCCACAGCTTGGCTCCCATGCAAAAGAGTCTCTCATCACCCACCTCACAGGACCTGGAGACAGGGATCTTCCCTTGGTGGATCAGCAGAAAAGCTGATGCCCATTTCAGAAACAGAAATAGTAATCAAATTGGTGTTAAGCAGCAACTAAAATATTCAGCAGCAAGACAAGGCCAGGTTTTCATTGCTTCTGTTGGTGCTGGGGTGGGAGCAAGCTGAAACTGCAGCCACACACCCAGGCAGGAGCACAGGGACCAGCACTGCTCTGCTCTCTCCTCTCCAACAGCAGCATCCAACTGCTCCCACATGAGTTCCTCAATAAATGACTTGCCTGCATCTCCCTGGATGGCAAGCCCAGCCAAGCCATCCATCCCCCTTGGGGAGGCAGCAGGCAGCTGAAGCCACGGGTCCTGAGCAGGCTGATGGCCTGGGGTTAGGGATGGCAGCAAAAGGAGCTGGGCTCACAGTCCTGCAGTGTTTACAGCACTGACATTGCTTTGAGGAGCAGTGAGAGTTAAATAGTGCTGGATTATTCTGCCACAAAGCAGAAGAAATCTGCTCTGGTAACCCTGAGCTCCTGGTCAGAGGCCAGAGGAGCAGCCCTGATCCCCTCACACTCCCCTGGGACTGCAGAGCTTGGAGGGACTAAAGAGAGATACAGCTCAACAGAAAACAGACCCCTTTCAGATGTTTCATGATCTAATTTCTGTAATGCAAAGAATCAGCAACTGCCCCAAAATATTTTTCAGGGTATATAAGCAGATTAAGAGCAGTCCTGCTCAGAGCTGCACAGGTGTAATCCAGTGCTTCGACAGCTCCTGCTCGATTCTCAGTGGAGCCTTGCTGCCCCTGCTCTTGCTCTCCAGATCCCTGGTGTGACTGTTCACATCACCCTAAAGCAATTCAATGGGCCCCTGGTGCTCAACAGAGTGAAAAAACACATTGCAACTCCACAGTCACAGCCCTGAGCATTGCACAGCTGCAGCGGTGCCACCCCGACCGAGGGGCTGTTCCTAAATCACCCTCATTCCTTTTCCCCCCACACTGCCCCAGATTTATCTGCTGCAGAGGACACCCCGGAGGCCACCCCACCATGTGGGTGTCTGGCAACGTGCCTATTAGCAATTTGTCCCCCTCGGTGACAGATGCAGCTGCGGGCAGGGTTGCCATGGCAGCCCATCCATCCAAGCCAGCGCTGCTGGCCCTGGGGACGTGTGGGATCTGCCCTGCCCCGGGTGGGCTCTGGGCTGCTGCCAGCCTTTGCTCAGCCCCCACATTCTGCACAGCCCCAGTGCCTGCTGCACACGGTGGGGTGGCTGCTCTGTCCATGGCCTCAGTGCACAGGGGACAGCAAGGGCAGATGACGAGTGTCCAGCTGAGTGGCACCTCCGTGACCTTGCACATGGGCACAGTGTATGGGGATCACAGTGCCTGCAGCTTCCAGCTGTCCTCGGGGCAGGGGTCCCTCGGGATGGGGTCACCTCCCCCATCCAGCTCACATTTCTTAATGAATGCCTCATCTCCCGTCATTTAAAAAAAACACCCACCCAAAATATCTCAACAACCCCTCTGGGTTATGCAGAGCCTGCCATCTCACAGCTTAGATTTGAGAAGAGCAGGGGGAATTTCATGAGTTTAACTCTGAGAAGCAGCAGTAAACTGATTGTCTGGATCCTCACATCCCCTGGGAATTTTCCCAGTTTCTGCAGCCCACCCTCACCCTGTCCCTTTGCACCAGAGCAGGACCCCCTTGCCTCAGCTAGAGAGGCACAAACCCCCCTAAAGACCCACAGCACTCCAGAATACAATACATCTTCCAACATAAGAATAAACCTACCTCATAGTTTTAAATTTCTTTTTAAATGTTCCATAAAGGTTGTCCCTATGACTTTTGCTTCCTTTTTTCTTGCCTAACGTAGCAGATTTGCGGTGCATCTGCTAAAACACCCTCTGCACAGCTCCCTGATTTCTGAAAACAGGGTTCTTTAGTGAGCTTGAGCTCATCTTTCAGGGCAAGTGGCTGCTGTGGAATGGAGCAGCAACACAGACAATACTTCATGTCGGAAGCTTGCCACGTTTCTGAGAGATCTTAATCTCCACTGAAAGAGTTCCCTATTTTTTATTTCCGTATCAGCCTCCCGAGTGTCGATAAAAAGAATTACTTGGGCATTATCAGAAACCGTTTTATTTCAACAAAGAGCCAATGAAAAATAAACAAGCCTTTATCTGTGAGGCAAGACTGATAGAGTTCACAGGAGTCCTAATTCAATCAGATCCTGAAACAACAGCTATTTAACACAGTGGCACCAGCACACCTCTCTTCCGGGGCTGGAGAGCTTTCCCAGGAATACATCCACCAGTCCCAATACTGGGCATAGACTTAAAAAAAACCCCTCACACCCCAGTGTAAGAAAAGAAGCTTTTGAAAAAAACCTTTTCACTAATACATGAGAAAGGCCCCAGATTGAGAGGAGAGTCAGTGGTCTGGTGGATAATTCAGATTATCTAGTCTGCCTTTCCCAAGGGGCCAAAATAAGCAGCACAGCTGAATTGTGACCACCTTCTCCCTTTGCATGACTGGGTGATCCACCAGGGAAAACGCAGGTTCTCCTCCTGACTTGGGGCATGTGAAGGTGATCCAGCACATACACCTCCTCTGCTGTGTCAGGGTGATGGGGCTCGATGGAAGAATCACAGAATATTCTGAGGAGGAAGGGATCCCACAAGGACCACTGAATCCAAATCCTCAACAGCTCCCTCCAACTGCCAGAAGATGGAATGACTTTCAACTGACTATTAATAAAGATATTGTTAACGACACTTTGGAAAGGAAACGGGTTTACCATCAGCCTGCCAAGATTTTATGGCAAAATGGAGACTTGTTTTGCAGTGCAGCAAGGACCTGATCAAAGCCATGACTTTGAAAAAGATGGATGCAAAATAAGGGGTTTTTGTAAACTGGGTGCTGGTAAAAGGACAATTCAGAGTAAAAAAATCTCAATCAAATCCCAGTTATTTTAAAGAAAAGAAAGCAACTTACCCAGAGCTGATCATCCATTCCTGGTGGGTTCTTTTTAATAAAAGCACCATAATATGTAGCAATATTTCGGTGATGAGAATACTTCTTCAGCATGTTAATTTCTTGTTTGATCTCTTCCTCTTCATCCTGGGATGAGGTGAAAAGAAAAGAAAGACAAAACCAGAGGCATTAGGAGACCACACTTCACAGGGTCTGAGCTGTCTTTGGACGCGGGAGAACTTCCATGCATCCCATTCCTGACTGACCTCTCGGGTTTTTGGCACCATTTTTGCAGCAGATTCTGGGAGCCTGAGAGCTGCACTGGAGACTCATGTTGCTCTGAGGCTCAACCATACCTGTGTTACCCCAATTATGCACTAACACACCCCCACAGACACACCAGAGACCCAAGGAGGTGCTTTTCTAGAAGCCATTGCATGGCAGAAGTGCTCCAGTGCTCCCAGCCCTCTGGCACATCACTCCTGCCCACCCTGGAGGCAGCACAAGATCTCTGGAGACACCAGGAGTTGCTTGTGGTGGGGTGGCACCACATGGGGAGCAGGAAGGTGCCACCTGTCCACAAACTCCACCAGAATAACTCAGTCCTGGTGATAACCCTTCCCATGGGCTGCCCCAGCCCCTCTCTGTCCCATCTCCAAAGTGGCATTAGCTGAAGCAGCAGAGGCAGAGGAGCCACATCAATACTTGTTTTATGTCCCACCTCTTTGTTCTCACACCCATCAAACGTGCCCTGGTTTTATTTTAAGCTGACCGAATTCCAGCCCGCTGTATTTCCACAGGCAGCACTTAGCACCCGACATCAATGAGCTTTATTATAAAAGACCAGAAGGGCTGTTTGTTCTTTATTCCCCTTTATTCCCCTCCTGTCCCTCACCTGCCTCTCTTGACCTCAGTTTTACAAATGGGCAAAGGACAAGACACCCATAGAGCAGCAGGAGCAGCTTTTCTTGAGCAGCAGTGCCCCCTGACCAGGTGTCACATAACACGGACAGAAACACATCTGTCTTCCCAAAATACTATTCAGGGAACAACAGCAAAGGTTAAGACAAGAGGAACAAGTACAAGAAATATCTGGATGAAGCTTGCATAAATAACCTCCAGTTTCATTTTCTGTAAGAACACAGAGGGTATAAGCACCAAACAGGCTCAAACATTACAAAGAAAACCAGAGACTATTCTGGAAGAACCTTTATCACCTCTCTTTAAGCAGTCAACACAACTTCACTTGTTTTCATTTGTCCAGGAAACCAGGGCATATAACATGAAGTTTATCAGGTCACAGAGGTGATTTCATTAATTGAAGCCCTCTGCAACAACAACTAAAAAATACTTGGATGCTCAACAGTGCTGGGAGCAAGGAGCAGCACTCAGCCCCAAATCCCTCCAGCTCTCAGAGCACCCAGCCAGCTTTTCAGTCATCCCTCAATTCATGCCTTGCTCTCTAGGAAAAAATGGAGGCAAGCCAGAGGGACATTTGGTTCAAAGTTTTATTTTGACTCCATCTCCAAGCTGAAGAACTCAAAATGGGTGGAAAAACCCTCTGAAGCATAAGATCTGTGGATGGCACCTGAGGATGTGTCTGCATGGCCGGGCTTGGGGGCTCCAGCCCAAACTCCTGCTCCACGCAGGACTACTGAGAGCAATCAACCCCAGCAAATCCAGAGAGGCAGGGAAGAAAATGGAATCATCCCAGCAAGCTGCTGCAACTACTCCAATCTCAAACTCAACAAAAGCCACAGGCCAGGCTTTGCTGCCTCACTTTGCCTCCATCAAATGATTCTGTAACATCCATCGCTGGATGTAGGTCATGCAGCACACTGCAAGACCAGCCCCTGGAAAACGAACCTGAACTCTTAATTCAGAGAGAGCAGCTGCCCAAACTGATGAAGTGCTGCCATTTGAGGGCCTCTATTCTGCAACCTTCCCTAACAGATAATTAGTAAGAGCAGAGATGAGTTAAACAAAGCATCATTGTCAGGGAGCCTGTCGGGGTTTAGCACAAAGCATGTGGTGAGGGTGAAATGCTGTCTGGGAGTTCACTGAACATAGAACCAACATGGTTTGGGGGTTGGAAGGGACCATAAAGATCCCCTAGTTCCATCCCCCACCATGGGCAGGGACACCTTCCACTCTAGACCAAGTTGCTCAGAGCCCCATCCAATGTGGCCTTTACACTCCAAAAGCTGCAGAAGGCTATGGCTGGGGTGACCCCACTAATTCTGTTCTCTCCTGACTTCTGAAAGACACACTGTCACCAGGGATATCCTGGGAAAACAGGTGGGATGGAAGGTCAGGACCAAATGAAGCAGCAGCAGCTCTGAAACTGTGTGTGAGGAGGAAGTGAAGGACTGGGTCTGCACTGAGCCTGGAGCAGCAGCATTTGCTCTGAGCCTGGAGCAGGTGCCAAGCATGGCTGAAGGCACAATGCAGGGACCAGCTTTAGAAATTCCTCCAGAAGCAATGCCCAGGACCATTCCCGCAGGCTCTGGAAGTGCCTTCAGCACCAAGAGCTATGAAGCACAGACGTTCTTACCAGAGCACAGGTTAGCACTGCCTGCACTGTGGTCACTGCCCATTCTGCCCTGAGCCTTCCCTGCCCAAAAAGCAGCCTAAGGGGAAAGTAATTAAACATCAAAAGCCACATCCCATGACAAATATCTAATTTACACCTTGTACATTCAGACATGAGGCCCAGCTTTACAAGGCAAAGTCTTAGATCTAGGACATCTACTTAAAGATGTGTATGAAATTATTATTGGGCAATATCAGATTTCAGGTCCTTTTCTCCAATATCTTTCCTTGGGAGTGATGATATTTTAAAACCACTGAATCAAGTGTAGATTCAAATTTAAGCCTGTGTTTGGCCTCAGAGTAACATTTTGATTTCTCAGCTAAAATTCCTTCTAACATCAGAGTTCATCCCATGGGAATTTCACTGCTGTTTATGCCATGGGTTTACGCTTGGTGGGTCTGCTTATTCCCTTAGAGCCTGCTTCCCATGGGAACGAGATAAACAGCACTTGTAGATACTACAAGTAAACAGGAACAAATCTCATTCACATTTACAGACTTATTTCCACACACCATTTCACCTGTTAGCACCAAAAATAACCTGGATGAAGGTCCCATAGATATTAATACCACACCACAGCATCTAAGGTATTTCAAAACAGATTCCCAAGGCCAGCTGACTGCTTTCACAGAGAGTCATTTCTGCATGTGCTGAGCTCCTGAAAGCTATTAAAACATTAACTCAAAATTTAAGGTGGGTAGACTGTGAACGAGTCTTAATTTTGAAATGTCTTATTCCAGTAAAAAAAAAAAACAAAAAAAAACAAAATCACATTCTTCCTCCCAAGCCTGGCATTGTTTCCAGTGCAGGAACTTTGGGAGGGATAGTACTGCACTTAGAAAAAAAAATACTCAATAAAAAGCATCTTCATGCCATGCTCCTAAATGCATCTAGATCATAGCAATTCATTTTTTCTTTTGTGGCAACTGGGAAATGGTGAAACCATCCTTTCCCTTCATTTTTGTTATTCATTTAATTTGTAAATTTTTGGTTCTCAGTCTGACAAAAGTTTCGAAAGAGCCACCTTTGAGACCAGGGTGGTGTGGTTTTTTCCCCCTCTTTATCAGCACAGGAATTATTCAACTTGCCTCGTGAAGTTATTCATGACAATAACTGCAACATAGTTTTGGTGAACAAAAGCTCTTCAGTGAAAATCACGGAGGCAGAGAAACAGAAATGAGTGATGAATACGTGATCCTGCTGCTGCTTTTGACAAGGTCATGTGCAATAGGACAAGAGGGAATGACTTCAAATTGACAGGGGGCAGGGTTATATGGGATATTGGGAAGAAATTCTTCCCTGTGAGGGTGGTGAGGGCCTGGCACAGGTTGCCCAGAGAAGCTGTGGCTGCCCCATCCCTGGAAGTGTCCAAGGCCAGGTTGGATGTGGCTTGGAGCAGACTGGGACACTGGAAGGTGTCCCATGGCAGGGATTGGACCTGGATGATCTTTATGGTCCCTTCCAACCCAAATAATTCTATGATTTTCTTTATTAGGACATTTAAAAGAGTCACTGCTGGAATTGGATGCTGTTCTGTTTCAGCATGAAAGTACTTAATCTCCAAAACTCTTCCAGATTTATTTTTTTCTCGCATATTTATTAACACTAAAACCTCTTAATGGCACATATCACATTAAGACAAAGGCAATTTACTTCCTAGGAACATCAGTCTTCCACCCACCCCCACACATTATCACACCCCATCCCCTTTCCCCTCTTATCTGTAATTTAAGGATGCAGGAGGAGGAGGAGGAGGAGGAGGATACATTACCCCGGTGACGTCCATAACCTTAATAGCAGCGAGCTGGCCTGTTTTAACATGACGACCCTGCAAAAGAAAAGGGAGAAATTTGTTTGGTTTTGCTCAGTGACAATGTTTTCCTCACAGTGAACAATATCCTTAAACAATCTCCTCGCCCTGGCAGCATCCACACATTATTTGTTGCTTTTTCAAGAGCATCTTCACAGCAGCCACGATGAGAAAGCAATTCCCTCCCCTTCCTCCTGCCATTACAATTAATTAGTACAGGGCCTTCAGTGCTGTATTTTCCTGGCAAACAAGTGCTGGAAATACCCTTTAATGCTCAGCCATGCACAAAAAACCAGCTCGGGGCCTCTCCTGAGCACAGAGCATGACTCGGCTGGAAATGGGCTTGGGCTGCTGGAGCTGAGATGATGGGAATGTGCTGGCTGGGATACCCACACTGCCTTCAGTCCACTCAGGTCCCATCCCAGCTCTCACAGACCTGGGGACACACCCTGGCCTGCAGGACACCATATTCACTCTGACCAGGAATTCATTTATTTTCAGAAAGACTTGGGTAGAAGGATAGAGAGGTTTTAAAAATTTTCAGCAACTGAAAAAAATCAGTAAATCACTGCGAAGAACTGTTTGTTGCACAGTGCTTGACTACATTAATCCTAATGGGAAAATGCCTGGGAGAGATGGTGAAAATATAAAAGAGCTCCAACTATTTATGAGGTCTTAAAACCAACACAACTGCTATCAAGCAAGGCAATTCCCAGTCTTTCCTCCTTTCCTGAGAAACAGATCACCCAACATCATAGCCAAATTGCTCATATCAAATCATTCCCACCCCCAACTGGAGGACATGTGCTCTGCTTCCAAACCAGCCAGCCTGAAGAATGGATGTTTTTCCTCCAGGAAAGCCAGCAAATGCTGATCCTAAAAGGACAGCTGGGAGACAAAGGGAAGCATCTCTATTTCCCAGTTTACATCCCTATTTACTATGGGAGCTGCCCAAGGCGCCATCATGTGAGACATGGTGTGGAAAACACAAGGGAATGGCAGCTCCTGCCCTGCAGCATTGATAATTAACACACCAAGGACAGAACCAGGAACAGAGGCAAAGAGGGTCAAGCTGCACCATGGCAGAAACAGGGAAAAATAGAGGCTTTTCCTAAATTTCAGGCTCCTCCTGCCTCCACAGCAGTGTGTGTGCTGATGAGCTGGGGTTTGTCTCAGGTCTCCCAGCCCTCCTGCAGACTGGAGATGGTCTTTCACACCATCTCAGCTCAAGAACCCTAAATTACCAGAACTGGGAACCTCTGCCCTGGTCCCTCAGGTTTCCAGGCACGGTGCTGGGAAGCAAACCCACGTGCCGCCTGTGGAGCGAGCCAGCACCATCCTCTCCGAATTTATGACTTCACCAGGAAGCCAATTCACCCACCAGGGCTCCTCGCTCATTTATTAACACAATTTATACGTCCTGAGCAACCCCATGTTCTAACAGCGGAAAAAGAGCTTTACTTTAAAATATGTGCAACATAAAAAGTAATAAAACCAAGCGCGGCCCAGCAGCCCCAGGCTGCGGCTGTCGGGAAGGAGGGGCACGTCGCTAGACACCATCCATTTAGACAGCATGATCTGCAGAAATAAATCCTCCTCTTCCTAAATTCGTCCTTGTTGGCTTGCCCAGGAAGTCCCCACATGTACTGACACTTTAATTAAAGCCCACGGAGCACCAGCAGGGTAAACACTTGGACGGTGGCATGGCCCGTCTCCCATGAGCTGGAGAGGAGGAGGAGGAGAAGGAAGCAAGTTGGGGCATTTCAAACCATGGATTTAGGAGTTATACCTGCCTTCACATGATGCATCACCACCTCATTTGGTATTTTAAGGAAATGTCCCAGCTTTGCTGTGACAAAGTGCTCCTGCTTCCCTCAGTACCAGCCAAGTGGAAAGGGATCCCTATCTGGCCACAGCATCCTTCTCCCAGGAATCTGCTGCTTCCTTCCACACCTCCCAGATATTTACAGACAATGGTAAGAATTCAATATCGTGTAAGCGTTTACCAAAACAAAATAAACCACTTGGAAACATATGTTAATGTAAGCCGTGAGGGGCACTTAGTCACGCAAAAATCAGGTGGAGTAGAACCAGTAAGTGCTCACCCTGGGATATTGTAGCAAAGGTTTGTTTTTTCTATAGTTTGTTCATGACAATGGATTGTAGAGCTTCACCCTGGCAGATGAAGCCATCTGGGGAAAACAGGCATCTCCTCAGCAGTCAACCATCCCTTTTAATTCAACCTACTGCTCAGAACTGAGGCTTGCTGTGAAACCTTCATAAATAGTTTAGAAAACCCAGTTGATTTTTACCCAACTGCAGATGTTCTTGAATTTGCAATAAAGATGCAGACAGGCTGGAGGAAGACACTGAGAACTGGAAGTGAGAGATGCAACAGAGGAATTAAATCAACATCCAACCTGTACCCATTAGAAGATGCCAGGGCAGTAATAAATCCCTCTCACAGCATCAGCCACCTCTGGCACCTTGGCAGATTCCAGTGCCTGTGCTCAAAGCTTGGAAGTAAGACCACAAGCATCCATGCCCCTGCAGTCTCTCCAAAGTATCCAGTTGGATTAGGATGTGGAATCACCTCAGCCAAAGCCAAGGCAAGAGGAAATTGGGAATTAATTAATGTCAAGTGTTAAATTGTCGAATGTTAATCTGTGCTGCTGTAAGAAAGCTACAAAAGAGGACTGGGGTATCAAAATAAGAAAAGCACCAAAAAGCTCTATTGTGATGCTTTCACCTCTTTTGTGTGTGTTCCATCCATCAAAATTGGTTGATTTTTTTTCCTTTAAAGCATTACCATAGCAGTGCCCTCCACCCAAAAACCACACGAAGACTGAGCCCTGCTCCTGCTCCCCTGCTCAACTCTGCCTCCTCGACACCAAAGATGTAGCTCAAAATAGGCAAGAAGTGTTGTGGTGCAACAGAAAATCTCCACTTTTTCAGAAATCCTCCATTTTGGTGCTCCCATGGGCATGCTGGAAAGGGGGAAGCTGCCTCAAGGCAAAGCCTTCTGGAGGATGGGACCTCTCCTGGGTAAAACAGTCACTTCTGAGCCTTCAGACCACAGCACCAGCAATGTTTTTGGTGACAGCAGCAAAGGTGGCTGGCAGGGAACAGCCATCATTGAGCCACCCTTGCTCCCTGTGCCCTCCTCACCTCCTGCTTCAAACACACAAACATTCTCCAGCATCTCCCTGCTCTTTTCCAAGGCAGGTTCTGCCTCTGGCTCTTCATCTCCACGAATTCAGCACTGTTACAGACAACTGATAGCTATGATGGCATAAAACATACAGGAGGAAAACTGAGCTACTAAAGCATTTCCCCCTCTCCAGATCCGCTGTCAAGGTTCACTTGGGTACAAACCCACATTCCAGCCTCAGGATTATTCAAGCATGATCTTCAAGGCTGCCACAATTTTTAATTAAACATCCATCTGAGCATAAATTCATGCTCCTAATTACTCTCAAAATGTTATATCAACTATCACTAACTTGATAATGTCAAGTATTAAGACTAATTTCTACAAATGAAGGAAGCACCACGAGGTTTTTCTTCAAAGGTTGTGGTCCTCACACTCCATAAAGTGTAGTGGACCAGCACACAACGAGAACATTGGTAAATGCTTTTAAACATCAATTGATGCATTCAGGCATTATGTTTACTAAATAAATAAACCCTGGCCTCAATATCAGCCTTTGTAGACAACAACTGCATATCTTGGCCCAAAATTCAAGCCCACATTTTAAGGACAGAAAGAGGATGATTAATTGCTGTTTTTTAACATTTTCCTTGCACAAGCATGGGTTTCACCTCTAAGCAAAAAGTGCAATTTCTGTACCCAGAAATGTATTCCATCATATTTACTTAACTTGTGCTGTCGGGTTTTATTCATCCAACAAAATAAATGACCCACCACCTGCTGCAGCCAGTAGGAGACAACCAGAATTGTCACTTTGTTGGGAAATGCAGAGCTCCCATTTCCTTCTGCCAGGCAGAGCAACATCTCTTACACTTCCCAGCCTGGACACGCAGCCTCCAATGTCTCATGCACACAAAATCCTCACTGCAGCCACTCAGTGGAGTAACCATGCTGTGTGTCTGATACTTCACAGAAAACCACTTTTAATCCAGCCATTCTGCACTGCCCTTACTCGTGCTGCATGTAAATATTAAAATGAGTGGGATCAGGGTGCTCTTGCAAAGCAGTGCTGAGATTTCAACATGCACAGCCCTGCTGGGACCAGACCACATCATCAGCCCTCACCACTGAGGAACACTGTGTCTCATACAGAAATCTCAGTGAACTGAGACAAACAACAAAAAGCCTCATAAAAGTCCAAATATTACCACTTTGGCAGCAGAGAAGCATCCCAAATAAATTTCTTCCATTACATTTCTGCTGCAGTTAAAATACTAAGCCTGGTGCCAGCAGCCCAACAACCACCACCTACTGTCCAACCCCAGCCATCAGACAGCACATCCTCAACACCACCACATCCTGCTTATTCTTCCTACAACACATGCACAGGACACCAGAGATTCTACCAGGTTAGAAGCCACCAGCTCACTTTTCTGTGTTCACATATAATTTTTGGTAAGTGCTACAAAAAACTCTTTGCCCAGCCCTACTTCTGCCCATGCACCATTCAAGGTGTCCACTGGTGAGTCCCATCTCCTCCAGACTCTGTTTCAGCATCCAAGACCTTCTACAGTGAAGATCTCCTGGGATGGGCCAGAACTTCTCTCGTCTCCATGGTCCAGGTCCTGCCAGCTCCTTGTTTTCCTGTAGTTCAGGGACTCAGCCCAAGATTTTTAGCATGAAGGCACTTCAGCACTAATGCACTGAAAACTGCATCCAATTTTTCCTGGGAGAAGGAGCTTTGCCTTCCAACAGGAGCCATGAATCTGAACTGCCATCCTGCTGTACATTAGACCATTTTATAGCACCTGGCACAATTTGTTCTCAGCTTTTACAGAGTACAGGCACATTTATGTACTTGGTTTTCCATTGAAAGCAATCTTGAGGGTGCCAAAATCTCCTCTCCCAACTAGTCTGAGGGGCTAAAATACTTACTGATGTAAAAAACAGGCTTATTCTACTATGAAAATCCAGCAATCTCCAAAACAAGCTGGCTAAAAATTACATAGGTAAGCTTTGCACTTGGTTTACAGATCTCTTCAAACACATCTGAAATAAATCTGTGTATCTGAGAAAGCAGTTAAAATACTGGAGGCCAGAATGAGAAAAATTGAGTCATGTAACAGGATGGGGAAAATGTTTATTTTAACAAAGGGTAACATATCTCTTTGATTAAAACAGAGCCATCATGGGCCAAACCTTATTGTTGCTGCCTGCACTTAACTCCAGTACTGGGAGGAGGATTTCAAGCTCGTGGGGACTCAGAACATCCCCGCAGACTGAGCTCCATCCTCTCCCTGCCCAGGGATTCAGCCTCATCTCTCTGCTTTACTACAGCAGGAGCTGACCACAGTGGCAGTGTCCTTCCTTCCTTCCCTCCACACCTTTCCATCTCTCCACCACTTCCTGGGCTCACAAACGGATCTGCAGACCTTCAGAGTGATCCCACTGCCTCAAGGCACCAAAGGAACACGACTGACTTGTTGGAGTTCCTTTCCACTCGGGGCAAACTCCACTTAAACCAGCCCCTGTTTCCCCAGACTTCAACACTCTGCAAATGGCACTCTCCAATAAACATGCCACACCTGAAACTCCAAGGCTTTGACACCAGAAATGGGAAACCTATGAAAAACAAAAAAAGCTGCATCCAGTGTTTGCCATCTCATTGGTGGCCAGGTGAGCTCCAGAGTCATTCCTCTGCTCACCTGAGCTCTCCTGCAGAACACTGGTTGCTCACTAGAGCACAGATCACTTCTCCCCAACCTCTTACCTTCCTTTGGGCTGTTTCTGAAGAGCAGAAGACCTTTCACTGGGAGGGACAAACACAAATTTCACTCATAGCCAATCCTCCCCTTACACTTGTCATCTTTTCCAAGGTTTTAAAGAGTAAAAAAAACATAGAAAAACATTCAAAAACTCAAAGAGAAACCAAACAAAGTGGTTATTTTTTTTCTTTTTTGGTGCTTAGCTGGACATTTTTATTAATACTTCAGTTTGGACAAAACAACCAGAGCTTCCCCCTGGAAAAGCCTAAATCTGCTCTCAGCACAGTTGCTTCTAACTGCACAGGGCCAAGCTAATGCTCTGTGCTGACCCAATAGAGCTGACCTTTGGACTGAAGTGTTTTCCAGTCCTCTGTATCAATCCAAGCTCTGATCAGGACCCTGCAGCTCGGAGAGCTGCAATTCCATTACTGCAGCTCCACAACAGCGCTGACGTTAAGTAAAGAAGGCAGGATTATTAGATTTAAAAACTAAATTGTTAAATTAGCATATTATTCATCTCCAGAAATAACATGCACTACAGCCTATAGGTGAGCAAGACTGGAGTTTTAGGTTCCCTATATGAGGGAAACGTCTCTTACGACAGTGCTTGTACTTATTCCATCCTCTATTCTTCTTGTAGTTCAAATGAGGCTGGAAACTCCCACCTCCAGCTTAGGAAGAACCAGGTTTCCCTCTTCCATGGATTGCCTTAAGTAGTCCAAAATCAGCATCAGAAAGCCAAATCCTTCCAGAAGCTTTGCAGATGACCTGCCCCACTTTTAATTTCCACCAGGCAAGAACACTGGTTAGAAGACCTGTCCCTTCTCTCTCTGGCACCATCAGCACCAGCACACGGGGCACGTCAGGCTGTGCATCCCCTCCATGGTCACACCAAAAACTGTGACAGATTTTGCCCACAAGTGTTTGAAGATGCAGCGTTTGAAGGTCTGCTCTTGATGGTCACAGCAAACCTTGCAGCGGAGCAGATTTCAAGGTGTTCCTGCATTTGTCAGTGCTGTCCCAGAGCCCAGGAACAAATGTTGCTCTGGAAAAGGGAGGTCAAAGCCTCAACAAGAGCAGGTCTAGGCTGGAAGAGGAGTGGGCTGAGCACCACAGCAGGCAGCAGAGAGAGGTGGAGATCATCAACAGACAGAATATACACCAAAAGTGAGTTTTAGGAGCAGCCTGTGGAAACCTGAGGCACCAAAGGACTAAGGAGAGATGCTTCTGTTGAAGAGTAATGTATATATAAAAAACCCAGAAGGACAAGCAGTGTCTTAGGAAAATATTCACTGAGTTGGTCCGACACTGAAGGTAGCAGGATTCAAAAGAGAATCAGTGGGATGAAGGAAAGAGATGCCACCATTTATCACCCCAGGCCCTCTGCGAGCTTTGCTCCCTTCCCCAGCATTCCCAGATCCAGCACGGGGCACTCCCCACGGGTCTCTGCCAAGGGGAGCAGCCCATCACCTGCAGCCCAGCAGGCAAAGAGGGCAGCAGCCAGGCCTTGGGGTGCTCCTTCTCCTCCCACACTGTCCTCCCTTTGCCCCGGCTCTTCTGCAAGTGCACATTTTCACAGCTAAAAGGAGGCAGCACAGCCTGTTCCCAACAACATTAGTTCATGACAGCCATGTTATTACCACCCTTTAACACCCCCACTGTGCTTCTGTTTCACATCGCTGCCTATTCAACACTGCAGTGTTCATAACTAAAATTAAATCTGCCTTTAGGAGACCCACAAAGGCACCCTTTCACACAGGCCACGTCCTGATAGAGGCACCAGGTTGTTCCTCCCAGTGGGAAGCACCAAGCTCTGCAAGGAGCTTCATCCAGTACTCCCAAGGGACACGCGTGGCTCCCAAGGGTGGGCCAAGGAAGAGCCAGCCTCCTCCAAGGGGCCAGGCTATCCCACTGCTGGCACCTTCCTCCCAGAGCACTGCTGCCTCACATGTGGCACAGTGCCACCACAGACCTGGCCAGGTCTGGACAGCAGCAGGGAGCTGTCACACCTGCAGAATGCCAAGTAAATCCCAATTTCCACACGCTTTTGCTGTCTGCAGCCCACAGCCAACCATTTCTGTGGGGTCCCAGGGAACCCTGGCTTTATTGTGGCCAGAACCTCTTCAGCTTCAACATTCAAACCCAAACTCCAGGATGAGCCCAGCAGCTTCAGGCACCAGTTCCCACCACAGGTGAAGCAAGCTCTGTGCAGGACACAGGAAAAGGCATCCCAGGGCATCAGGGATATAATGTAATGACTGAGGCTGCTCATGACTTCAGACCAAAAGCTCAGGATGAGAACAAGCTGCAGTGTCCAGAGCTCAGGGGCATCAGCACAGTATCTACAACACTGTGTGCTTTGGCAGCTGCTGCTATTTCTTCTGTACTTGTAAGAAAAACAATTCCCTTCCAAAGAGATTGTTCCTAACATGCTCCCTGCTGCAGGGGAGACAGGGCTTAATGCCTGCAAACGTGTGCCACTGCCTCCCATGACAATCCATCCCAGAACACCGACGGACACAAGTACCCCTCAGCCTCCTTGGGCTTTTGGTACCCCGTTTATTTGTGCCACACATTAAACAGCTGCTTTTCAACACCTGAAGTGTCACCTGCTCTTTAAGCCATTCCCCAAATCAGTAATTATCATGCAAACTGAGTTTTAAAAACAGCCCTTCTGGAAAAAATGCTACACACAGCGATGTTAATGGAGTTTCTGGGAACACCTCTGCAGTGCCATCTGCTTGACTTCGGCTCTGGTTTCATAGTAGCAAGAACCAATTTCGGAGGTGGCATGTGAAGTGCAAGGTGATTTTTCAACCAAGAACAGCAAGGGAGAACCACCTTCTGTGAACCCGAGTGCTTGGCATCCTCTCTGGCAGCAGGGGTGGAGGGTGGACAGAGCTGCTGGCAGGAGACAGCAAGAGGGAAACCAGGTAACACAGAGACATCTGTTATCTAAAGCTGGTTGAGGTTTTCGTGCTTTTTTTTTGTCACTGTGTAAAGAAAACTGAGTAAGAAGGAAAGCACAATATTTCTGGTTGTTTTCCCGGCCATTTAATTCAGGAAATTTAAGTCTATGGCTGTCAATGGTTTTTCATGAAGGGATTCCATTGCATTTCACTGACTTGCCAATGGCACAAACCAACCATGTCCATGTTCCCATGAATCACCCCAGCTGACTGAGCAGCCCAGCCTGCTCTCCCAGCCATGCTTTTCCCATTCCCTGCGTTCTCCACATAACTGAAGGGCAGTATTCTTCTGTCTTAGCTCACAGTACAGCTGCCCATGCCCCTGGCCCTGTTTCTCTGCAGATACAACGGCCCAGGATGAGATCCCACCATGGATCTCTCTGGACACCTCAGCAGAGGTTATCAAACAGGGCTCTCACCTCTGTCACCCCAACCTCTGCTTGTAGAAAGGAGCCCGAACACAAACCCACCAGGTTCATCTGTGCACCCCAAATCCAGTAGAAACCTGGGGACTTCTGAAGTCCCGTCCCAATGATGGGAACGGCTGAACATGAGCCAGGATTTACATCCAGTCACCTTGAACCACTTTCTGAGCAAGCCATCCTTACAACCCTTCCACTGCCTCCCTCTTGGAGGCTTTCCAGCCCTACAAACACTTGGATCAGCATGGATCTAACCCCCTTGATTTGTGCCCACGTGGCCAGGCTGACTGGCACCGGAGCCAATTCATACGTTCAGGCTTCACTCATTCATCAGTCCTGACCTGACTCCAAGTCCCTGTCTCAGGGTGGTAGAAGTAACAGGAACAAGCTGATAAAGGTACTTACATTTTATGGGTCTTTGGAGAAAATGCCACAGCTGCCAGAAAGTCTCACATATATCTCTTGGGTGACTGAGGTCGTAGTGTGAGGAAAATGAGTGTAAGAATGACATAAATAACCCCAGCTCTTGTGCTGTAGAGGGCTAAGGGGCTCCCCTAATCCCAATGACTTTGTAAGTCAAGATACTGCAGACCCTGTGTTGCACATTTCTCTATCTATGTCAGCTCAAATATCAATTTTAGACCTCACATACTTGAAGGCAGATGGACATCACACTCCCTTTCATCCAGATTCGCCTCCAGGGTTTTTCTCTGCCCTGAGCAGCCTTGACAACTTATTGTCCATCCCATCCAACCCCAAGTCACTTACTGTCAGGAGTCAATAAACGTTTTGCAGTGCCTGTGTTCTACTGATTTAAAAGACCCAGCCATGCCTAGAGCAATCCTCTGTGATACACATACTAATTTGGCTGCACAGGGAGGCATCAAAGCTTTCATGTTGTCTGATGTTTCAAGCAACTCAGGTATTGAGTAGCAAAAATCTAGAAATGCTTATTGGAAAAGGGAGGCTGATGGATGACATGTAGACCCCTCCATCCTTGTATTTGCTTTGTGTCTGTCACACGTGCACTCGCTGCTTTGTGTGGGATAAAGATGGGATTTTTGACTCTGCTGCAGAACAGCCCCTCTGTGGCTCCCCCTCTAAGCCAGCCTTGCGGGTTGGGATCGACAGCGTCCATCAGCAGATTAAACCACGCTGCCTCTACGGCTTCTCCATTTCCAAACCTCCTCTCTCCAGCAGGAATTTCCTACCCTTGCACTGGCAAGGAAAAGCTTTCCTATGAAGCAGTAAGGCAGCCACTGCCTTTCCCTGCCTTTCCTGCTAAACAGACCTGATGCCACCACTGGGCCACCCTTGCGTGGCACAGGACCCTCCTCCCACGACACCCAGGGATTCTCATTGCTCCTTATTTCCCTGCTAAATAGAGAAACTGGGCTGCAAGGGCTCCTCTAGGAAAGGAGTGAACCCTAAAAGACCCCACAAACCAGAAGACCCTCCCTAGCCCTCCACACAACCCCCATCCAGCCTTGCCACAAGGCAACACAGCGCAGGGGGGCTTTAGCCGGGGATCTGAAAGCAGGAGAAGAGGAGGAGGAGGACTTGGGATTAGCAGGGAAAGGTTAAACCAGTACCAGGGATTGCATGGGAACAGTACAGCTCAGGAATGAGTGGGAGGAAGCCAGAAAGGACCGAGTGTCCCTGCTACCTTCAGCACTTGGGGACACGAGGGATGAGCCCAGCACTGGCACAGCACGTCATGATCTGGTAATTCCAGGATTGCAGGCACTGCCTGATGTGGTTATCAATGCAGGAGGGCTCTCCAGCCACTAAGGGCCCTACTTAGAGAGCAATAACATGTACAGACACAAATCGATGCTGTACAGTTTGAAGGAACCAAGTGAAGGCTATGGATTTTACTCACTGTTATTTGCAGAGTGAAACAAAGCGGACAAAAAAGCTCTCAAGGCAGCCCAAAAAGCTGCCTGCAGGAACGTGGGCAGCTCAGGAAGGCTGCCTGCAGCTTTGCAGGGAGAACACATATGGGCAGGGGGTGATGGCCTTTTATTCCGCTGGATAAAGATCTTAGTGGAAATCTGAAAAGCTCGGCGTGAGACCTCATCCACAGCTAATCCACACAGACTATGCCACGCTCTAGGCACGCCAGGAAGGAACCAAGGCCAGGCACTGCACTGAGTCACGCCACAAACCTGCAATTTCAGCTGTACTAAGAGAAAGAAATCGGTAAGATACAGCTTTAGAAGCATCACCCAGGGACCAGCTGCATCCTGCTCTTACCTAAAGGCAGCTCAGGCCACCCAGAAATCCCATTCCCTACAGCCAGGACAACATTCCATTCCTCCCAGGCCACCACAGGCTTTTAACCCTTTCCCTGTAGGATCAATGCTTGCTAAGCACTACAAGTCACCAACAGTTACAGGCAGATTCATATTAAAAAGTTCTTTCATATTCACGGTCTTTCTCCTCAGCAAGAGCTGGCTGTCAGACAAAATGCTGCTTTGGTTATGCTGTTTAGTATTCAGGGACTGCTCACCTGTAACAGTGTGGGCAAAGGTGATTTGTAGAAGCCACCAACAAGCAAGAGCAGGGAAGGACCTCCCTGCATTTTTCCAAGGGGAAAAAAAACCCCAACCTGTCAGTTTGTTCAATCCCTCAAACACTCACAGTCAGGGCTAAGTTTTGGTCTACGCTTAACAGGGTGTATAAATATCCTTTACATTGGAGCCTTGATTGAGTTAGTGCTGATTTTTAAGTGCACTGTGGAGTCTTAAACTCCAAGAAAGGATAAAAAGCACAGCCAGTGATGTGTGGTGTGAGACAATTTCCTGGGATGCAAGGCCAAGGCCAAGCCAAGCAACTGGGTGCTATTCCTGGATGCCCACCAAGTGCTCTCGACCTTGGGGGAGAGTCTGAGCTCTTTGCTGCTCAATGTTATCCCCTGGTAAAATGGGCAAAATAATATTACAGTTACCCCATAAATATGCTGCAGTGGGTGATGCCATATTGCAAAAAGCCTCCAAAGCCTTGCCTAAGTGTAGAGACATGTTAGAGAATATCAGGAGTTGCTCCTCACACAGCCATATCCTGAATTCGAACCTTCAAACAACATTGGTCTATAAATTCTTAATTATTTTTTTTCTAGAGCAAAGGGCTTTTGTTTTCCCAGGAGAATTGATATGAAAAAAAAGTCAACAATTTTTTTTTTACATTTTTAATTCAAATGCTGCTACACAGCATTTCCACAAGACTGCTTAAAAAGTGCACTAGGAATTGTAATTAAAAGCTGATCTGCTCCATGAGATGACTCAGGCTTCTGCAGCTTCAACCCTGGCCTCAGCCAGCTCTGCCAGTGCAGCACTGACTGTTTCCCATCAGCACACAGTGAGCTGCCAGCATTTATGAGAGAACACAGCAAGGTTTCCTTAAACGTGAAAAGATAAAATTCAGTTACTATCACCCAATTTCTGACCAGCATCAGAGGGGAAACAAGCAGCCTGTGACAGCAAAAGATCAACCCCCTCTCTAATGGCCATAAAAACAACACAAAGCCCATGGACAGATGTGTTTTTCTGTACAAATACCATCATAAATGTAACCTGCCCCTTTGCCTTTGGAGCAGAAAAGTGACTTGTCAGATCGCCTGGTATTCCTCACGCCTCCCACAGCTGTAGCTCAGCAGGACACACTGGCTGCAGAAATATCACCCTGGGATATAGCTTCTAATATTTCCACGGACATCACATTTCCCAGAGGGAGCTACAAGATGTGCTTGGCTCTTCTTTTGTTGTTGTTGCTGTTCCACTAATCACAGAATTGTTTAGGTTGGAAAAGACCTTTAAGATCAGCGAGTCCAACTGTAAACCTCACACTGCCAAGTCCAGCACTAAACCACATCCCTGAGCACCACATCTACTCATCTTCTAAATCTCTCCAGGGCTGGTGACTCAACTGCTTCCTTAGGCAGCTTGTTCCAGTGCCTGACAACTCTTTCCGTGAAGAAGTTTTTCCTAACAGCCAATCTAAACTTCCCCTGGTGCAACTTGAAGCCATTTCCTCTTGTCCCGACGATGCAGGTGATGGGCTGAGATGAGGCAGAGACGTCCTAGTGCTCCTCACATTCTGCAAGAGGTGAGCTTGGGGGACTCCTGGGTGGGCGAAGGCAGCTGGGAGACTCCCAGAGGATAATGAAATGCCAGGGCTGCATTTGCTCAGACAGGAGCAGCACTGTGAGAAGCACAGGATGTTTACAGCAAAGGCACCAGGAGGCCATGAACTTAAACCTCTGGATGTGTCTCTGCTTTGGGTCATTCTTCTCCTGGGTGCATGTTTACCACCTGACTCCTCTCCAGAGAGGAAAGATGTTCCTTCCCTTGCCTCACAAAAGCACACACAGATCCCTTTGAATAAAAAAGCTCCTCAGGAGAAGAGCTTATTTTGTACCACAAAGGGAAGTGCTGGCTCAACAGGAAGACACATTCCTGGGTATTAAAACTTCTCCCTCAGACCCAAAGTTCTCAGGTCAGTAAAGATTAGATGGACACCACTGCAACACTTTGGGCCACTTCGTGCTGCTGATGTAGCAGTTTCCTGCCCTACAGATGTTTATAGTGCCAGCACTGCTGTCCTTAAACAAAACACACTCAAAGTCCCTCCAGGACTGTAAGATATAAGTCCTCCTCAGCATTTGGCTTGGGACCCACCCCTCAGTCTGGCTTTTAAACCTCCTCCCTCCCCTTCCCACTATTTGAGGATTTAGAAGTTGCATAAGCCAGTTCTCACAAATGAAACAAGAAGTGTGGAGAGAAATATTTTTCCTGGGAAAAAGCACACCCAGACAGACATTCCCCCTAAATCAGACCCTCCTATACAGCACCCCTGCTCCTGCCTTTTATTTGAGCGGGTTTGCTGACCCCAGCTTAAGTTCTCCAGGATGTTGTCTCCAACCATGCTCACTCTAGAGAGCCTGCAAGGCCACTAAAATCCATCCTGGCTGTTTAACTGCAAGTGAATAATTGTGATTAACAATCACAGTGGTGATGTGATTGAGAAGTCACTGGCAGTAGCACCAAGACTGCACAGGAGGTGACTGCAGAAGCCACAACTCATCCCTGCTGCCTACAAGCCATGAGCCTCCAGCGCTTCAAACAAAGGAGGAAGATGAGTAATTTCAGACAAAAGAATGAGCCATCATCAAAACTTCTGACACAAACATCTCAACTGGATTAGGTACCTGTGCTGCAAGTCTCTTTCTTTTTTCTATTCTTCTTTTTTAAGCTTTTAACATTTTGTTTCTGTCCTCCAGATTTCCAAATTCCTACCCATCTCTGAAAGAGCTGAGCTGAAGCATTCCCTGAAGGCTGCTGTTCCCAGTACTTTCCAGATCAAGAAGATCCAAAGAATTCAATAAATCTTGTTCCTTTTCACAAGCACCCCTATAAATTTCTGTTGCAGTATCTTTCCTTGTCTTCTCAGGCTTTCAAAGCATTTATGTGCTGGGCCAGCGAGAAATGGAACTCAGCAAATAAAACCTACCCTAAAGATAAATGTAAATATAGAGGGGATAAACTGTCTTGGTGTAGATGTAAAGCCATGCAAGGAGATCAGTCACCACTGGCTGACCTGAATGATGGCCAAACCAAGCTGTCTCCTGACAGCAAGCTGGGTTTTGTGATCATGGAGGATAGTTGTTAAGAGTGAGAGATTTCAGCAGCACTTGCAGCCTGGGAAAAGCTCCCTACACCTGCTCAGAACACGCCATCTGCAGTAGCCTATTAATGTGCACTGGAACCATGGTCCCTTCCCTCCTCAAAGGGCTTATGCTGATGATAAAAGTCATTCTCTGTCTTAAATGCTGATGGAGGAAGAGTGGTGCATGTCTTTTTAAAGTCTCATAAAACCTGCCCGAACTATCAGTAATGCACCAATGGTCCCATTTCTGTGAAAATGTAAGGCAGAAAGAAGAAGTGAAAAACACTCCATGTGACAAGACAAAAGCAGATCTCGGTCTCCCATGAAATTCCTGGACAGCTTGAAATCCCTTTGAGGAAATCTCAAATCATTACCTCTTTCTGAAAGCTCAGTAAACACGTCAAAAATACACCTGTGTTTCCAAAACAAGCATCCCGTTTTCCTGAACGATTTCATGCAAATTAGATTACCCACCCCTTGCCCTTCTGCTCTGAGCCCAGAGCCACTTGAAATACAAACAATATTCCAACAGTACAAACAATATTTTGCTGTATGTTGGAACCTGGTCCTGGACTGCCAATGTGGTAAATTGCTATGGAACAATTGAGTGGATAAAGCAGATTTTCAGGAGATGGGTGGTACATGGCAGTTCCCTGGCTCATGTGTCACCTGGAAATGCTCTGCTGTGCTGGGGCAAGTCCCAGGAGCAATGGGGTGGGAGGATGCCAACACCTCTCACTCTGCAAATGCTGTGGTTCCAAGGAAGGAAAACAGAAGCGAAACAAAGCCTAGTGGAGCAGGTGGCAGGAAGAGCAGTCATTTCTCTCCTTCTCCCCCAAACCCAGTATTTACAGTAAAGTATAAACCCAAATGTCCCTAAAAATACAAGTTCAGGCTTTCTGTGGTATTGTCTGACAGCAGCTTATCTCCAACTTTCTAAGTCCTACGAGCCCCTGCTGCCTCCTCACTGCCTTCCTCCTCTTACCCCTTTATTTTCAGTCTTTCCATTTTCCTCTGTTTTTCATACCCAGCTTTTTCCCTGTTTTATTTCCACTACAGTCCTGGCAAATATGGCAAAGCATGCAACTGACACAGGTATCCCCCTGGTACCTGGCATCCATCTGAAAAGGAAGTTGGAGGACTTAGTAAAAAGCCAGTGACCCCACAGTTCCATCTCAAAGCAGGGACATCAGTGATGGGAGGGTTTCTCCTTCCCCCACCCATTCTTCTCTGACTGTGGTACCTGGACACAACATAAATTAGAGCTAAAAGCACCTAAAAGCATGGAAAATGAAACAGGCTAATTCAGAAAAGCAAAAGTACATCTAATTTAGTTACTGGGAAATGAACAAATGGCAATTCCGAGGCTGCAAAATTGTTCCACCCTGTAGAAGAATATACATACTTTTAAGAAAGGGGAATAAAAGGTGGGAAGGTGGGCTGAGAACATTCTTCATTTATGTAATTACTTTTCTAAGACCTGGCTGTGCTGCCACACCAGCATTTAGCATTTCCCCCTCTTGTCATATAGGCAAATGTAAAAAGATTCACATTTCTCAGGTAACTCACTTTTTTTACTGCAGTCCTAAGGTTGTGTTTCTTTTTTTAAAAAAAGGTAAATTGAGCATTGTAATTATTCACAAATGGGTATCTGCCATGCAAGGCCTCAATTTTCACATATTTTCTACGTTACTAAAGCTGACACAAACACTTCCAACTAAAGGCAGATCTCCAGCAAGAATTCCCATCATTCCATGATTTTCATAACATATGGAGGAAGATATCACGCCACCTTTCAACCTACTAACTTGTTTTCTCAACCTTGCCACAGGACTGAGGTCCCACTGTAATGTCTCAGGCACATTTGAATGGGAAGCTCTTGCAGTGCTCCTGAAATGCACCCCAGGATCCTGCAGGGTTCCCGAGTGGAAAGACCCAGCCTGGAGGGTCTCCTGCTCAGAGGGTGTCATGTCACCCCTCCTCAGGCAGGAATGAGGGCAGTGAGCCTTGCTGGGGCTATCCCACTCTTTATTCATCCTGATGTCTGTGCTGCGGCACCCCTGGAGAAACATCTTTGCTTTCAGACAGGCTCAACAACCTCCCACCTGTCCCCAAACCAGTAAGACTTAGCCCAGCACACAGGTACATGATTTTCTAGGCACAGCCTGGTTTTCTGGGTACAGACCACACCTGGGAATAACTGTTGCTCACACAAAAGCCCCTCAGTGTTCACTTGCAAGCCCGTTTTTCCCTCACACACAGTGTTACCACGGCACAAGTGCACAACACACCGTGCCATTCCACATCTGCCAGACCACACTTTAACATGCTGACCACACACATTCCTTACCTTCCAGAGCAAAACCCTCCCAGCTCAGCTTGGACTAAAAAGATACCACATCCCTCCTCCATTTTATCCCAGCTTCCTCAGGAACAAGCCAGGATTTGACTCACATGGGTGCATGCATGTGTGCACTCGGGAGCTTTAACACTGTTAGCTAACTTCAAAGACATCAAAGATAATTATTTTCTACCAACTTCATGGCAACAGGCAGCTGGGTGGCAAAGGATGCTGGGCACAGCCTTTCACAAGGTTTATCTCCAACAGCTTTTAATCCTGCCAGCCCCTTTCTCCAGTCAATTATAGCAGCCTCAGTGTTGCCAAAAAAGTAATGGGAGTGAGAGACTATAGGTACAAGCAGACATAATAGAATCCTAATTTAATTAGGGAAGTACTCAATCAACCACGAGACATAAATACAAAGGAAACCAGGTTTATTAGTTCTGGTGCTTGCAGAAATGCCCATTTCATTTGTGTTTTCTAGGGGAGGGATAAAACAGATCAGTAATCTTAATAGAAGTCCTGGTTTTCTCTTTCAGAAAAAGTTAATTACAAAACTAACCAAAACTCAAGAGCTTCCAGAACCACGGCGCTCACGATGGGCAAGTAACTGAGCTCATTATGGAGGGAGCCAGTTTCTGGCTTAACTTTGGTTACAGAACACAAACTACAGCTGGACCAGCCTTATGGGAAGAAGTTTTCAACCCCAGTCCTCAGGTCGGATTTATATCAGTGCTTCCCAACAATTCCGATATCTCACTTTCCCCAGTGTAAGAGGAAAGTCAGGATCACTGAGTGTCACAATGCTCTCCAAGAGGCTTTGAGAAGGAAAAGGTGAAGGCACCAACTCCCCAGGGCAGCACTGAGCCCACTCAAGCTAGAAATCTCCATCCTTTGCCACCCCATCCTCATTTGGGGCTGGCAGGTTCAAAGCCAGTGGGTGTATGTAACATTTGTGCGTTAATGCCTCGGAGTTTAATAGTGCAACGTGACTAACGAGGGGCTGGGGAACTATTTGGAGATTAACTAACTGATTTCATGTTATGAAAGAGCAGGTTGTAATTTTAGGATTAGAAAGCTGTATTTTGGATGTCAATACCTTGCGTGAGAAAAGGGCCAGAAGCAGTGGCACGACGACGCTCTAATCCACCCGCAAAGAACCGAGACGGCAAGCGAGGAATCAGCCATCCATGCCAAGAAACCAAAAAATATAATAAATCCACTGCCAACACCATGTTCTGTGCTCTCCTGTAACAACAGGTGGGCTAACAAACACCTCTGTGCAGACATCCACTGCTTTCACCGGGACTATCCAGCTACAGCCACAAGATTTCAGCGCCTACCCTGCGATGTCGCAGAGCTCACACCACCACCAGATGGATCCAAGAGGATTCCTCCACCACACAACCATCCCCACCTCTCCCTACAGCCTCTAGTTACTGCTGGGAGCACTGACAGGTACCAAAAAAAATAATAATTAAATGCCAGACAGAGAAAAATATATGAGAACATATATGGGAAGCCATGTGGTGAGACTGTCTGAACATCCCATTCTGGCACTAATTTAGCAAGACCGAGACCACACAACCACACTGCTCTTCCTCCATCCCTGCCTCAGTTCAAATGAGGTATTTAACCAGCACCAGAGGACTGTGACCTTTCTGGCATCCCAAGAAGTCCCAGCTTCACTGTGTCCTTTGGGTTTATCCCTCCAGGATGAGACCCTTTACTACAACATGGCAAAGTCCTCAGCGCCCTGCACGGGTGCAGCTTCACCAGCTCAGCCTTTTGCAAGCCTCCAATAAAAACCAGTGGATCTCCATGGCCTCAGCAAAGGTGCAGGGGAGCAGTGGCTCACTTTAAACACTAACCATACATATATATAGATATATACCTTTTTCTAATCCATGTACATAGATATCCACTCACATATATGTACCTATATAAAATATATGCAAAGTGCTGAATCAGCACAGCATGGTTTCCTATTGTTGCTGTTGGCTCATCAGGACAACCCCCAGAGAAGTGAGGGATGAAGCTGGATAAAGCCATGACTACTGAAGAAGAAAAACAGTCCCTGCTGTATCCAGGGCACAGTCTGAAGGTACATTAAACACAATATTTATATTACCAGGCACTTGTGGTTTTATGTTTTGAGATTTTTTAAACTTCCAGTTAGAAGGAATTTTGCAGCCTCATAAAAAGAAAAAACTCACTGTAAGGTGCATTTTTCATTTGATTTGGTTTGTTTTTCCTCTTTCCTTCCTTTTATCATGCAGTTGTTCCCCTTTCTCCTCACCTCTTCCAGTTTACACTATCTAAAATTTACAAAGTTTGAAACAAATAAAGCCAGACTGAAAATACACAGTCAGTCTTCAATGTTGCAGAGGTTAAAAATAGGCTTTAAACCAGCTAATGTCAGCATCAGCATGAAAGAAAGGACACCCTGACAGCTCTAATTATTACATTCTCTTGTTTTGCAGTTCTGAAGAGCAGCAATTAAATCTCTGCTTGGGCTTATAAGGGAAAAGTAAAGTGCTCTGCACCTGCAAAACGGATTCTGTTCCATGGGAGGATTTCAGCTCCCCAAAGGACATTATCCAGGGCAGCCTGCAGAACAAAACCCATCCTCCCCCTTCCAGACACCGAGGATTTTGCTGCCGGTTCATGGGGAAGAACACTAATAACGGCAACCCCTCCTCTGCTGCCTTAGCTGGATAGATTTATTTAAGAAAAAAAGCTCACCATTTCTGGACAAAAAACCTGCTGCAGACTCTGTGTTTGCAATGCCTGAAACCGCCATATGGTGATAAGAGTAGTTTTATTCATAATCATTTTTATTGCAGTAGCCTCTGGGGACTTGAACTAGGTCACTTTCCCATCAAGGCTCACTACAAGCCGTTAAATAAGTGGTGCACACAAGGCCCTTTAAGCATCTTGTATAAACGAGTCATTCTGTTCATTAAAAAAGGAAAAGAGAAACAAGCACTGCCGTTTATGAAAACTATTTTTTGCCACTGATAAATATAAATTCTTCGATGCTCAGTAACGTCAGTGTTTGCAGCTGTTCCCTCAGCAGCATGGAGGGTCTCTTGCTTATTCCAATTACCTGTGTTAGGGATGCTTGCTGGTCCTAGGTCCTTCTACTCTTCTTAAATCTGGCTGGGATGAGCTGGGAGGTTGGAAATCTCCCTGACTCAGAGACAGGAGAGACTCATTGATACTATGCCAGTGGAAGCAGCTTCATTTCTTTGGAAAATTCAGATAAAAAGCATTTCATCGTTTTCATGCTCAATTCCAGGCTGTAATCCAACAAGTAAAGATAGCTTAACCCCCCCCCCAAAAAAAACCCTGTAACAAAAGAGAAGAATCCCCACAAAACCCCCCAAGAAACTATGTGAAAACAAAGTCAAGCCTCTCCATGGAAAACAAATTTTTAGTTTGCAGGAAAGTGTATTTTCTTTTTTTCCTAATGCAAACCAGTTCTGAGCAAGAGCGTCTGGGCATCCCCTCTCCGTGACGAAGGGAGGACTTGGTATGCACCAAAGGAAGGGCAGGCACCAGATGGGATGCCAGGAGAAGAAAGGCACAGTGTTTCCATAAAGCCAGTGGAAAAAAAAAAAATATAGCTGGGAACATTTTTCTGGCAGAAAACGTTCACTTATGGAAGGAAAGCACTGATAGCGAAGGAGAAAGCCGAGCTTGCTGAGCCAGCTCTCCCACTCCCAGGGACACCTGCAAGTTGTCTTCTGTGGGAGCAGCCGGATGGGGACATAAATAAGGCTGCCTGGGCTCTGTCCCCAAACCCAAGTGATCCCTAATGCCTTGCAATCGATCTCAGTGGGTTTCACATCAGCCACTGACCCAATGATCTCAGTATGGAAGCAGACAAATCCCATCCATTCTGCATGGAGATGGACCAGCCTTTCCCACCCTACCTGAATCACCGCCCCAGGAAACTGATTTAGATCCTGCCTAACACGGTCAACAGTCTGCTGAAAATATTTTCATCATCTTTTCCCAGGCTCAGGAAAGGACTGAGCATGCCCCGAGGCTCAGGCTGCTCCTCCAGGCTGGCTAAAAACTGCTGTTCTAATAAAAGACATTACCTCTCACTACAAACCTGGGGTTCTTCTGTTCCTGGTTCAGTGAAGCTACAGCCAACACTACTTCTAAATGCTCTGCTGACTAGGTACACACATAAAAAAAAATTACATAAAAAAGCTACCTCTACTCCATAAAGTTGAGATTTACTTCTAATTTTACAGGTCTTGAAAACTTTTAATGCAGCTTATCAGTCTGGGAAAGAAGAGTTATCCCTATTAAGATCACTGTGCAAAACAAAGATGCCATATCCCTCCTCGACTCAGCCCTCGACTGCTGACCTTATAATGGAGCAAAACAATGTGATAACGTCCTTGCAAGGTACTTCCTCACAGTAATAATGTCACCCAAGATAACTCAGGGGTGTGCTTCTGCTGTTTGTCTTTACCCTATAAGTCACGAGTTTATCTGCTGGTTGCAAGGGCCAAGAATAAAGGAGCATATTTGAAGGTGCACGTCATGCAAAGCCCCGCTCGCGGGAGGCCTCGCATTCCTCCCGTCACACAAACTGCTCTGCAGTTGCTGCTGGGCTGTGGCACATGGTGGGACAGGGGAAAACACCCACAGCCAGCCTGTCCTCCAGGAGCTCTCACTGCCCAGCAGGACCTGGGACCACTTCAGAGCATCACAGGCTGCCAGGACGCTGAAGAGGATCACTTGCAAACTCACGAAGCAACTCCTGAGTTTAACTCGTGAAAATGGGGAAGTACAGGTAAAAAAAAAAAAAAAGCTGAACCCCATGAATGTTAGAGCCAGCAGCTCTGCCTGTCCTTGCACCAGGATTCTGGCATTTTCCACTGCTTTTCTCATCCAGAGGGCTGTGTGCCTGACAGTGTGCCATGAGCACAAACAGCCCCGGTGCAAACAGGGCTGCCATGATTTGTCCCACAAAGCACCTTGGTCTTTTTTAGCACTAGTATTAAAAATCTAGTACTTAAATTTTTCTGGGTGCAAGACACCTGCTTTATTTTTAAAACCTAATGTTTATCCTGACAGATTTCCTCCAACAGTCGTGTAATAGATTTCATACCTTATGGAGGTGTTACAAAAGTCTTACTGACTCTAAGCAATACCACTTATCAATTCCAGGTAGATTGCTCTTCTGTCGACACAGGGATGGAAGTTGAAGTAAGTCCTGAAAGATGTTCTTTTTTTGGCAGGTCTTATGAGCCAGCTCAGCACATTCCCATCTCCTGCTTCGTCTAAAAATAATAAACCTTCTGAAGTGAGCAGTGGGGATGATGTGTGCTGTGCTCAGGCATGTGGCATGCCCAGCCAGCCCTGCTGCTCCCACCTCCAGCCCTGCCTGAGAAACAGCAGTGCCCGGAACCAGGAATGGTGTCCAGCCAGTGCTGCCAGAAGAAGGTCACGGTGCTCAGTGTGATGTTCCCTTGGCTTTCCAGGGATTAGCCATGGTCCACAGGCAAATGGAACATGCACCACATCCTGGTGCTGATGGTGCAGAAATCAGACATTAATCTGAGCCTGTTGATGGGGATGTCACCTGGTCACCCACTTCACATACGAGGACAGTCAGAAAGCAGCAAAGCTAAACCAAGACTTGCTTAGCTCAGCCAGTTCCTCACACCTGCTGACCCCACAGACAAAAACAGCACCCTGACTTTTTTGAATGTGCAAGGGTATGGGTTGGAAGTGACCTTCATCTGGTCCAAGCCCTGTCCAAGGCAGGGCCACCACAGATCATGATCACCCAGGTGCTGGAGCTGACCCACAGGAAGGAGCAGGTCTGCAGCACAGACATGCTGGTAGATGCTCCATCAGCCACCATGGTGACCCTCCACCACCTCCTCCAGGTTGACAGCACGCCCCAGTAACTTGCTGTAAATTCAGACTTCCAACAAAGCCAAGAGCTATCAAATTTTAATGCTCTATTAATGGCACAGCTCTATCTGAATTCCAGGAGGCATTCTACAGCTAGTAAACCTAATCTTCTACCCATGACTTTTCAATTTGCTGCTGTGATATAGGTGCATTCTGCTCCTCTGAACAGCAGGAATGAGATTGCTCTCTCCTTCCTTGTGATATAAGAGCACCCGTCCCACTTACAGTCCCTTCTGCCCATCCATTTCTTCCAAATACACCACTGAACACACTCTGGGATTCTCCTATAACAGGCTGTGAGAACACAGTGGTTCATGAGTGCATTTTTTTCACTACAATCGTTTGCTCCCTGACTCCTAAGCCATTTAGTGTAGATGCACAGCACTCACAAGAGAAAATGGTCTCAATCTTACAGGAGATTGTTATTTGAACTTTAATCCCAGGATTGATGCCATTTATTCACAAGGAATCAGGAAGAAAATAGATATTAAGATATTAAGAACAACAAGAACAGACTATAGAAAGAGCTTTGCTCCTTGCACAGGCAACGGGCACCAGCAATATGCAAGGTCCACCACCAGGCCCTTCTGTAATGGCCACTTGTCTATCAGAGAAGTCCCTCACTCATCTCTTCACATCACTGCTGCCTTTTTGTTCTCAGAGACCCCGTCTCTGGCTGTTCTCAAAGCAGGCAGGAAAAGCAGAGCTGACTAGGTAAAAGGCTGTTTATTTAGGTGGCACAACTGAACCCTCACGCTACGCTGAGCTCAGCTGACCTGACACATCAAAGCCTCTGACTGCTTTCCTAGCACTGACAGCACTTGCAGAAGCACCAGGATATACAACAGCACTAACAACCCCACAGTCACAGACGAGAAGGGAAAAGAAATCACAAAAAGTGATGCTTAACCAAAGAGGAGGCTTCTGGCACAACAGGGAACTAAATGTTGTGATGGTCACCCCTGAGGTGACCATCAGCTCTTCACGGACCAAAAGGGAACATTTTGCCAGTAAAAGCAGAAGAGCAGGGTATGTAACAGCCAAGGATTTTTTGGGTGACACGTTATCTGGACACAACAGCTGACCCACAAGTTGGGGTCAGAGTATGGTACCCATTGGGCTTTGCTGCTCACTGGGAAAAAGGGATCACACATCCTGCTGCTCCTACAGCAAACCCAAATCCCACTGCACATACTCCTTTGGACATTTGGGAGATGAAGGAGCAACAGAATTCAGTCATTCCTCCCAACAGAGGGAATATGTTTTAAGGAAACAGCCAAAAAAGCAAAGGGGGATGAGGGGAGGGATGCAAAGCAATTGTCTCATAGAGTTTGGTCTTTAATTAAAAGGGTTGAGCAGAACGTTCCAAACACCACATGGGTATAATTTAGAGAGCAGTTTGTAAGATGAGTTTTCATCTTCAGCGTGGGCTTTCATGTATTGACAACAAATAAAATTTCTACATTATTTCCATGAACAGCAGCCTTTGTAAAAATCCCAGCTTTTTCACTGTGGCACAGCTGAGGTTCATAGCAAACCATCTGCACAAAAGCCACTCTGTGGAGATCACAGCTATGTCCCAGGTATTTGGTCAAAAAACCCTGCATCTTTCAAAGCCACTCTGAAAAAAGGACTCTCATTTTCTTATAGTAAGAAGCTTGTGATGCAGACAGGTATGGACAGGGCAGGATCTGGCCTGGAGTCAAACCTATGCCATGAACTGCAGGGCACAGGAAGATCTCTGACCCCACTTGTTCCTTTTCTTTTAAAACCAGCAGGAAGTTTTTCTATCCATCCCAGTATATTTTAAAGGGTACTTCTTGGATCACCTCCAGCCAAATTCATCTCTCACCTGCTCATCCTCTCTTGTGCTCTCCCTCTGGGGCCACAGCTTTCCTGAGCAGTGTGGTCCCTAACAGAGTAATAGATGTTATAATAAGTGCAACATCTGTACCAGATCACAGTGTTTTATCACAGCAACCCATCCCTTCCTTTATGGGATGGTTCACTTAAGATCACAAGGCTGCTCCTGTGACCAGTGTATTCCCAAACAACTACCAAAAAACTACCATGGTTCCCAGATTTTAAAACCTGCTCCCACGTCAGCGCTGCAGGAATGCAGAGCCAGTACCAGCACTCAGGGCAGCCACAGCCCCATGAAGGCTGTGAGGCTCCTCCTCAGTCACAGGCACATCTACCTGCAGAGATCCATGCCTGTGGAGCCCCCCTGCAGCAGAGGACCTGGGTGCCCCCTGATCCCTCTCTTAACCCACAGACTACACCAAGGACCCCCCCAGAGCTCCACAAGGCTGACAGGCCCATTCACCATTTCCTAGGGAGTCAGAAGGCCTGGTTAGAAAATGTGGTTTTGGCATCAGTTACCCAAGAACTGTAACAAAGTGAGGAATGTCCCCGTTGGGCTGATGGTACTGATGAGACAAGGGAGGCACAGAAAGGTCAACAGCCCTGACCATACCAAAACCACGTCACACAGCAGAAACATTCCACTCTTCAACCCTAGTCCTGTGCTTTGACCACATACATCTGATCCTATTCAGGCTGTAGCCCACTGGGCGTTATCTGACTAATCCCGCAGCAAGGAAACCCAAAAAAGTTCCCCTTTCCACAAAGTTTCTCATCACCACAGCTCGACGACCTACACAACAAAAAAAGTCACAAGGAGTGAAAGCCCTTTCGGGGAGATGCCAAACTAATTACCAAAGCACCACAGAGTTCAAAGTCATTCCAAATGTATCAACATGGCGAGAGATGAGTCATCTCAGGAAATGCCAGGAGCTCCTCTGTCACCAGCCACAAGGCAAGGCCAATTTCTGCTCCTGACAGGAAGGAAAATACTATATATACTCTGAAATGGATCACATCAGTCACTGGACAGGAGGTAGCAGAACATTAAGATGGCCTGCGAAATCAGTTTGTGTCACTGAAAAAGAAGTGGAGATGTTTTTCAATGCGCTGCTGTGCGGGAGAAGCATCCTACTTCCTTCCTCATCACTGCTTCAGAGAGCGCACAGGGAATGCTCTTCCAAGAGTAAATTATTTAGGCAGTCATCTCAGCGAGTTATTTCTGCTCATTTCCAAGGAACAATATGGCTCAGCCCAGGATTGAAACCAGCAGCAATGAAATGGTGCCCAGTTGACTCCAACTCCAGAAAACAACAGAGGATGGACAAAGAACACCACGAACCCACCACTGATAGAGGGCACACACTTAACGTGGCTTAAACATGGACATACAACCACAGGGCCTGCAGCTCTCCACAAAAAACGGCTCCATCTTCACATCCTGTGAAGGAATGAAGGAACAGACTTTCCTCCTAGAAGACAGCTGGGTTTTCTACTTTTATGTGAATTGCTCTAATCTTGTTGTGACAGTGCAGAGCAACCAGAGGATGCTGCGAGTTGAACGCCGTCATTTGTCTGTAAGTTTTACGAGGGAACAGGGCTGCCAAATCAGACCACCACAAAGGGAGGATGTGACAGCTGTAACTAGGGCAATTTCAGTCGGGGAAGGATATAAATAAATGAAGAAATGGGGGGGGAAAAAGAAATAACAGAGAAACAGGAGGGAAGGGGAAAAAAGAAATGCAGCTACCAAAGACAAAAGTTGGCTATTTGCCTATTTAATGCTCTCTTCAAACCATTCTTGTGTTCCTCACACTTCTGATGCACAATGGTTTAAGAACAGACTGGGAGTGGGAAGAGAGAAAATTGAGGGTCAAAGCACAGCACCTGGTTGCCTAATTCCAGTCTTTTTAAAAGAACCCCAGCTAGGATTTGGCCAAAGCCCCCAGCAGCACTGATGGAGGCAGGCATGTACCTCCCAATGTTTATGGAGGTTGTTTCAGTCTCAAGCACGTGAGCCCCGCATGGAAAAAGTCTGTGCTGCGACGTGACAGCCAAAGCAGGCAACAACCTGACACCCTGACCCTGCTTTGCTCTGAATTCTAGGGGAATCAAAGAGGCTCTGTAATGAGACTCCTGGAAAATCAATCTACCTGTGTTGGAGAATCAATCAATTCTCCAACACAGAGGCCAAGTCTCTGCTGCCATCCAACTCCTGCAGGATTATAAAACATGAGGCCATGAAAAAAGAAATAAACTAAAAAAACTCAAAATTGTCAGTAAATTTAGATGTACATCCATTTAATAAGATTTCAACTCCTCTTAAGAAATATTTTCTCAACAAACAGCCTGAGAATTAAAAATAGCTCAGAGTCCATCTAGCCCCAGCCCTTTATCCTCTTGTCTTCCTCAACACCAAAAAAATGGAAGCCACCTTTAAAGCCAAAGAGGCCTCAATAGCTATGGATGGTCTGGAAGCAGAGCCAAAGCCTGGTGGCCAACAAGCCAGTGCTGAGGAGTGTATTTCTAAAACAGGCACTTTGTTTTGGTAACATTTCTTTTTTCATGTTGACCTCATCACAACTATTCTTCCATTTATGCCCAAGACCAGCTCATCACAACAGTTTCCATCAGGAACTCCATGGTCCTGCTGGGTCCATGATATCTGGAGCCAAGATCTCCTGTAACCAGTCATGACAAGGTGCAGCAGAACCTCCTTCCAGGGACAGCCTGGGCTGCAGAGCTGACTCCAGCTGCAGACCCTGAGCCATAGACTCCACATTTGCCTTCCAGCAGTGTCCACATCAGCCTAACAATGATGCACACAGAAGACAATTCCTGTTTGACCCCCTCAGCTGCTTCCTGTACTGACGCCTGAAGTTTTAGCTTTCATGTTTTCAGATTCTGCGCTGCCCAGGGGTGCAGTTCTGAGCCTCATATTAAGTGTCAGTCAGCTCCCTTCACAGAGTAGCCAGACAAAACAAATCCTTTTCCCGCTGAACACCAAGGACAACTTTCAGGCCCAACAGCACAAACAATGGTGGGCTGAAGGGAGGAACAAGGATGGGACCTCACAACCTGAAGCTGTAATTGGACAATTAAATATACAAATGGACCAAATTTTATAAAAATGTAAGACCTTGTGATGGGTCATCCATTTTGTGACCATTCTTTGTCCACCTTGGCTGTGGCCCTGGTCAGACCCTGCCCTGCCCAAGGGGTATCCTAGAGGCCTTCAATAAACACCTACTTTTCTCACTAGCTCTGCCCAGTCTCTTGTTTCAGGTCAGCCCTCTCAAGGCATCAGTACCAACACCCGTTGTAGGGCAGCCAGTGCCCACCGGATTGAACAGGAACAGCAGCTGGATGTGACCTTGAGGTGTCCCTGAGCACTGGAGCTGCACCCACGGGCAGGTTCCTGGTCCCAGGCAGCAGCTCAGCCCCCGAGCCACCCGCGCTTCCCGTGACCCACTTCCACGCTGGGAAACTGGATTATGGCTCTCATTGATCCACTCAGTTTTCCGCTTCGATTTTGCTGCTGAAGCAGTGAGAGGTCATCTCACCCTCTGACACGTCTGCCGAGGCAGCTTCCTACCTACACCAAAGAGCAGAGCTTATCTCCTTGGAGCTCCTTGCTAGCAACCAAGAGCCAGACAGCAAAAATATCCTGGAACTGTTAAAAACAGAAAGTGTGACAAACAAGATGTGTTCATGGATACACAGAGCACCTTCCCAGTATGTACTTGAAAGGCTTAAAAAAGGGCTGCCAGCACATACTACAGACAGTATTTTATATTATCTTTACAGTGTAGTCCACAGCATCCATCACCGAGATGCTGATGATGGACAGACTTTTATTGTCAGCAGGAGATACCCATCGCAGCTGAAGATTCTGTAATTACTGTTTCTTAACAGAAAATGGAAGATTTATTGTCCACATAATAGTCAATGAAGGTCTTTTCTGGAGTAGAATAGTGGCTTACTTACAGGCCTTCATCTATGTCTCACATTGTATTACACAAGATTAAATAGTTTAATTTTTTCAAGCTGGGATTTTAGGTAATGTGTGGATTGTCCAGCAGTAATTATAAGGACAGAGGCTACTTGTACTATCTGCTGTGCTCTCCCCAGTCAGCTGGTACCGGGCTACCAGTGGGGACTCTCTCCCTAACTAGACAGTTTCTGGCTGTATTTCTTTAAGTTATGAAACCACAGGTAGAGAAGATTTATATTCTGTCACGGGATAAAGGTCTTCAGTTGAGATCAAAGCAGTTAGCTGTAATTGCAGAGAAAAGGTTGCAAAACAAATCCCAATTTATCAGTAGGGATTTTTCACCTCCTTAAGGTATGTGCCATCTAGAGTAGGCAAGAGACAAGAAGGCAGGAGAAAATCATCCATCATTAGAGAGGCTGCCCTCATTCCCTGTTTTGCCATTAGCCACAACAGAAATCCTAAACACAAGAGAAAAATCTCTGTGCTGTCCATTATGTGGTCCCTTAAAAAATGTCTTTTAAACGAACACTGCCTGCAGAGAGTCAGGGATCCCACCACTGCAGTGTTTCTGCCTTCCCTCCATCCTCTTTCCCCCAGCTTCTTGTTAAAGCTGAGACCAGACTGTTTAATTCCAGCAGAAATTTCAGGAGAAATCACAATTCCAGACAGAGGCAGAAAATGGCAGACACCACAAGACCAAATGACTCCAAACTGAAAACAGACAAAGACTAATGGGAAATAAAGAGCATCATTCATGAGTGAGAGCAATTAATCACGAGCAGGGATTGATGGACGAGCAGTGGAACCACTGATGCTTGAAGGATTTACACCAAAATTAAAAGTTTGAGCTGAATAAGCTGCCCAAGATGCAGCTGAGCTACGCTGCATGAATTAACAGGTGGAGCCCAGCATCTGCCAGATGGTAAGGTAGGTCCAACCACCCCAAAATCCAGGATTTCTCACAGGGGTAGAGGCTGGATGCAGAGGACTGAGCTAACCCACACAATACCATCCTGCTGCCCAGCCCAGCCCCAAGGAGAAGATGCCAGTGTAAGCCCAGTGCCTGCAGACTGCCACCACCTCACCACTTCAGCCCTTCTCAGAAACTTTAAGCTTAATCTAGGTGTTACACAGATTTTTGAGACCAGGCTGAATTCCCACCTGTGAACGTATTATGGGAGTTTGGTCATCATTTAGGCAGTTCTTGAGTGCAGGAGAATAAAAGAACAAATAAAAGGGAAAGTCCAGCCATCATATAATCAACCACTAGAAACATGCAAGGCAAAAGGGAGGGATAAAGAACACTGCTCTCCCCTTTTACCTCAGCCTAGCACTAAAAAGACAAGATACATTCCAAACTATAAGCCTCTATGAATGAAAAACTGGCAGAGTCAATAAAATGTGAAGTAAGCCTAATTCATTTTTACTATATGACCTACTTTCAGCCAGTTTTGATTCACATGAGCAGCTAGAGCTTCAAGGTGGTGATTCGGCAAGGTCTGTTCATTAAATTCATTCTATTCTTTATGGCTTTCAGCTTCAAGGGATAAGAAAACACATTTCTGTCAGAGGCATTCGCCAAAAAGATTCCCCCAGCACAAATGCAGCAGCAGCTGCCGGGGAAAAAAGTGGATATGAATGCAAATGCTGGTTCAAAACTAAAAGATGATGGGAAGGAACAAAAACTTAATTGCTGGAGGCGATGCCTTCTGCACTGTGCTCCAACACCCGCTGGGTCCCATCTGAAGCCCTGCAGGGCGGGCAGGGATGTTCTGGGGGGCACCAGGGGGATGGTCCCTGCTCCCCAAGCATCCCCTTGCTGCAGCCATGACTCAGCTGCCTGCCTCGAGGTGTCCTGCCACCATGCACCCCTCTATCCTTATGAAGGAATGGTGAGTGTTTCCTCTGACAGGCCAGGATGTGACCCCAAGGTGCAGGGCTGGGATGGCTGTGCCACCACCCTGGCAGCAGCAAACCCATTGGGGCTTCCCAAAAGCTCTCCCTCCCTGACAGGCTTTTTTTCCCCCTCTGTCTCCTCAGAGAAAAAAAAAAGGAATTTGAAATAATCTGCTCCTAGTTCTTCATCACACCCAACTAGTCCTGAAGCAATAACTGCAACTGGATTTGAGATAAAATGCTGCAGAAAGTAATTTTCCGTTTTGATTGGAGCATCTTCTCCCCCCTGATTCTAAAAGGGCTGTTGATATGCTTGGGCTGAGCACGTAAATAAACACATTAGGAGCAAATATGGATGAGATTGAGCGCTGATTGATCTACCCTTAAATAACCACAGAGGTGATCTCCTCTCCTCTGCAACACCAAGCAAGCTGGGTGCCTCACCTCTACACAGTCCAGAGTTTGCAAAGCTGTGAGGAACTCAACCTAACCAAGAGAAGTCATTTGCTTTGTAAGCAGATACCTCATTCTGTTCAAAACAATATGTGTTTTGACATCTCCCTGGCTAACCCTCACATCAGGGTGGCTATTCCAGAATAGCATCTCTATTACCTGCACTGCCTGGGGCAGCTAGGGATCCCAGGGGGCAAGGAAGGATGGATGAACACACAGATCCCTCCACTGCAGTTTTCACTGTCTGCTCAGTCCCAGCTTGAAGTACCTCCACCATTACAGAAAATTAGCAACAAACAATGTTCTGACAAAGGCTGAGAATGCTGTACCAGGACAAGACAGCTCTGCAGGCGAGGCTGGAGTGAGCCACCCCTTGCCAAAGTCACCGCAGTGGAGATCAGTTACAGACCCTTCAGAACAATCTGCCAAAATAACAGTAATTAGAAAATAAAGAGTTCATTTCTGTGCTCCTCTCGGGCTGCTGGCTGACAGCTTTGCTCCAGCTGGAATGGAGGGCACTGTCACCTCTGCAGCCGCTGCTCCCACACAGGGCACTCCGGGCTCCTCCAGGAGCAGCCACGCTTCACCTCAGGCCAGGGCAGGAAAAGGCATGTGGCTAAGAAAGGGGAGCCTTGGAAGACCTCTCATTAAATGTCTCCATGAGGAGTGAGCAGACCTAAGTGGAACAGCAGCAGCTCCTGCTGCAAAGACATGTTAAAAACAAAGCAAAACCCCAGAATGGGAATCAAAGCTTAAAAATACGGCACATTTCCTCGACAGGTATTGTGTTATAATCACATTTTATAGTGAAGAGCAAAAAAAAAAAGGAAAAAGGGATTTTATTTTTTTTTCTAGAAGGAAACCATCATTTGAATATTTTGGCTCGGAATAATTTCCTTCCGTCATCAGCAAAGCAAAGGATCTGTGAGAAAATGTCCTTCCTGCAAAAAGGGGCAAAACAATTTCTGGCTTGATGCTAAAAAATGAAGCAATAAACCCTCTAAAGCTCAACTGAATAAAATGCCATGAGAGCTTTCAGGCGGAGCTGAGCTCGACCTTAAGCCTGGCCTGGCTAACTGCAGCCTTCTCATGAGATTAAATAAAAATAAAAAATCGTGTCCTGTGCCTTGCTGTTCTGATGGACACACCCTCCTGGCATCAGCCCTGGCTGGTGGCGACCAGTCAGTACATTTGAGACCTACTTCTGTTCACCTTGAAGCAAAACATGCACCTATACAAATGAGTTTTTCCATATTTTCAATGCAAATGGGGGATTATTCAAAAAGACGTTGATCTCAGCCTCCTAGGAGACATAGAAAGGTCACAGAGCAGGCTGGAGAATATTTTCCCAGCCTTCCTCAGAAATATTTAAACTTACATGATTTCTCTATTTTAAGGCCTTCTCTGAGGCTTCTTCCCAAAAGTTCCAAAAAATAATCAATTGAAATGAAACCGCTCTACAGAAAGAGGCCACCTAAGGACAAGCAAGTGTGGGCAGGAAAATAGATTTCGGTACTTCTATGAACTCTGGCAGCAAAGACACGGGCAGATGGAAGCAGCAGCGAGGGAGCTCAGCTCAGCAGAGCATGTGCCCAGCGGGAGGGTGCCCAGCAGTGCCACCCTGCACCTCGCTCCAGACACACAATTCCCATTCCTCGATCTCTCTGGAGCAAAGGGCAGAGGCAGGAGCTGAGTGCCCGCAGTGGGAGACAGCAGGCTGGAAAGGAGGGTGGAGGAGGAAGAGGGGATGTGGAAGCAGGGCAGCCCTGTGGCCGGGGAGCTGCCAAGGCTGTGAGCAGAGATGCTGCAGGATTGCGCTCGCTTGGCTCGGCACAGGAGCAGAGCTGCCTATGAGTCACAGCTCTGCACCACTCGGCCCAGCTCCCCTCCCCTCCCAACTGGCTTGAGTATTAGATGTATTATTATTCCTCTCTCCTTTCTTTGGTGGTTTTTTTTGTTTGGTTTTGTTTTTTGTTTTTTCCTTCACTGGCTGTTTTACCACCCGTAAAAATATCTTCTGCTCAAGGGAGGGAGCTGCAGAGGGTGAAAGCCAGGGCTGGTGGGGAACCTGCCAGCCCAGGCTCCAGCCAGCCCCCATGGCCACCATGGAGAAGCATCTGGGATGTGGATATTTATTTTCCACTCATTCAATCAGAAATTCCATGTAGGAGGTTTGCTAGTTCACGTAACACTGCAATAACAAAACAGGTTTTCAGTGCTTAATTCACAATAACCTCTAAAAGCCCCTAATATTCCATGAGCTCCTGGCTAATGGGATGTCTCCAACCTTTCCAGTGGGTCCTTTGTTTAGAGACTCAAGTAATCTCTGGCACATACTTCGTGTCTCCTTTCACCTTCAAAAATAAAGTAAGATCTATAATAATTAATATTAAACTGAGTTAACCGAGTCAGGAAGACTAAGTGGCAGTCCTGCTGGTATCTGTGGGAATGTGCCTGCCCAGAAGTTAATGGGAACAGACCCACTGAGCTGCTCTCCAGGTACCAAAGCTCAGTGCAGATCTTTGGGCTATGAGTCCATTTCTCCATTTCCACAATCTCATAATTATTTAATGAAGATGGGCCGTGCTCCAGCTGGAACACGATGCACCAAGTGATAGCTAACATGGCCACTGGTGTTGGTTGAACACACAAACGTGCCGGGGTTTGAAAGTGCAATGGAGTGTAAATCATCCATGTTCAGCGTTTGCATGGGATCCACCAAATCCCAGGTTATGGGAAGAGCCCACGGGTGGTACCAAAATGTAAGAGTTCATCCTGAACACACCACAGAAAGAGGTGTTTGAAGCTGTTTGAGAAGAGGAGATGCCACTGATCTTTGACCAGACAAGGGATACAGCCTGGGCAGGCACACACAAATACTCAGGTCCTACCCCCAGATGGGAGGCAGCACCTAAAGTCAGCTGGGTAATTCACTCTTGTCTCCCCATCTTGACTGCTTGCAAAGTTGATGAGTTACCTTCAGGAAAAGTGGTTTGCCCCATTCCAACAGCTTGCACAGGCCACAGACAGGCACAAATATGCCACCAGCAGAGCAGAGTCAGGCCAGGCTCTGCAGAAGGGGGTTTGCTGCTCTGACTGAGAAGCTACAGCTTCCATGGTTAGGTTTTCATCCTAAAGCCAAAGCTACCCATACACAAAGTGAACTAAATCAGTTCAAACAGTGAACCCTGTAGCCTACAGAGTCACCTTCCTCTGCAGAAAAACGCTGCTCTTCAGAGATGCCTCCTGCTTGTTGAGATCTAAGGTGTGTCTGCATCCTCCATAAGAGACCAAGACCAGTGCCAGGCCCTGGGAATGCACAGATTGTGTGTGACGCCACCAAAACTATCTTGGGTCCAGGTAATCTGTGTCCACAGCTGCCCTCTCACTCAGCTCCCTTTTATTCATTCTTCAAAGTCTCCCCTGATGCTTCTAAAAGTGATCTCGTTCTTACACCGAGCCAGTCAAATCTGTTGTCATCAATTCTGCACTCACACGGGTTTTCACCTCAGCTGCTGAAGACAGACCAGCTTCTCTGCAGGATCCCAGGGCCTGCAGGGACCACAGCCAAATCTGCAGCTACCAAAAAGACATCCTTCCTTTGCACTCCGTGCACCAGCACGGGCTCTTTAGAGGATGGAGCAATTGCAGAGCTCATTCCCCCAGCCAACAGCCCTCTGTGCACTGAGTGCTGACGATGTGCTGAGACTGGTCTGGATTTTTTCAGCAGCAGCATTCCCCCAGTACTGACCCCAGATCCAGTTTTTCTTTGAGGATTCAAGGTCAGTCTGACCTTGGGAGAGGTAGAGGGTGTCTGCTCTAGGATGGTTCGTGCACACATCTCAGGAGAATGGAGTAACCTGGATCCTTCAGTCACTGACTTGGGCTTACCCAAACATACCCCACAACCCTCACACCTCAACCTCTTTGCTGAATCCAGGGTTTCCTGCTTCAGCTGCACCTCTGCTTTTCCCCCTGGGTGAATTCCTTTTCTTTCACAGCATTCTCTGCACTTCCATTCCTTTTGCTAAACTCAGTAGTAGATCTTGTGGTAGCCTCTAATGGTGAGCATCAATAAAACAAACCAGCTTTGTGAGTCTTTTGTTTTCCAGTCAGACATATATCTGCTTTCTCCCCCTCAGTACTATTTTCCTCTAAGCACCAGCTCAGCTGAGGGACTCCTGCATCACTGCTGCCAGGCTGACACCATTTAGATGGATGTTGTGGGGCCAGTCAACCCCGAGAGCTGCCTCCCTCCTCCATCATTTGGAGGTGCTCATCTATTACAACCATTTCCCTTCACATTTTCCTTCACCACTCTAACAAATTATCACCATCCCTACCACATGCACTATATTTGCTACACATTTCTAGGTACCTCTGCTCCAAACAGTTTTATTAGAAGCCTTTGTACCCATTAAGGCCTGAAAGGATGAGTGCCAGTGGCCTTTTGTAGGTTAATCCACAAGAGATCAAGAGAGTGCAAGGCATTCTGTCCATTCAAATTACTCATTTTACAGTATAATAGTATGAATATTAATATTGTCCGTTGAAAAAGTGTGTTAATTAGGATGCTGGCAGTTTTTTGGACCACTGCCACACCAAATAAGCACTCGAGGGTACGTGACTGTTCAAGCCCAGGTCCCAAATTGCCGTTCACAACAGTGGCACGCTCAGTTCAAGAGCCAAATCACCAAAATAATTAACAAGGGAACAGCCTACACAGGGTTAACGTTACTTATTTTTCCACTCCTAATTTCAGTTATTCCTCTTTGCAGTAAAACAGTATTTAACCAAACCACAAATAATTTGCATAGCACACACGTGCTGGCTGCTGGGAGATTTTTAAAGCAAACAGAACAAATGCTTTATTAATAACTAAGTGCCAAGAAATGCAGAAAGAATTTTGTACCAGACTACGAAGACCAAAGCAGTTTATTCTTCTGAGGCTTGCCTTGGATTAAACACTACACTCCTTTGATAAGACTGGTTTGGACACACGAGAAAAGGAGAAGGCAAGGTCCACATATGTACAAGACACAAACTTGGGAGGTTGTTATAGTTCAGACACAACTTTTTTTTTATGCAGGTAAAGCTTCCACAAGCTCAGGGAGAGGCCTGGTCACTGGTACATTAATAGCACAGAGATGATCTTTAACAGATATGATATTTCCCCTTCCCAGTTCCTGTAACTATTTTTATCCTACAGCATGGATGTGCAACCTTCACTGTAGTCTGCTGATCTCAAGGCTAATCTTCATTTTCTGCCAGCAAAATGAAAGGTCAGCTACAGACCAGACACCAGGAAGGCCTCCCAGATGCCTGGGTATTTATGGACCTGATAATCTGGATGTCAGTGAGCATCTTGGCACTGAGGAAGCCAGCAGAACTGCAGACCAGCAGCCCTGGGCACCACCGAGCACCACAAGGAAACCAACAATGCTCCCCTGAACACCTGAGATTCACAAATACACTCTTTTTCCCACAATGGAATAGACCCCAAACATTTTAAAGTTTTTGCAAAAACAAGATCCGCACCAATGGGTCCAATTTGAATTAAAAACCCACTGGTTCTGGTTGGCTGTGGTGTTTTCCCAAAGTGCAGGAGAAGCACATTTGATCCCCTGGATCTTTCTGCTTCAGGGAAAGTATTTTCCTTTGGGATCACTTTAAGTTGGAAACACAAATCCAAATTTCCCACCTGTGGAGCCACTGCCATACCACAGTTACTAAGGATCACAGTCCTTTTACTCCTCAAAGAGGTTACAGCCAAAACCTATCTTCACAAACTAGGGTTTCTCAGCATCATGGGACTGACAGAACTCAGTGCCATCCTCTTCAACACCTAAATTAAGCTAATTTTTCCTCGTACCTATCAGTCAAGAGATCCAGTTTCTCCTGTAGCCCCTTCAGCAAAGCTTCCCAGGCCCATTTATGAAAGCAGAGACTTAAAAATATCTGCCAAGACACAACTTCATTTTTAGAAGCCCTTGGTGCCCTGACCTGCAGTGTAAGCCAACAAAAGAATGAGGTCTACCAGCACAGCTGCAGGTCAGGACCCCTTTTGCCTCCGTGTAAGCTAAGGCATCTAAAATTAAAGCAGACTCCTGCAAGTGAGGATGGCCAGGCCCTCTGGTATTTGCATTCCCAGCTTGACATATGGGGCTGCAGAGGAGATTTTGCATGTGCACGTACACACCAAGGCTTGGGGTGAGAGAAAGGCTCAAACACAAAAGAATTTCAGGCTCTTGCAGACCACCGGTTGGAAGCAGCTGCAGAAAGCTTTGATAATTCCCTGGGTTACTGAGCACTTTGCTGCTTAAATCTCTCCCTGGCCAGAGCTATTGCTTGTCACCCACCGAAAGCTAATCCTCTTTTTTTTTTTCTGATTTCATCTCTATTTTCTCTTTCTCCCCTCTCCATACAAGTGCAAAGCACCTTTAATCTTAATTTCAGATGTACTTTTCATGATGCTGCAGATGTGCTATCTGCCACTGACAGTATTTGCCACCTGTTTCTCCTTAAAGGACACTGCTTGACCTTGTAACAGCTTCCATGCCTCCAGCTTTAGAGGCTCAGCCTTTCTATTTGAATGGATCACAAGTAATCACTTTTCTGTTTCCATTATTAGCAGGGAACCAACTAAACACAGGGCTACTGCTTTGTTGGTTTTTTTCCCCCCCTCCAAATGCAGCATTTTTCCCGGGCAGAGACATATTATGGCAATTCAGACACTGACAACTGTGTAAATCACGCCCAGGCAAAAGTTATTGATGACCTCATTTCAGAAAAGCATGAGATGATCAGGCTGCCCCATGGTATTTTGATCATCTGAGAACCCTGAAATTGAAAGTCGCAGGCTCCATTTTGCTTGGAAACCTAACAAAAGGCATTAACTGTGACAAAAGGCACTTAGAACATCTCTTAAATTATCTCATTTCACACCAGCAGCAACAAATACTCATTTTCCTTTATTAACATACTCTCCTTGCCCGTAACTGCTCTCATTTTTCTAGTTTTGAATTAAAACGCTTTCAAGCTATTGATCCCTTCTGCTGGAATTCTCTTCTCCTGGTTTTATTAGTTCTGGTACACAGCCTAATTTGAGTGATACGAACAGTGCATCCAACACAACCACCTCTCCAGCAGACCTGTCTCCCAGGAGTCGACGTGATTAATCTCTCAGTGCAAGACAAGTCACGTTCCACAGCCCCAGCTCCTCCACACTGCTGGTGTGCTCAGAATGGCGCTCTCATGTCTGTTATTAAATTATGTAATTACCTTATTTCTTCTCAAGTGCCTTCCCAAACAGGTTGTAGACAGTCACCACTGAGGGAGGGAGAAAACCCAATACTGGGAGCGACTGCTGGAGCTTTCGAGAGCATTTGCTCTTGCCTGTCACAGGATTTCTCCCCATGTCAGCTCAGCTGTGGGTTCCCAGAGCCCAAGGAACATTCCCTAGCACTGGAATAGTGCTGTAGGCAGTGATTAACAGAGGCAAAGGCACACACTGCTGGGGCTATGCCAGGAGCTGCATCCCCTCCTGAGGGATGCAGGATGCCCTCACAGCTGGCAGGGGCTCCCTGCACCCTCACTGGCACCCACACCCCACTGCCAGGGGCTCCCTGCACCCTTATTGGCACCCACACCCCACTGCCAGAGGCTCCCTGCACCCTCACTGGCACCCACACCCCACTGCCAGGGGCTCCCTGCACCCTCACTGGCACCCACACCCCACTGCTAGTGGCTCAGCCAGCTCAGGGTGGGGCTCACACACTGCCCCCACTGCATTTAAATCCAACTGGTGATACACAGAGTCCTTGCTGAACACAACCCCAGGCACTGTATCACAGGTTTGGGGCTCTCTCTAGAAGAAAGAGGGCAGAGTTGAGGAAGAAGGGTAACCTCAGACACATGGTGTAGCCCAAAATTGTGCTCTCTGTGAGCCCTTTGGCTAATCCCCTGCTGGGTGTGTTCTGTAACTCAGTATCTGCTATGGAACAGCGATGGGAAAAGCACCAAATTTCCACAGCCATGCCAAGTTTTAGCTACCATGGGCAGGTGCAAGTGAAAAAAAAAAAAAAAAAACCCAAACCAAGCCAAATCCCCAAGATTGCCACAAGGGAGAAAAAGGCTGGAAGATGGAGATGGTGCTGTAGGGGTTAACCTGGGGGAGCAAATGTGTTGTGCTTTCTCTGCACAAAGCTAAATTCCAACGAGTCACAGGGCACAAGTCAGCCCAGGCCAAAGGCACACGAATGGCTTGAGAACCAGCCTCTCCCTGCCACTCCTCGAGCAGAAAGATGTAACCTGGCTCTCCTGGGACTGTACAGGCCAGCACAGCAGCACACGTGCAAATTCATTTGCAGTCTGAGGAGTTACAAGGCAGCCAGCGTGAAGGAACAATGCACCCCCACATCCATGGTGGCTTTTAAAGGTTGGACAGTGACAGACCTTAAATCCAGCTGCTCCTGTGGGGGCTGAACTCCATGGACAGCATCACTGCTGGGGGACAGCCATGCCCTGGACCACTGCCCAGCTGAGTGACCTCCCTGAGATGCCCACCACCCCTCCAGCCCTCAAATTGGTGTGGATGCTAAAGGCAGAGTACCTCCAAACCACACCATGACTATCCCAACAGACGCTGGCTTTTGTCAGTTTAAAAAACCATTAAAAATACTGGAGGAGTTCTTTCAGCAGGTGTTCAAGGGCCCAGCTCACTGCTGGGCTGCTGCAGGATTTTCAGCTGAAGCTGAGTGTTTTCTGTGTGACCAGGACTCACCCACTGGATGCTGTCCTTCAGTGCCAAGGATCAAGACTTTTCTGCATTTTGGGCAGTTTCATGACTACAGCAAACAATGTTTCTGCAGAGTCCAAAAATGAAATCTGACATTGTGCTTCAGTAACACAAGATTTCCATTTTCTTTGGCAAACTACCCCTTGTGTTAGTCCTATTGGCATTCACATACACAATTCACAATTCATCTGGAACAGGCTATTTACAGAAATTCTGCTGAACTGGCTGTCTTTCTATTAGTTACGTAGAAAAGAAAAGGTTTGGCCTTGATCCTGGACCTGCTGAATTAAAGTGTGAAAGGGAAAATCTCTGAAGTCCAGGAACACAGAGGCATTTCCACTGGTGCTGCCCACTTCAACTACAGCTATAATTGCTCTAGAAAAACAAGAGACTAATGGCAAGTCCAGTGGAATTTCCAATTTTTCCTAAGCTCTGATCACTGCTTATATTGAACTTCTACCTCTGGAAAACAAAGATGCATTTCAAGCCTTTTGTGCTGTCTGTGAGAGCTTCAAATTCTGAAAAGATTTTTATGTCCCAGGTGGGGACAGGTGAGGTTGGCTGGAGACTTCTGAATGCTCAGGTTAGGCACTGAATGAAGCATCTTATCCCCAAATAATGGTTTTGCTCAGGGAGAAATTGCTACACCAAGTATTGGCATAAGGACTTATAAACTGCAAGATATGCCAGAGTGGAAACCTCTCATCTTTTCAAAAGGGGATGAAATGGCTCCCTGCCCACATCCCACTCTGCTGGCCCCAGAGACCAGGGCAGAAGAGATGCTGGTCTCTTCCAGCACATCTGCTTAGCTCTGTTTCCTTTGCCATTGAGGCTGACATGTTCAACCTTTCCTCAAACAGAGCTTTTTAAAAGTTTGGGGCTTTTAAATGCAAATCAACACTGCCACACAAGGCACTAACCTGAATGCAGGCACGAAGCCCCACCAGCCCAATGCCCTGGTCATTACAACACCATCAGGAAAGTTAAGGATAGGGAGCAGAGGCCTTGGAATGAATTTCCCTTCCAACCCTCCTACTACTTACCATTACAAGAGGGTTCTGGAGGAGGAGCTCAACTGAGAGATGAGTGTCAGAGACTCCCATACCATCCCAAACTTGAGGCCCCCACCAGGAATCCCTGCAGACCCCAGCACTGCCTGCCCAGATGGAGGAATCACCCTGAAGTTCACACTCCGACAGACACGGCAAGGAAAACACAATACCAAGCTCTGAGGAATAAATCACACCTTTTAACTAATAATTAGGCCTCCATTAGTTAATATTTTTAATATCACTGTTTTACTGTATAATCCTGACCTCATTTGCTCTAGATACCACATAGGCAAACATAAAATACATTTCTTCACATTGATCCTGTTAATAACCATTTCTCAAGGGAGCAGAAGAACTGTAAGGAACTAACACCATGTGTTTATTATAAACCAGACTTACTGAAACAATTTCCTCACTCAGCACTAACTGGGAAAAAAAATAATTACATCAAGCTAAGGCCACATCTACTGAAATAAAACGAGATGAGATGAGATGGGACTATCATCTGTTCCCTGCAGCCCCGGTGGAGCATCTCCTCCAGTGACAGCAGCACCGCCCACTAATGGGTCTGGCCCAGCCAGGGTGCTTCTACCTCTCCATCTTAGTGTCCATGGAGAGCTAAGAAAGCCAGCACAACTTCCAGAACAGGCCTGTGGGCAGCTTTGTAAAATTAACTACAGGCATCTGATACCCAATTCTGGCCTTTACAAAACTCTCTCCCTTCCACAGCTCCCATTTTTGAACATAATGGGCTGGATTACCTTTTTGTCCCTTTGTGCCCAGGTCATTTCAAGTATCACTCATCATCAGGTTCACCTTTGCAGTGGGCTAAAAAAGAAGAGGCATGCAGAAGGCTATTCTTCATGGAATCTCACTGCCACAGGTCACAAACATCCCTGTAAATATTAGAAACTGGAGCAGGGCAGCATTCACTCCTGGGTACTCCTCCTGCTGATGTCAATGACTCTTCATGAAATCCCCCAATGAAGCAGCCCAACAACCCCGGAGGATCCTACAACTCCACTCCTAAACCAGAGATTCACACCAAGAGCCTGCCAGCCCCAATCCAGCACTTAAACTTCTCATCCCCTTGCAGTGGCCCCTGTGGGCCACTTCTGAGTCTCCTGGATGCATCCCATCATAACCTCTCTGCTGGGAAAACCAAGGCAACACATGAAAAAGGAGCATTTACCAACATTTCTTTAAAAGTACTGCCCTGCTCCAGTGGAGAGCAAAAAAACCCTGGGAAGAGTGAGAATACCAGCAAACACTGGGGCATCAGCGCAGAGGTCTGTAGCCCAGCCCAAGGCAGATGACTGTGTAAGAACAGGAGCTCCACGCCCAAGGGTGAGCCCTGGGCACAGGGAGAGGTGGCTGAGGCACCTGACAGGACTCTCTGGGTTGGATCACCACAGCTCTTGCGAACAAAGGCTCAGGTTCCCCCACATCCCTCTCCAGCTAATTGCAGCACTGTCTGCAGCCCAGACTGACCTCCTTCCCAGCCACCTACACACGAGCTGAGCTGGGCTGGAGACAAGGGCACGTGAGGATGGAGCTGGGCTTCCAGCCACACACTTCCTTGTGCACATTTCAACTCAAGAATTTAAGACAACTAAAGACACACAAAAAAACTGAAGACTTAAACAAAGCAAAAAAAAAAAAAAGATTTTACACCAATCTGCCATTCTTATGCAAGAAGAGGAAAAAATCCCCCAGCATTTGGAAGCAGGCTGTGTTTGCTTGGCACTTTCCATCTTTAGGTAATTAGTGTAAAGGGCTTCCCAGGTAAACCTAAGAATAAACGGCAGATTTCAAGAGAGACACCATTCTCTCTGCAGTGAGCCTTCAAAGCACAACCAGCAGAAGCTGCAGAATTCCAGCAGGTTCCCCACAGGCATCGCCTGCCCCCGAGTCCTCAGGGTCAGCCACAAGCAATGCTGCATCAAAATTTGGTGTGACATTAAAAAAATGACAAGCAAGAAACATCCCTGAAGACAAACACCACAGCATTTGCAAATGCTTCAAATCCACAGCCTGGACTAACGTTTACAGCTTGCTGCTCCTCCCATCCCCTTCTGCAAGCTTTCTAAAAAGTGCCTTCCTAGCTGAGAGTGGCACCTTCAGAGCTGGGAGGAACAAAACACCTCCCAGCTCCAAAACCTACTTTCCAGTGCTTCTCTCGGTTGTTTTCCTCAGCTGACCCAGTAGCAGCTGCTGTACTTGCTCCTCTGGGAATCAGCCTTGCTCCCAGCATTTTGTTTGCAAAATGCTGGTGCAGGGGCACCCAGCCTCCCCATCGCCCCATAGATCGATTTTCAATGCTGGTACCACCCAGCAGCTCCCAGCTCTGCCCCCCCAGACCACCCCAGTGCTGCTCTGTTTCTGATTATATCGGGAAAGGGGTAAGGACAGGGATGGGAATGGAAGGATGGGAAGGGAGAGGAGAGGAAGCACTTAGCAAAGGTCACAGCAGTGAGAGCCCGGCCCCCTGTGCACTGCACCAGGCTCCAATACACTAAAAGGGCCTATTACTTCTTAAACACAATATCCAAGTTTATAACTGCAAAAAATTGCAGGTACCAGCTTCTGCTGAGAGCAAGAAGCTCCTCACCTGTGCTCTGCAGCCCAGGGTTACTATTAGAGGGATGTAACCTAAAAGCAAATGTTTTTTGTAACCCACTCGAGCCTTACAGCACCCACACATCACCCACCAGCCACAGCCACACCCTTGCAAAATACTGCTGGTAAGATACTACAGTGAGCAGAGCAATGGGAGCTTCAGCAGACAAGAAACCACCCCTCCCAAAACAGAGAGTGATACTTTCACATGCAATAACCCCGGTTCTGAAAGCTGGCTCTTTTCTAAACAGCTCCCCCACGGGGCACCCCCACGGCTCACTTTCAGCGTCCTCACAAACGATTTGACAGAAGACAAGTCTGAGCTCCCAGTCCAGCCATTCCTCTGGGACAGGAGAATGTGGCACTGGACATGGTGCCTGCTTCTATCACCTGCCAAGCAGCTCTTGCACAGAGCACCTTCCACGGAGGGGGCTCTGCCTCTGTCCCTACCCATGCCTGGCACCCACACAAAAGGCACTGCAAGACCCACCACCACATCCCCCATGCTTTGCAGCACCACTGACTTTACTTGGCATCTTCAAAAGCAGCTTTTTTAACCCTAAGACACTGCAGATTTATTTTTTTTTGTCCTGCAAAACTGTGCAGTATTTACAGAATCAGAGCATCCAGCAATGCAAGGGCGACTGGACAAATGTCACTTCACAGATGCATCAGTCTGCTCCTGACCTTCACCCTGCCCTTTCCCTTCACAAACTCAGCAGGGAGGGAAAGGGAACAGAGATTTAAAGGGAGGCAATACAGAAGCATTTTTAATCACCTTTTATAACCTGCATTCTCTAGGACTGAAAAAGCACCTTTCCCTTACATTATTCAGAAAGCAGCAAAGCTAATGTGACATATTGGTGCGTAGGTGTGTGGGGGCTGGTTTCTTGAGGGGGGAGGGAGGGCCGAGGGCTCGCTCTGTGTTTCAGAGAAATGAAGCAGCACAAGATGTACCAGTTGCTCTGGTAACAAAGCTTTTGCCTTTTTTTTAATTTTTTTTTTTAAGAATGAAGCATCATTTTAAGCGTTTTTCAGTTAAGACTTCCTTGCCTGCATGGCAAAAACAAATCTGCATTTCAGAAACACACACACACTCCATTTGAGTCAGCACAGAAAGGATCTTCTCCTCCAGGGCTACTATAACATCGTGGGGAAGCTGATAAATTGAGGCTGCCCATTTTCCTTCTGATAAGGCTACAGGAATTATCACACACCACTACTTCAGCCCAGCCCCTTCCTGCAACCCAGAAAGAGCTGATAAAAGCCCAGCACCACCTGCTAGGTGGGGCCTGTGGAAGCAGTGAAGACCCCAGCCCTGGTGAGCATCCCCACACGACACCACCACCATCCTCTCTGCCAGCACATGGAGCCATCCCAGCACAAACAATGGCTTAATATTTAATACTGTGCTTGTAATACAGAAGGATTATAAAGCAGCTTGTAAGTCTCGTAAATCCATTCGAACTCACACAGACCATCCCTGACCTTGAAGGTGGTGAGCAGGCAGTGCTCGCCCACAAGGGTCTGTGTCTGGATGTGAGCAATCCAGCCAACACCAAAACCACCCCAGCGGAAGGAAGAGCCTGGGACAGGGCAGGGTGGGCAGACACAAAGTGCCTCCCTGCCTCAGTCCCCTGGAGCAGGCTCTCAGAGCAGCACCGAACCATGGGGAAAGCCAGGAAGCTTCCCAACCCACAGGGACCAACCCCTCATGTGAAGTGGCCATCAGAGCATGAGGAGGGATGGCTGCTCACATTCACACACGTGTGGTTACACTCGTGTAACTCGTGTAACTCGTGTGGTGACCTGCCCTGCAGCAAAAGCAACCTCTGAAGAGCCTGAAAACATAAAAAAAGACCCAAAGCTGAGGATGTAACACTAGAACCACCAATGCAGCTCAAGTCACACCCAACTGTGCAAACACCACAGTTCATTTTCTAAACATGAAGGTGGGAAAAGAGAAATGCTCACAGTGCACCTTCAAAGGCAATAGCTGTCTGGGGTTAGAGCTGCTTGTTTAGCCTGCAAGATAATGGGGGTCTGAATTCCCTCAGCAACCTGTGAAAGGGGGCACAAGGTGCCCTTGGTGTGCTCAGGACCAGCACCCAGCACCACAGGCCAGGTGTTGGGACAAGGGTGGCATGACCTGCTCTTCAGGCACTGCTGTGCCCACGTTCAGTCTGGCCTCTCAAGCAAGGCACAGCAGTCAGTCTGCAGCTATAAAAGCTGGCTATGTAAACTACAGCTAATTCTTTACAGCAACAATCCCCAGGAAATATTAATTGTGTGCAGCATGGTAGCTTCTTCCACAGGGATAAAGAAACCGTGATTAATTATCGAGCTATTGACCATCAGCCATTCAGAAAGGCAGACAATAAAACAACTGATGATTAAAAACAATTACTGTCATTCTCGACTCAGGCTAATTATCTGAACTCCTAATAGTGACCCAGGAACCTGTAGAGTTTCTGTTCTCACCAGGGCTGAGGCAAGGGCCCAGCACTGATCAGCAGCAGCCAGACTGAGACAGATGTCATGCAAGTTAAAAAAATAGAGTGTTAAAAGTTAAACACTCTATTTCCTAATATCCACTCTCAAAATTAAGTTAAAGGAAAAAGGAGTCTTCTAAAGTCTTCCTTTAAGATATTCACCTGTTCCCCCACCAGCCTGCACTGGTGGAATGCCTGGGGATGCCAGGAGGAAGGATGCCACTGTGCAGTGAGTGCACAAACAGCACTCAGGAGCGCAGGACACACACTATCCCTCCTCCTCTGGCATCTGCAAACTCCAAGACAACATTATCAAACACAGGCTTGTGCCTGGGACATTCCCAAAGGTTTGTCTCGGGAATCAAACTATCCCAGCAGACCTCCTGCTCCCAGCTCTCCAGCAACAGGTGGCCTTGGATTTCAAATATTTTATTCACTTTCTAATACCCACACACTGCAACATCTCCATAGACTAGGTCAAACCATGCCTCCAGGTGGATGGGCCCTGACTTCTGGCAAATACCAGCTGGGCACTAAGTCCTGACTAAAGAGCCTGGGATGCATTTCTTCAACCTTTTCCATATGGTATTGCACCCCAGACAGACAGACACACATACCACAACAAAAAGCAATTGTGAAAACCACATTCTCTTCAAACAGCTGCTTCACCTGGACTGGCAGAGGGCATGGACAGCCTGTGGGCAGCCAGGAAGCTGCAGAGGTGCTCCACCTGCCCTGGGGTGGCTCCCAGGGGTGATTCCTCTGCCCTGTCCCATCACGTGGTGGTGGCAAAGGAGCTCCGTGAAGGGCCACAGCTGACAAGGGCAGCACGTGGATCCCACACACTCTAAATTAGAGCACAGACTACTGCTGCGTAATAGCTTGGTGATTATATGGCATTTACCAGATAATTAAGCAATCAGTAGTTATTGTGCAGTTACAGAGGTGCCCACATACTCTATCTTGTCCCCTGTAAAATAAAACCTTGCTGAAGCTGTAAACAGAGAGCCACATCCCCAGGGTACAAGGCAAAGCAGCACTTGGCATTAATGACCGCTGTCCTCCTGGCACAGTTGGGAAGAAGCATGTGAGTATGTAATCTCAACGTAATTTACTTTGATGTTGTAAAATACACAAGATGAGAGGTACAAAGGTCACCGTCTGATCTATTTCCTGATTTTTTTTTCTCACTACTGCAAAGGCTTGCATCAAAATCCTTCTTGGCTGACACCATCCATGGGCCATGTGTGAACAGCCATGGCTAAGCCCATAAAAACACTGGGGGATTGCTCTGGTTTTCCACTTACTCAGCGCACAGTAACTAAGCAGCCCACTGCATGTGTCCCCAAGCTTTGCACCCATCTACTGGACAGGTATTTCTGAGTAGTCCAGTGTCCTTTACTTTTGAACTCACGTATTTATTGGTGCTGGACACCCCACTGGTTGTGGCCTTGATCTGTCCAAGCAATCTAAGCACACACAGTATTTTAAGGACTATTTGTTTGCTCTCATGCAGAGTAGAAATAAACAGCAATCATAATGTTCTGGGACATAAAAGCAGTATTTCCTCAGAGCAGTTTAGGTAATGCTCTGAAGGATCTTATGAGTTTTGTGTTTAGAGTTGCTTTCAGCCATCAGCTAAAAACCAGTGAGGCAAAGGCTTAATTCCCAAGTCCAACTCATTATATTCCTGATAGTCATTTCCTTAAACACCTATAACAAAAACAAAATCCAGGGACAGAAAAATTCACTACTGCAACAATGTCTGGCACGGAAGCTAGCAAGTTCTCAGTCTTTCATCAAAACCAGTTTACAATCTGTAACATCAGATGCAAGATTATTAGAAAATAAAGAAAAGCTTCCGATTCAATTAGAGAGATAAATCATCACCAGTGCAGTGCCTCATTAAAATAAAAATCGAGCTATTCAAAGGAGATTGTTAAGCAGCGAACAAGGAATGTTATTTCTCTCTGCATTTTTCCGAAGTGAAGAGGTTGTGGTTGGGGTTAGAGAAGTGAGAGCAGAGCAGGTCGCTGCCAAGGGTTCCTGCAGCACCCAGGTGTCACTGGGATAGGGCCAGAGCTGGAAAGAACCAAAGAGATTTTAACCTGCTGCCCTGAGCAAAGAAAGACCTTTACTTGAAAATGCAGAGGTCAAATTGAACCAGTTACCTTTACCTCAAGCACAAGGCTCAGAGAACAAGGCTTTGATTCACAGAAGCACTGTGAACCACCTGAAAGGGATCTTCAGACCATGACCCAGAAAGCAGGATCAAAGCAGCAGCAGCAGCTGCATCCCAATGCACACGCTGTGGCAGTGGGTGCCCTCCTTCTGGGAGCTCTCATGGTGCACCAGGCTTGGCCAACATGACTCTCCTACAATCAAGGAGAAGGGATGTGCTGTGCCTCCCCAACCTCTCCAACAGCAGCAGATGCTGAGGCTGGCTCCATGAATCCCTGCTCTCTGAGGGCTCCTGTTACTGTGCTACTCCCAGACACTTTGCAGGCTCCTCAGCCTGCTGGGCTGTGAGACTGTCCAGCTGCCAGAAGAACATAACCATGCCCTTTATCCCATGAGATCAATGGGAAGTTTGCACCTTGCACATTTTCCCTTCAACTCCTGGGCAGGCCAGCTGGTTATCACCAGGACACCTGCAGTCTCCAGCACAAACCTGGCCATGCAGCAGTGTTAGACATTGCTGCTAAATCAGATTTTCTAGGGGAGACATCAAGGCTGCAGCACACAGACACAGAACATTATCCCCTGCCTGGAATAAACATCTCAATTGCGCCTCTTTCCAACAGCAAAGTTGCTTTTCTTGCTTCAGAGAGGGACCAGCCACAAGAAGTGGGGGCGATGCTCACCAGGTGACTGCTCCTGGCTGAGAGCACAGGGGTTGGACCTGCAGAGCGGGGGCGGGCAGCCAGCACCAGAACCCAAAAACACAACCAGAGGCACACACAGCTTCCAGGAGGGCAGCAATGGTGCACCTCAGGTAACACAGCACAGAGGGGCAGGTCACCAGCCCTGCAGGGATTTAACAGATGCGTAGATGTGACACTTAGGGACATGGTTTAGTGGTGGGCTTGGCAATACTGGGTTATTGTCTGGACTCAATCTTAAAGACTTTTTCCAAACTAAATGATTCTGTGAACAGTCCAGCCCTGCCTGAGAGGGGTTTGGAAACGGCAGTGGAACAACCATCTAACTACAGAGGACACTGCTCCTAGGTATGGATCACTTCTAAGGGCTGATTTAGAATGGAGCCAGAAGGTCTGTGTGTCTTGAAAGTTGATCCATTTGTTTTGCTGCAAGAGATAAATACAGCGGTGGTATCTGGAGAAAAAGAATCACAGAGATCTTATTTCCACGCTGGGTTTTAGGGTGGGACACCATAAACAGTTATGTATGTTTTATATCAAAGTCTCCTTTTGTTTATAGAGCATGTGCTACTCCAGGACTTCAGTTTAAGAGAGCTGTGAAGTCAGGCTTAGCCTGAGCTCATGCCTCAATACTTACTAATTTGGTTTGGGCAGCAACGTTTTCCCCTCCACCCCCGTCACCATCCCGTCTGGCACCGGCACCACGTGAATCACACCGAGGACAATCCAGTTACTCCAGCAAGTTAAAAACAGTTAGGAGGAGGATTTTCCCCTTGTACAGCATGGGAAAAAGGAACACAGAAACGTTCAGCCTACACTTGGGACATTTCTGGGTGGTTTTCTTTTCCCCCTTTGAGGTAACACACAGAAAGAATCGAACCCAGCAAGAGGAAACCCGATCAGCTGAGCCACACAACCAGCAGCACCAGCTTATTTTCCTTTTTTTGCTCTCCGCAAAAACACGACGCTTTGTAAAGGCCGTTACAGGCACATAGTTTCCATGGATTGTTAGAAATATGAACCAGTTAAAATTAGGTCACCTTCCACCGTTATTTTAGCAGCTGGGAAGAAAAACAGTTCAGAAGGGAGCTCCCATGGCAGGGAGCACATGGTGGGAAAACAATGAATACCAGAGGTGAAGGCTCCCTGGAATATAACCTTGATAAGAACAGCTTTGGGGTGGGGCATTTTTTCCTTTGTTTTCGTTATTTTTTTTTTAAAAAAATCTGTTCCAGTTCAAAAATTCACACATTTAAAACTCCAGAAGTTCCAGTTCATCTTCGGTTCACTTCAATCCCTTGATCCTTCTACTGACAGGATTAGTCTACAGCAGCAGGAGGATGGGGGAATCTTGGCTCTTTAAACGCCATTCTCCTCAGCAGGGGCAGCTCGCTGTCTTTTAGAGCGTGACGAGCAGGAGCTGTGTCTCCAAAACCACAAGAGTAGGAGCACATGAGCATATTCTTTTCCACAGTCAAAATGAAACACGGGCATGACGGGTAAACAGGATCTCTGTGTGCCCACACACGCATGAGTACACGTGTACACAGCACTTGTGCCCACACATACAGGAGTTCCTTGGACAATGAGGCCCAGGGGAGGCACTGACTCCCAGCAGAATGAAAAAAAGTTGGCGAATTCCTCATGTAACCATGACAAACATCTCCTCCCCACCACTTATAAACACAGGTAACTCCAGACTTTGAAATAATTCAATCCCATCCCAAATGCACAAGAATAGTCCATAAAAAGACCCCACCAAGACGACAAAATCTGGAAATCCCCCAAGCTAGGATGTGTTTAGGACAGGTGATATAGCAGAGGTGGGCATTTTAAATATTCTTGTAAAGAAGTTCATGCTTTTAAAATCCTGCTCTCCACAGCCCCTTCACTATTCTCATTTGGATTGCTGCTTCTAGATGTTTAGAAAAATTTAAAGCAATCCTACTGACTGTAACAGGCACCTTAATAAAAACATTTTAATAGTGTTTTTAGTCCTGTAGCAGGTTCCTGCCAGTGGAAAGGATGGCAGCCAGCCTGTGTGCAAGCAGAGCACTAGACTGTAGCAAACTCATTTGGCAGCCTATTGCAGCTGTAAACTCAGCTCTTAGAAGAGATCAAGATTTAGCTATTAAAGCACACTCACTCCCTCCTCATCATCGAATCAATAAAAAGCAACTGTGAGGAAAAGGGGAAAAAAAAAGGCAATTCATTTTCTTGTGACAGTTTCAGAACTAATGTGAATTTCTTATTGTAAGAGCTCTGTGTGCTACACGGTACTTGCACACAAGACCAAAAGGTCAGAGATCAGCAAGGCTTCTTGTCAGGTTTGAAATGGTCAAAGCCTAGTCAAGGTGATGTGCTGGGATGCTCCATGTTCAACATTCAGCCAAGGCAAACAGGATCATTTCAGCTGGAACTCTTACCTTATAGACCTGCCCGTAGGTACCATTGCCAACGAGCTCTACCAATTCAAAGATTCCTGCAGGATCCTAGGAGAGAAGAAAAAGAATATTAAATAAGCAATATTTACAGACTTTCAAAAAAAAATAAACATTTGATGAAGATCAACATTTCTCTGACAAGGGTTTTGAATGGTTTAGGGTTTACAGGCAGACCAGAGATGGGAATTACAGGGGCAATGAGCAGAAGCATGGCACTGTCCAGGTGCCCTGTGTGGGCAGCCCCAGCACTCTGGGCAGCACAGAACCATCCAATGCTGCCCATTTCCAGTACCTGGGCTGGGAGATGCCAGGCAGCTGCCTGTGAGTGAGAACCCATCCATCCGTCACCTGCTCGATGTATGGACACTCAGGGCATGCTTTAAATGCAACAGCAAACATTTGCTATTAAAAGTTAGATTTTATTATGCATCATCTTCGGAATAAAACAAGCTAACTGGCAGGATGCCATTCTGGGGCTCAAAGCAGGGGTTTCCAGGTCTGTTCTCAGGTCAGCAGCATTAGTGTTACTTGGTCTAAAGGCGATTTTTGGCTTGGTGCATCCTGGCTGTTGACACCCCAGTTTGTCAGTTGTGATTAGCAGATCCCAGACAATGGTATATGAGGACACAATACCTTGTAAAGGTGACAACAAAGCACAAAACCTTGTCCCCAGATCCCCCTCCACTTGGCATGTGCCCAGCCAGGGGAAGTGCAGTCGCACACACTCATGCACCCACCAGCACAGTCCAAAGATGATACAAGCAGTGAGGTACGAGGGAGGGTGGGGAAAGAAAGAAAGAATAACCAGTGCTGCTATTTTCTCCTCTCGGTGGGTTTTCCCTTTCCAGAAGCTTTATTTATACTCTCCTGCTCCTCCTCCTTTTCCTGTACTTATCACTCCAGTTTTGGAGAGCACAATCTCCCTGGAAGCTGGTGGATGTGGAGGCATCCTGACATCCCTGGGGTCTGTGTGTCCCTGAGCCCACCCAGCCAAGGGGTGACCTTTCCTCCCACACCACCACCCATCCTCATCCTCCCTGCTGGGTTTGGAGTCATTTGAGCTCCTGAGTGACTTGGCATCCCAGTGAACCCAGGGATACCAGCTGCAGTCCGAGGGGATGCAGACAGGTCAGTTACCAGCTCCAACAGGCCAAGGAGGATCAGTGAGCAGCACTCCTGAGGAGAGAGGAGATGGACACCCACCACCCCGTTACAGACACAGAGGTTTCATTCATTACAAAGCTGCATGAACTCAAGATGCTTCTGGGTCCACAAGTAAAACACTGGATCTTTGTGAGAAGCTGGGAAACAAGGTTCATTCAGTAACAGTGCCACAAAAGTAAATTAATCTGAGTCCTGACGTGGCTGGGGCAGCTTGAACACGTGCTGCCATGGAGCGGCCGGGGTTTGGCACAGCTCCGTGACAAGGTGACAGCAACCCCTCTGATCATTCAGAAATGCCACATCCCCCCTCTGCCTGTTCCTCCATCACAGACCAGCAGCTTCCTCAGGCTGCCCAGGGGTACTCCAGGGTGGGAAGCCCACTCAGCCTTCAGTGGGACAATGTGCAGCAAAGGGCAGGGAAGCTGTGCTGGAGGAGGCTCAGAGACCACCGAAGACACATCTGCCCTGGAGCAAACACACCTGCATCCAGACACTTGGGCTGGACACAGGTGAAGCTGCAGCACGACAGCTCTCCAGCACGCAGCATCTCAGCTGGGTGTGGACAGCCTGTGGGTTTTGCTGCCTTGGTACCAAGCAGGGAAATGCCAGGAATGGATGGGAAAGGGAACTGACACTGGGTTTCCACACTGGGTGTGGAGGCGGGGGAGGGGGAAACATGGCAGCAGCTGCTGCTTATTTTTTGAGTTTCTTTCCTAAGGGTTGTTCTCTGCAGTGCTGAAACAACTCTGAAAGAGGCTTTTCCAGGGCTACAAGTATATCTATTTTTGAATATTCACTAGGAGATTAAGGCAGAAGAAAGCTGTGCCTAGGGCATATACTTAGGAGGTTTGGAGAAACATCCAGGGATGCAGCTGGCCATTTATGATAAAAAGAATTCCCTTTTTGCAATATGTTTTCCAACCTCTTTCTACAAATCCTCAAACCCCATCCCACCATCCCAGACTCACTGCTCTAATGTGTGCAAAGGTCACATTTGTAGCTCCAACAGGTTTGCTTGAGTCCATCCATCACTTGTTTGTGATGCCAGCCCCACACCTGCCTCTGCTGCTGCTGTGCCCAGGGCAGCTTTGTGCCAGCCAGGGGCACCTCTGTGCCAGGAGGGTTTTTCCCCATCTCTCCCATCACCCACACCTTCTCCTCCAGCTCCCACCAGCCAGGCAGTTTCTCTGCTACAATGCCCCATCTCCATCCTGTTTTCTCCCTGCATCTCTCCAGGAGCATTGCCAGGGTAACTGGGCATCTCTTAGCACAGCCAGGAGTGACACTGCTCCCCTGACTGCGGCCACAGGCAGCTCCACCTCAGCACAGCCAACACTCTGGGAGCACCAGCACTGTCAGGGAGCACAGGGGGCTGGATCTCTCCTCCCAGACAAGCTGCCCTCCTCCCATGCAGCAGGCAGTCACAGGGAAAAGCTTCTCCCCAAGAGCCACTATTACAACCCAGGAATAATATGCTATTAAAGGCCTTTCCAGAAAACACACAGCAAAAGATGGTGCAGGCAAGGAAAAAAAACCCTGCTTCCCACTGGTCTCCCCTGGACCAGTTCATACACAGAAAAGAGATTTGCATCTTAATGGATGCTGGGGAATAGGCTGTTCCTGGTGCCAGGGGCACATCCTGCACATCCCACAAAGCCCCTGCTGAGATGCTTCAGGAAGGTACCAGAGAGCAGCAACAACAGCTCGGGCAGGCTGGAGTGGGCAGTGAGAGAGAAAAATAGAGAGGCACACAGCATGGGTGATGTTAACCAGGGGAAAATGAAATCCACCCTGCAGAGCCCCAACCAGGACCAATCCAGGCCAAGCAGGGAATAATCTCAGACCAAATATAGCCTGTGCTGCAGCTCAGGGCTCACAGCAGTGCCGGGCTGCACTTGGCTGGGGGTGGCTGCAAAGCTCATCCCACACGGCTGCTTCCAGCCTGGCACCTTCCTCCTTCTGCTGATGCCCTCTCCTCCATCCAGGAGGGACACACATGGGATGAGGCTGCTGCAGCCTGCTCTTCCCACACCCCAGAGTGCCTTCACAAGAACTACTGTACCTCTTATAACTGAAAACATCTGCACTGAATAACAAGCCCACAAATAAAAGGAAAAAATGAGGTGAGCTGTTAGTTTAGGCAAAGAAGGTGCATTGTTTAAAACGATGGGGGGAGAGAGACAGCACTTAAGACAAACCCACAAATAATTTTCAGCTCTACATTAGGTTTCTAACTAGAAAAGGATTTGTACAGCTGTAGTAGCACCAGAGCTTTGCCAAGATCCCTTAAACTAAGGTGGGGTCCCTCCCTGCTACTGCTACTCAGAACTTGTGCCAGAAGACACAGGAGCAAACTCAGGCTCTCCATAAAGTGTGCTCTCCATAAAGCAGCAAAAGATCTAATAGGACTTTTCAGCTGCCCATGGGATGGGCAATGTTTCCCAGTGTAGCACCTGCAGCAAGGGTTGTGCAGACCCAGTGCTCCTCCAGGCAGAGATGGGCTGGGACCTGAGCTCTCTTGTGCCAGGATGTGACCATGCTGCCACAAGTAAAGCCAGGACAGGCTCAAATTCAAGTGGGAGATTGTTATGTTTCCACTAATTTCTAAAAAAAAATCAGTGGTACTAACTTTTCAGCGGCTAAAACTAGTCTGAGACACAGAAAAACACAGAGGCATCATCCTTTCCTGCAATATCATGGGTAAGGAAAAAAAAAGTCCACTTTATTTCAACAAACAGTGTATTTGAAACTAGTGCATTGCCAGAAAAGGGACTTCTGTGTGTGGATGATAAAGCAGGATCTATTCAAATTTCAGTAACAAAACAGGCCTCCCTTTTGAAGACTTATCAGTGTGGAACACACAGTGGGGCTTGTGGGTTCCCGGTCAAAACTGCTCCTTCTGCCTAACCCAGACCTCACAGAACTCAAGCTGAAAGATGTCCTTGCCCACACCACGATGTCTCAATGAGTCCAAGGCACAAAAGAGCCAACACTCTGCTTGAGGAGACTATTCAGAGAGCAATATCCACACCAGGGCTAAGTCACCTAAGGGCCAAGGGCTGCAGGTGTGGATCACTGTTGGCTCTGGTGAACTCTGAGTGAGCAGAACACAAGTTAGCCATCTTTAAATACCATCGTGCAGGAGTCCATAAACACCAGAAATATTTACACACAGCCTGTACACCAAATCTGCTTGTTTTCCTTGAAGGAGACTCATTTTTCTCCCTTCTAGCCCACACAAAAGGGATGCAACAGGAAGGGTTACATGAGGAGACAGTGGAAAGATGCTCAGGAGAGGGGAACCCAGGGGCACACCAATTAAACCACGATTGCTGTGGACGCACAGGAGGAGAAATCAGAGATTACAGCCTCAGTAATCATTGTGCACTCAGTCCCCCAATTCTAGCAGTTAATGACAACTTTCAGCCAAAAATCATGGAGCTACCCAGTCATTAAGCAAATGCTACAACCCTGGAGAAGGAAAAAGCACTGTGTAACTGGAGGCAGTGCAGTTACGGGTCAGTAACAGAGGAGTGTCCCCAGGCACGAATCAGCTAAAGCAGCTCTGTGGCATCAGAAGAGTTTTTTTAATCTCCACCAAGATATAAAGCCTGAGCAACTAATGCTCCCAAGCATCAGGATATTAGGAGCCTCTGCCTTACATCTCCATAATAAAACAACCTCAATAGGAGATCCCACAAAAACCAAAGCAGACTTAGAAAGTCATTTACTCATCACCCTCAACGCGAGACCCAGGGAGCTCTGTCTGTGTGCAGGTGCCTCTGCCTGGACAAGTCCTGGCAGTCACAAGGAGAAATTTTGGCACTGGGAAGCACCAGAGGGTCACTCTTCCAAAAAAGCTGGCTCTTGCAAACTAATGGCAATGTCACAGCACCCAGACAGCCCAGGAGAGCCATAATCCCACCTGCCATCACACAGCCTGGCATGGCAGCACTGTCAACCCAAGTGGTTGTCTTGAGGTGTCAACTGCATGGAGAAAGTTGAGTCTTCCAACCCTACCAAGCTCCAGCCAGAAGTGAAAGATCATTGATCGAGAATGTGAAAAAGGTTTTGCAAGGAATGCAGGAGAGACAGAAAAGCCTTTCAGCAGTAGACTTCAACTGGCAAAACTGTCATCGGGGTAACATTTCTGATTATGCAGAGCATCACTGCAAGGAATGAGTACAAGGATGAAGCCTTCAGTTCTCACATTATACACCCGCCCAGATTGCATTTCCCCAAGGCCAAATACCCAAGCTGGCCATACTCTGTGAAACCACTTCTCATGTTAGCAGGAAGCTCTAGCAGCTCTCTAAACAGCCATAAATCCCCCCAGGTATCAGGACCTGAGTAACCTCAACCTCTACAACATCCCCTGCTATTCCGCCTGAAAGTGCATCAGTTCAGTCATTTTGCAACAGTTTCTGCACTGGCTTCTACAGCAGCAATTGAAGCACTTGTGCAGTTTGACAAAACAAGGTCTGGATCACCTTGGGGAAGTTACCCCGAATGACACGCGGTTCAGAGGAAAATAGAGGGGTTTGAAGAGCACTTGAAGACACAGCTGCTTTTCAGTAATCAGCTGGCTGTCTCCATCTCCAAGGCACTTCTAGTTAACAGCCCTGTGAGTAATATGAAGACAGACTGCACAAGCCAGGAGAGGATTGTTAATATAGCTGCAGACAGCAGCAAACAAAGCAGGAAGGCAGAGGCCAAGGCAACAAAATACTGATTGAGTCACTGGGAACTTTCTAAAAAATAGGTTGGGGACACGACTTTTTCAAGTTTCAGTCACACAGACACAGCCCTAAGCCTGTCCATTAATTAAAGCAGTGCAGAAAACCTCAAAAGGCTGCACAGGTACTTTTGAGATAAAAGCCAAGCAATGAAGCAGAACCACGCTGGACTACTGGATGTTACTCAGCCCTCACAGGGATTGTTTAATCTCACGCCTTCTCCTGCTAGCTTTGGTACCTTCCCCTCCTTCGCCCACCCATCCAGAGACTCACAAAACAAGCTATCATCAATGCCATCTACCACTGCACCTCCTGCCTACTCAAGCAATACAAGCTGCTCTACTTGGAAGAGTAATAATGAACTCCCCACGGGCTTTGTTTTCATTTTGAAGAAGCAGTCTGTCCTCCCTCACCCCCAAACATCCAGCTCCGTAACTTAAAAGATGTTAGTCAAGAAACGGCATTACTACACAGCGTAAGAAAAACTGCTCTCAAGGCTAAGTTATTAACAGAAGAAAAAATGTCTCACCTGGACAGCTGAGAAGCCCGTTTACCAAACTGTTTGAACCAGTCCTCTGCAGCATCTCACCAGGAGATGCTCTTCCAAGCCCTACTGAGAGCCACGTCTGTGCTCTGTCCATTCTCCCTTCCTGAACCATAAATCCACTCTCCCAGGTCTCCAACACTCTCCACCTCCCAGGTCTCCAACACTCTCCACCTCAGCCTCTCACTGCTATAAAGCTCCAGCCACCATGTGAGCGTCTCCTTCCTTTCCAGAATGTTAAGACCTGCCAATAGTTGGCAGCAGCAAAATTAAATAAGAACTAATCACCACACTGGGCTTTTCAGTCAATAAAACTGTATTACTTCTTCAACTATTACCTGTTCAATTTAGAAAGTAAGTGTGGATTTGTAGCCCCCAGCCAGCAAAGGAACAGCCAACACCAGTGCTAAGGCAAGAAAAATACAAAATCCCTTATGCACATGCACAGTTCATTCCCACTTGGTTCTGCAGAGGCCAAGCCACTGAAGCTACAATAAACTGAGTATTCCAGATTTCCTGCTCACAGACTCATACTTGCACACACAAAATTAGAGTTCTTCTGGCCTAGTTTCTCCTTTCTAGAACGTCAGAAGGAAAAGCAGCCATTCTATACCCTCTCCACAAATATGAAATGTGGGAGCTCTAAGCCTATAAGGAACACACGTACCAACCTGGATAAAAGTGGGTTTTTTCCAACCAAAATAATGCATTTGTAGCACTGCAAATGGTGGGTCCCACACCCCAAGGTGCAGTAGTGATATTAGGAGAGGACAATGATGACATGTCTAAAATTAACCTTCCTCCAATGTTGGATATCAGAGCAGTCCAGGCCAAGGAAAAGCCATCCACAAGCTACACACTTATATTAATCAAAACAAGAAGGGTCCAAACCTTCTTCCCACTCCTCCAAAAGCATGGCTAGCAACATTGTGAGTCCACCTCTCCTGATGTCACTCAAGCAAAAGGCAGCGAGTTTTGACTTGAGGCTAATGAAAATGAACATGTGGCCTCTGTGACTCTCAGCACAGTAAGAAAATGCTGAGATATTCAACAACCCTCAAGATAATACAAATGTACTTATTCCTCATTTGAAGTTAGCTTCCCTCCAAAGCAGCCATTCCTCCCTTTTAAAGCTCTACAGCACATTCCACAGATCACCAGGACAGACTTCATGAATTGTCTGCAGCTGTCTGACAAACCCACCTTCCAGTTCACAGAAGAATGTTCATCTAGAAGAGCCAGAAGCCAATCAGACCAGAAGTACCAGCAAAAGCACGACTGCTAAGAGAACCCCAAGGTTTTCAATGCCTTGTTAGATGAATGCAACCTCAGCGCCATCAACCCCTCCAACATATGCCTAATTCAAGCACACAACTTCAAGGGGCAATATATAAAAGGCTTGGCTGAGCTCAGTGTCTCTAAAAAGCTGCAGTGCCAATTATAAATCATATCTACAGCCCCCAGAAGATCTAAAGTCACTACCAGTATTGTACCACACCTCTTCGGATGCATACATCAATTAGAGCAGAGCAGCTGGACGCTCTCCTCACTGGAAGTCATTTGTGTAGTTTCAGACCAATAAGATATTATTCCTAAATGTTTAGATCTCAACCCTCTGAGAAACAGTTTCAACCTTGGCCAGCAAATGTTTGCATCAAGCTGAAATCGTTACCTACACTAAACGTTGTCAAAGGTTTATGGGGCTCGGAGGAGTTGGTTTAATTACTTACCAAGGCAGCTGTTTTGGGCACTACAGCCTCTTAACATCCCAGCCCTGGAGATGCACTGAGTAAAGCACTGCTGCTGCCAAGAGAAAGGAGCACCCTTTCACCTGCAGGCAAACATTCAGTCTCCCACAGCAGGTCACACTTGTGGCTGTTTTGTGTGTGTCTGCAGGGGTGACAGAAGCCAGTCTGCACCTTCCTGAGGCACTGCTGGACACTCCAGCTTCTGCAGCCCTCACAGGAGGCTGCTGGGGGCACGATCTGGGATCACCTTTGTCAAGAAATGACAGCCTTGCTCCCTCCTTGCAGTGAGAGTTGTGGCCAGAGGGACGGCTTAAAATGAGGGAATATCTCACTCCCAGATGCATTTTGGAGCAAGTAAAGAAAAGCAATCTTAAAACTTTTGCTTCTTCAAACTAGGATGGTTTTGTACCTCTCATGTCTGTTTTTCATTTATGGGATGAGCTGACCAGAAAACCTGTCAGGGGTAAAAGGGTTGTTGCATCAACAACCCACAGACTACAGCCTTCAACAGCAGAGATCTGTGCAACAACCAACACACAGCCAGGCATGTAGGCATACATTCCAGAAATCCCTGAATCCCACATTAAAGCAGGTGCCATTACTTTTCAATATCTTCCTGTCCCTGTACACATGTCTGGAGAAACACCACCTCCCTGCTGGATTCAGTGGAGAGTTTCTCACATCAGCCCAGTTTTCACAGATCATCTGGAGATGGAGTTGTCTGCTGGTTTCGTGCTTTTCAAAGAGTTTACCCACAGCTTGTCACTTGTCATCAGCTCCTCACACTTGGCTCTACAAGGGATGGTTAACAAGAAAGCCAGATAACTCTCCAGTGGCAGCAGTTTCAAGAAAGGACAATATGGGGAGCAAATCACTTTGAATTACTGAGCAGAACTCTGCAGGATAGACTGTGGAAAAAACCCCAAACCCCACAACTATACCAACAAGCTGCCAAAACCTTGTACTATAAACTCACTTTTTACACTGAATTGTCTTGGACAAATCAGTGCAGTTATTTAAAAGAATATCAAATATATGTTCATTTGCATGTTTCAGTTTAGAAATACATGTCTCACCCAAGAGTTAAGTTGTGGGGAAGGGGAAAGGAAGGCTTCTCACCCTTTTTCCTCCATTTCACAGGCTGTCTCCAGTAATGTCAGACCCAGCAGGAGGTCTACAAGGTTGGTTATGACAGACACTCAAACTGGGTGGAAAACAAGGTCCCACAGCAAAAAGCCAGCTCCTGCCTGATCCATGCCAAAAAAAATAACCTAAAATCAGGGTTGATCCACAGTTGCTTAAGTGATTTGTAAGAATTTTTTTGCCAGGGTGTGAAGTATTTCCCAGAGCAAGTTTTTCATATTTCTTGGTGGCTTCCTACATTGTGAAACAGCCTCAGAAATTGAGGGAAATGCCTTTTATTTTAAACCCCAATGTCCCGAATTACTAAACTTGGCAGGGGCACAGGGGTTATTTAGTTTAGTTCATTTGGTATCTGTGCATTACAGCAGCACTTGGGATGAGACAAAGTGGAGGGATGTTTCTCCCAGACATCCCAGGAAGGTGTGCAGGTTTTGCTTTGCAAGTCATCTTGATGTCCTGCAAATCCAACCACCTCATTTTGCTTTACAGTACCAGTTGTGCTTCCTGTCAAATGAGAGCCCTGTGACACCTCCCTGCCTTGGGAGCTCTCTGCTAGCTCTGCTCCCTGGAACCAGCTGTGACATTATCTGGCTCCTTGCAGAGCTCCGCAATTTATTAATTCACACAAGCAGGCTGAAAACGTTAATATAAACACACAGAGAGCAGCCAAACAGCCCCTGTAACACCACAGGGACCAGCCTGCTGAAGACCAGTACAAGACAGGAAACAAAGCAGGTGGGGAAGCCCATAATAATTGGAATTTCAACTGAAAAATCAGACCAAACCCTCCTGGAGGCACAAGGTGCCAGCATCCACCAGCCACTCATCTCAGCCCTGCCCACAGTCCTTCCCCATAATCAAGAATATGATCAGCTCTTCAGGCCCACCTCCTCCAACCCAAGAGAGACACTGCACATCCCCACCAGGATTTGGCCCACAGTCATAAATGTGAGATTAATCATGAGTGTTTAAGAGGATGAGAAACATTAGTAACTGCTGCTAAATTAATTGCCGTTATTGTTATTTGATTTGCTAAACTCTCTGGGGCTAGATTTTATTTTAGAAAACTATGAACATATCGTATTAATCAACTTAAAATAAATGGTCTTGATTTATTTATTTCTGCTGTATCTACTCCTCTTTAAGCTTGGCAATTCACTGCATTCTTTCCATCCTGTGAAAGAAAAAGAACAGGGGCTTTGCTTTATTATTATTTTAAAGGAACCTCTATGAAGCTTAGCAGTTCTATGAGTTTAAATCATGGCAAAACTATGTCGTGAAGGAGGACAAGTGCAAGGTTGGGGCTGGTTTCTACACTCTGCAGGTGTCAGCTTTGCACTGGGAGCCCACCAGCAGAGCCACACCACACAGTCCAAGCACGTCAGACCTATTCCCCAATAATTTAGGCATCCAAAGAGTTGAAAGATACCCTACCAGGTTTCAACAGGGGCTATCCCAGTATGAGGCACGCTTCTTGCAGAAAAATCCTGCTAGCAAGGAAGAAGTTTAATCTCCTCTAGCCAGATTTCGCTGTTTCTGAATCCTCTGGAAGTTGGGTCAGCATCCTTCCCCCTCTCCTAATCCCCTGCCCTCAGCTTTAGCAATGCAGCAATGCCTCTGCCAGCAAACAAAAAAGAAAAGCCCTCACATACAGTATGCTGAAGAATATTAATCTTGTGTTCCACAGAATATTAAGTGGATTACATCTACAGCCTCCAAGGAGAAAAACGTTGATTTCCATGTATCTTGTGCTATTATTCACCCCTATTAGTTTTTCCTACCAGCCCAATGTTAGTCATGACAATTTCCCATTAATTAGTGCAGAGCTCAACTGGCTTGACAGATCAGGCAATGAGAGCAAGAGTGGGACTTCTCCATGGCCACGAGGCAGATCAGACCACTGTGGCACAGTTGCTGCACAGGAACACACACAAGGTGAAGAACAAGGCCAGCTCTGGGTTTTCTTGGATGACTTCCTGGTGGGATCCTGTTCCTTGAACACCAACATCTCTTCGTAAATGTAACAGAATAGAAAAGAAAACTGCTGACATTAGGAGAGATGGATGTTTCTGCCCTCTAGGGAATTGTGGTGGGGGAAGAACTCAACAGAAGCTTGAGATGCCTGTTCTCACACCCAGAAAGGAGCCCTGACCCCAGGCTGAAGGGGAACACCACCTCCCAAGGGTGAACCCACCATGCCTGGGTGCTCCCCACCCAAGGGGACTGCACCACCACCAGCAGCTCTCCCAAACACCCTCCTCAGCACAGAAATCCAGCCCTCTGCTCCCTCTAGAACCATTCAAACCGCTGCAAAGTGCCACCAGCTGACTTTACTAGAGTTTTACACTTTCTCTGCAGAGGTGTTAATGACACTGAAAACTGCACAAGGCTGGGATAAGCAGCTTTAATACCATTTAAATGCTTACGATTAGGAGAAACAAGAGAGCCTGCAAGGGCCAGACTCTCAGAGGGCGGCACATCCACCAAAGCTGCAGCTCATGTGAGAGGAGTGTAAATTACTCAGCACGGAGTAAGCAAGATCAAAGCCACTCCAAAAAGATGCAACCCACTGACAGTGATGCAAACCCGGCCCAAGCTTTACAGAATATTTCACAAGCAGGCCGATGAGTTTAAAAGGCCACACGGGGTGTTCTGATGCTGCACAAAGTAAGGAAGAAAGGAAAGGAAATCTCAGGACATATGTTTTGTTCTCGACATAATACATGACCAAAAACTCAGCTTTGGCTTGATGCATGAAGACATTCATACTTTCTATTGATATCTTGTTGGTCTGTGCAGGGAAGAGAAACACAACTTCTCAGCTGCAATTCCCAGGCTCCATCCTCTTTTTTATAGTTCCTAGAGTAATTTCAATTCTACACAATAAACAGCAGAACAGATAAGAAAGGCCTTATCAGATGAAGTAGCTTACAGCTTCCCACATGGGGAAGACAGAGAGCTAATGGCTACAGAAGCAGATAAGGATGCTCATAACCAGAAATCAAATCCACGTGTTTCAGCAACAACACACTGCCACAGAAAGCAAAATAAACAGTACAACAAACTCTGCCAGGCCACCCCAAATCCTCAGAAAGCGTCACTTCACCCCTCCTTGCAGACCCAGCTGGCCCATCACCATCTCTCCTGGTCAGAAGTGGGGGAGATGCTGCAGTTTCGTTGTAAGCCAAACGCAGCATGTGCTCAGCTGAGCTCTGATCTACCTCACAGCCCCAGGCTACAGTAAGGAAGACAAACTACTACAACACCAAGAGGCTTTTGCAATCCTTCCCTTCTCTGAAGACCTGTGTTGAAAAGGAATATTCATTATGCAGGGAAACCAACTCCACTATCAGCTTTCCCAGACTGCAAGTGATGTAAAGCCAGGACTGACTTTTTGTCCAGGGTAACACCAAGTACCATGCAACTGTAACCCCTTTAGCAATCCATCCCAAGGCCCAAAGCCCAGTGAAATATCTCATCGCTGCCAGAGACCCAGGTTGTCCAGCAATGTCCAAACTCATGGTAAGCTGCTGGCAGTACAGTTGCACTCTGGGTTCTCCATATCACTTAGTCCAAACCAGAGACACAGAATGTGATCCTCACCACTGAGCCGCTCCAACAGCTCTAACCTGTTGGGTATTATCTCTTCATCTGATTCATCTCCTGAAAATTGACGCCTGCAAGTTATTTCCCTTCCCTCATGTCCCAAGCATCACTCTGTGTTGGCAAGTATACAAGAAAAGCATTTATCCAAAGGAATTTGCTCATCAAGACTTGCAGACACTAAAACCACAGGTTATCTAATCTTAGGAGAGCATAGTTTAATGGCTACAACACGGGATGAAAAGCCAAAGGGTCTGACTTCTACTCTGAGCTCTGCCAGAGCTGCATGGCTCACACGCGAATCTAAGGAAGATGTTTGACCATTCCTCAGCTTGATTTCCCCTGCTATGAGACTCTCCTAGCATTCCTTTCCTCACAGGGGATCTTATCTATAAAGTCCTCATTAGCATGTGAAAAGAGTTATGGATCTCCAGATGTGGACATAAGGAAAAGTCGGATGTAGTGGAGAAGTAGCAGTGGTCAGGGAGCCTGGAGACACATCCTCTCCAGTGTGCTCAGCACACTCCGCATCTGTGCTTAGAGAAACATACGAACCCTTTCCCCCTACAGGGAAGGGAAAAAATAGTAATTTCCTTTTTCTTGAGAAAACTCAGAGGAAAAATTAAATTCTGCATCTCTTAAGTCAAGGAAATCATTCAAGATTCTCCTAACAGTATCAAGAGACCCCACCACCTCTGGAGAGTCACCTGCAGAACCATCTTACAGGCACCCCCTGCAGAACAGGATAACCCTCCCTGTCCTATCCTTTCTCTGGATGCCACTGAGTGGCAGAACTGGACTGATCAGGAGGAAAACTAGAGGTCTGCTCTCAGTGTTCTGCAAAATCTGCATGTGGAGGTGGGGAAAACCCAGACCCGGCACAGGTGAAAGCAGAGCTGCACTGCCAGGGTCTCACAGCACAGCTCCTGCTGGGGACCAGAAAGGGCTGCTTCTGGTCTTAAACAAACTCCCCCTTGGAAAACAACTGAGTATCAAGAAGCAAGCTAGTATTTCAGCCCTTTGGGGAAGGAAATAGAGTTATCCCATTGGACCTGATCCCATCTTTCCCAGCTGACTCAGTTAACCTTGAAGGCAGATCACATCAACCACACCAGTGCCAGAAACAGCCAAGCACCAGCTGGAACTGCTTCAGCAGAGCAAGACCTCTGCCACTAAGACTGGTCCACAAACCTCCTGCTTTCTCCCAAGTGGCACAAGACAGTGAAGGACAGAAGATATGTCCATTCTGGTCTAGCCATGGGGAATAGAAAGGTCTCAGCAGAGCAACTGGCTCAAGAACTTGAAGAACAAACAAAAAAGGCTCAGCTCGTTTTAAGAGGAACATGTCCCATTGTTCCATAATTAATGGAAAGCAGAAGAGGTTTTATGGACTCATTGAGAAAGGAGGGTGAGCATTAGAAAGCACTTTTCAGTATTTCATGATCACAAGGTGAGCTGCTTGCATAATACTGACAAAGAACATGAATGCTGATATCACAAGGCAGTTATGAAACTTGGGCTTTAAATACTGAATAACAATAACTCGGTAATTAAGTCTCATAAGTAATTTCTTTCTTCTTTTTTTCCCCTTAACTGCAAAGTAGATGCTGCAACCTTCAACTGAGGTTTGACTGCCCTCCCTCTCCGGCAAGGTTTACACATGATGGATGTCCTCTGCCTCACCACCTCACAGCACCAGGGATCCATCCCAGCCCAGAGCCTCACTGTCAGTCCCATCCCTCCTTCAGGCCTCCCACTCCTTCAAAATCACAGCAAGGGATATGCTGTGAACCTGTGAGAAGCAGGAGGATGAGGAAATAAACCTGAATAACTGCATTCTCCCAGTTAACTGCTAAACCCCCAACAAGCCCTTCAGTCCTCCTCATATTTTTTGACACAAACACATTCTTGTGAATTACTCCAGTGTGACCAGGACACACAGTCTCCTGAACAAGACACATAATATAGAGCAGCAAAATGTCATGAAAATCAAGGGCAAATGAACACAGAAGACAGCCCCTCCCCCTAACACCACTTCTATTTTTAGGCAGCCATATTAGCTTGGAGCAGTTTTACTCGTTTCTGATAATGAGCAGAGCCTTCGCATCTTCTCTCGAGGACATTTCATCTGCGAGGCACTTTGCTTTACACCAGCAGCACGGAAGAGGTCACGTCAACAGGTGAAAACAAACCCACCATTTATTGTGAAAGGGCCTTGAGAAACCAACCTCAGCTTTGAACTTCTGCCCTTTCTCGCTGGACAACCACACTGCTCCATTTTTGGGGGGTACGGTCTGCCCACACGCAAGGCATGCCTCCAGTTCAATCACATGATGAACCTTTGCCTATTCAAGAGGCACGATGAGAGCTCCTGAGAGCTCCCACAGCAGCAGGAGCACTGCACTGAGGCAGGGGAACTTGATAAAGAATGGGGTGATCGTTATCAAATGAGCAAGACAAAACACAGACGTGCTCAAGATCTGGGTTCCACTGCGCAGGCAGCTTCTCTTCAGGAAGTAACACTCCTCCACCCCTCAGAAAGAGCTACTCCTAAGGCACAGCACATACCTCTATGCAATGCAAACAAATACATTCAGTCTCCTCTGGTTGCGTTAGACTGCCTTGACAGGAACATCCAAGTGTAAGTTCTCTTCCTTCAGGTCCATTCCTTCTCATCCCCTCACACCTCGACCTTCCTCCACAGCCCTTCACCACCACCCTCCTGTCTCCTTGTGCCCACACTGGTGCTGCCAAAGGCAGCAAGATCCTGTATGGACACCAGTCCAAGGGGCAAAGTCCAGAGGGCAAGATACACCTTGGAACAGGTGGCAGAAGAGAGGGATGGTAGAGGTAAGGCAACTTCTCACCTAGAAAATGAAAGCATGGCACAAGCAGCTCAGGGATGTCTGTTTTATCACTCAGGGAAGGAGGCAGGCAAAGCCTCACACACGTATCTCCATTTTTTCTTCTGAATTTTCAATAATCTGCTTGAAGTCTTCTATTTGCCCTTTGGATTATGATCTTTCAGGAAGACCTTTTTCCATGCTTCTCTACAATTATGAGATTCAGGGGAAAATACTCCCCTTTTCAAGTCGACTTCTGGTGTCGGCACTTCACAGAATTTCCTGACTACAGACAAAATCATGAGGCTTTTTTAAGTTGAGAAACCCCTTCCTGAGCACAGGAGCTGGTCACTTCTTGCTGAGCTCTAGCCCCTGGTCACAGGCACCTTCACACCAGGCTCTCGCTTTCTTCTGTGGATTGTGAAATGTCATTTATTGAGGAAAAACACTAGCTCAGTAAGAGGAAGCATTTAATACAGCTGGTAGATGATTAACAAGTGAGTGCTCAAGTCAATTGCTGCAGGAGCACCGTGAGCTCCTAAGGCCATAAAAAAACTTTTCACACGTCAGAGGCAAGGAGTTCATGAGGAAGTTGTGCCCAACCAAGCCCTCACTGCATGGCACCACAGGGCCACAGGCTGCAGCTCTGCACCTTTCTTCCCAAGGCTCCTGGCTCCAGGTCTCCAACCCTCTCCACATCAGTGGTCCCCCAGGAACTTTCCCAGAGTATTTTATTCCTGCCTTCACATTCCCTCCATATTCTTGGAGCATCCTCCAAGACCTCCCTTCCCATGCTCTGTAGAGGTTTCATGCCCTATGCACAGCTGAGCACCCACTCACCCACCTCCCTCCCTCCCTGTCCCACCAGCAGGCACTTGTCCTCTGGCCAGCTGAGCCATCTGGCAGGAAGGAAAGTTTATCAGGGTCCCCACCCTCGGGCAACAGCATGTTGAGGCAGCACTGGGCAGGAAAGCCACACCATGTTTCGTGGTTTTTTTAGAGCATTTCTGCTCAGGACTTTTGCCTTTTCATGCCAGAGTCACCCAGAGAACAGTAAAGGTGCTTCAGTGCTCTTAAGTATCACTTCTAGGCAATAATATCCTGAACACCTTTCCCCATCCTGGCTTTTACAGAGCACAGTGAAGAAGTTACAGGGATCTGCCACTCTCTCCTTAACAGGCCATCATTAACAAGTGACTCATATTATATTGCAGCATGAGTCATCTTGGCAGAGGTCACAAGCATAAGTGACAACTAATCTTCAATTATTTCCTTCAAGTTGAATTAAAGGTGTATTGTTATGCTAATTTTACATCTGCTCCATCCTATCTTTCCTTCCACTGTCTCCAGAGCAACCTGGGATTTCAGCTCATGGTCTAAACCGCCTCTGGAAGAGCTCTTTCACCAGGGTGTTGTTACAGGTTGTCACAAAACAGGGAGATGACAACGGAAAAGTCTTCTGGATGGGCTTTCAGCTGTGGCAACTAATAAGTAAAGCAGCTCTCCATCCATCCATCCATCCATCCATCCATCCATCCATCCCTTCTCCACAAGGACAACGAGCTGCTCTCCCTGTCATCATCCTGCTCTGTTCATGCTTTATTGTAGTAAATGCTCAGGAACCTGGGGCTTGCCCAGAGCTCAAACACAACCACCTTCAGGCTGCCACATCACATACCTGGCTCCAAGAGGAGGGGCAAAGCTCAACAAGCAAAATCATTTCAAACTATGCCCAGCATCATATGAATATTGAAGCAATTATTACATGGCTGGTGTAAATTTTCAGCCATTTTCCATTTTCTATCCAGGCAGCCCCATATTTCAGCCTCTCCTCCAGAATGTGCCCATCACAGGTCCCCAACCAGGTGCAGACAGCATCCCTGCCAGGGCAGGGCACAGTCACTCAAGGACACTTGGCTCAGAGAACAGAGTTTTGCCCATTAGAAAACACGGCCATTACCAGCCTGGTCACCAGTGGAGCATTCTGTTTACATTTACAGCAGTCAAACACAGTCCCACTGGCTGCGAGGATCACTTTGGAGAGCATTTGTAAACTGCTCTCACTACTGGAATCCCATTTAGCTATTATAGCCTCTTCAGCCATACTAACACACCGATCCCCACAGAATAGCAATGGAAAGAGCAGAGTCATCACACTATTTACTGAAGCTAATCAATACATAAAGGCTGAAGATTTATTGCACTGAAGACAGCCTGTCTGCATGGCCAGAAAATGCATTTAAAGTCCTTTTCATTTTGTTGCTTTGGCCTCTGGTTCTTCTCCAAAAACATTTACCTTGCACACCCATCTTTCTTTCCTCCCCAAATGGTGGCACACGCAGACACATCAGAGAAGCCCCTTCCCCAAACACCTACCATGAGTATTCAATGGGAGCATTAAACATAAACCCCACAAGTTTAAGGGCACTGCACCTTCCTTTCTGGCCATGTTCCATGGCTGTTTTGGCATCTCCCATCTGAGTGAGTAGCCTGGAAAATTCTGGCCTGTTTTGGAGAAGATCTATGTGCCAGGTACAGGGAGACAAGCTGTGCCATTCATAGCCACACCCTGTTGTCCTGTTCCACTCAAGAGGGCACAGTTAGTGCCATGCTTATTTTTGTTTATATTTCTATACATTATTTTAATACATATAAAAAAAAGACCTGTTTAAGTGCCCTGCAAAGGCCACAGCAGAAACCTAAATCAGCACATCTGACCTGCTGTGTTTTGGGGGTGACCACCCACAGTGCTGAGATACCACCAGAGTTTCACAACTACTGAGCCACAGCTGGGGAGGTGCACTGAGCTGCACCATCAAAGCTCCTTCTCTGGTTTCATCTTGGCTCATGTTTTAGGGAGAAGTAACCTGGTAGACAACAGCCATGAGGCTTAGTGCTCCTGAAGCACTGATGTGAATTAAAACCATCAACATCTGGCAAGCAGAAACATTTGTTTTGGTCACTGTATCAGCTATACGGCCCCAGTGTAACAGAAGAATAGAATAGTTTGGGTTGGAAGGGACCTTTAAACTCATCCCCCACCATGGGCAGAGATGACACCCACTAGACCAGGTTGCTCCAAGCCCCATCCAACCTGGCCTTGAACATTTCCATGCAAGGATCATTCACCATTTCTCTGGGCAACCTGTTCCATGCCTCACTACCCTCTTAATACTGCTAAGAAAGATTGCAGTGAGGTAGGGAGGAGATCTGTGCCTTCACTTTTGCCAGTTTATCTTAAGATCACACTTAGCTTTTATGCTTTTGTATGAAAGAAAGAGGAAGAGACAAATATATTCTCATGTACAGAGAGATTTCTATTGTTGCCTGGACATCAAACAGCACCCAATTAGTCCTGCAAGGATCTGACCCACAAATTATGAAAATAAATGCCTCTGAAGCTTTGATCTCTTGTATTTCTATAACATGCTACAGCAGTTATTAGACACATTTTATTAGGCTCAGGCTGTGCGATCCTTTCCTCAGCAAAGGCTCTACCACCTCCAATGCATCCCAAAGTCACCATCCAGGGATTAAGGGCATGATCCCAAACAGTCACTTCTGTCATGCACTAAACACATGACTCAGCTGGCAGTAGGCTTTTTCCTGCTGAGTTTCAAAATTAGGAGAAAAGGGAATTTTTAAAAGGAAGGAACTGTCAGCCACATAAATTATTTACTTTTTTTGTTAGCTTATAAAGGAATATTCATGTGAGGCAATATCCCTGGTTTTTAAAGAGCGCTGCTTTTAGAACAATTTACTGTTCTGAAAGCAACACTTTCTGCATCCTGAAATGCCACTGCTGGAGGGAGCAAGTAAAAACTGTAACAAAAGGTTTTGTGAACTCTGAAGCTGAAAACCACACCTGCTCTCATGCAAGCAGGAACACCCACCCTCGCTGCAGCAGGAGCACTCAGAACCAAGAGGATGTTGAACTTGCACTGCTCAGGCTTTGCTCAGAGGAGCAACTCACTGCTCACAGCAGCACAAACCAGGCAGGGACTGCGCCTGCCAGAGGGCAGGGCTGTTTTCACCTGAGTGCATTCATAGGAAGGATGGGACCGTGTCACCCACCCAGGTGACACCTCACTGACTGGCTGTGGATGGTGTTTGCATGAAGCCACCAATGTCTGACAGAGCTCCTGAGGCAGAGCAGAGCTGGTTACCCACAGCAGAGCAAAGGGAACACCTTCTGCTGGTCAGGGTAACTCAGCTTCTGAGCGTGGAGCAGGACACGCTGCTGGCTCCCCTCAGACGGAAGCAGGAGCTGGTATCCAGTCTGGCCATTCCAGGGCTGCCTGTCTGATTACCATTCATTACCAACACACAACCCTGACCTTCCGGCAAGCACTGCAGCAAATTAACACGGAAAAACAACATTCTGGATCAAAGGGAAAGGTTTTCTGATTGGCCATTACAAAATAAAAATCAGGAGCGCAGAGAGATAGAACTGAGTGCCAACTAAACTTATCGCTGTTTTCCAACCTTGGTTGCTTTTCCTCTCCTTTCACTAATGAGCCATTGCAGGAGCTCCCCAGGGCTGGGGGCCAACATGCTGGGCATCCTCATCCCACTGCAGGAAGGGGATGCTCAGCCCCTCACGGGGCTCATCCAGAAACAACCATGGAGGAGGAATGCAGGGAAAGAGGGAGGATCCATTTTCCAAGGACCATGTTCCTTAGCCACACTCCTTTAGAAATCATAAACCATTTACATGGAAAACATCAAATCTCACTTACGTAAATTGTTTTCCTGAGCCCAGAGCAGACTGACCATCAGTGAAGCCACAGTTCCAAGTGACAAAACAGGACAGGAGAAGGAGGTCGGGGCAAAGGAAATTAAAGCTTCTGGCTTTCTAAGTGGGAAACACAGCCTCTCAACTCAATGGAGCTACCAATGACTTAGGCTTTTAATCTGCTTTAATGGATATGTGAAATGCAACAAAGAAAGCACCAGAGCATCAATAAATGGAAACCTCATGTGATGGAGGCTCTACACCTGCAGAGCAGTCAGGGCCAAAAACGCCACCAGAAGGGAGAAAGGATCAGCCAAAGTCCTGGGAGAGCAAATGTGGCTCTGCCTTTCACCCCACAAGGCTCTTGGTCTCTTCTGTAGCTGGCAGCAAGTGAAAACAACACGTGTGCTCCCCTGGCAGCCCAGGGCAAGCAGCTGCCTTCAGGTGGTACATCCTGAACCCTCAACACCATCCTCCCCACCCCAAGGCACAAGAGTTTCTGCCAACGCTGTTTGTCTACCATGCACCCCTTTTGCCTGCTGGTAGTTTTTTACCTGGGGAAGCACGGGAAATGCAGCAGGATTCTACCCCTTTATATATGAGGCATGAAGAAAAGAGACAGAGATCAATACCCTGTCCTTGGTCTGCAGGTCAGAGTCACAGAACTCCCACTGGTGTCTATAATTCCCCTTGCAAAGGGTAAGGGTGCTTAGGAGGAGTCAGGGAAGGGTTTGCAGGAGCAGCTCAGCAGAGCCTGAGCCCAGGAGGAGACTGCAGCTTTCGCCTGACCTGGCCTCACATGAATGATGATTTCCAAGGACACCTCTTCCACAGCTGGGTGATTCATCCATGGGGATTTACATACAGATCAAATGGAAACCGTTTCCTCCCTCACCCCATACAGACTGTACCACTACATCTACAAGCCTGGCAGATAAAAACTACCTCCAGGTAGCAGGGTTAAAAACCTCCTCTAACTCCTCCTTGTCACATGGATTAAAAACAGACCCTTTATTTTAAATATGCACACCAATCAAACGCTCTTTGTTGCTTCAAAGCTTGATACAACAAAGTGCTTGTGCTCAAACTTCAGCCTGCTCAAGCATATATTTTGCCATAAATTCACTCCAAATTATTAATTTTATGGCTGCCCAGCAAAGGAACACTAGTGAGAACAGAGAACTCTGCATGCTTTCAAAAACACCATACCCTGCTGTGTTGTGGAAGATCTGCAAAGATGAGGAAGAGTAACCAGTGCTGAAGAAGAACTGCAGAAAGGCAGGAGCTGAGCTGCACAACTCCAAAGGCAGAGAAAAGAATACAATCAACCTCAGAGAAGAACTAGACAGAAGAACGACCTTTTTCCATTGTAACTTTTCATGAGCATACACAGGAATATGCATAAGTGCACAGAGGATACATTTGCACCAATGCCTCAAGGAATGCAGTTGGACACTGCCATCCCTTTGGGATGATTTAAATTAGAGGAAAGATTTGGATTAGATGTTAGGAATAAATTATTTTCTCAGAGAGTAGCAATGCACTGCAACATAAAACCCAAAGAAGCTGTGGATGGCTCGCACCCTGGAACTGTTCAAGGCCAGGTTGGACAGGGCTTGGAGCAACCTGGTCTAACAGAAGGTGCCCCTACCCATGGCAGGGGTTTTGGAACTGGATAATATTTGAGGTCTCTTCAAACCCAAACTCAAACCATTCTGTGATTCTATGATTCAGAGACCAGTATTCTGCTGCAAAATTTTGTGATTTAGAACTCAAAAGGCTCCAAAATAGACAAAGCACATGGAAACCATCACGGTCCACAGCCTACATGTGCACTGAAGGACACTGGAAGAGGACAGATGAAGTCCCTGATGGAATACTCTTGAGAGTGTCTTTCCTCAGAAACTGTAAATATGTATATTTATTTGCTGAACATCTGCCCCAAATTTTGCATGGTAGCACTATCATGTGAAACATAGCAAAACAAGAAAACAAGCTTTTCATGTCTTTATTTTTTAATCTCTAGAAGTCATCTCTAGTAAAGTTTGTTGCTCCTCTTCTATTTAGGAAGGTGACCTTTACAAAAGCTGCCCAAATTCTGTTGAGATACAAAGTTCTTTTTAAAAGGTGCTGGAAGAAGAAACTTAAAATAATGTTGCCAGAGTAATGCTTCTGAGTGGTGGCTTGCAGTGCTTATCCCCCATCAGATTCTCCTAAATCTTTAATGATGCTGAAATATGCCATAAACTGACAAAGTTCTAGAAACAGGACAATGCCAGCATGTTTGAGTTTTGTGGGTTTTTAACATGTCAGCTTTTATCTTCATTGACAGTGATCAACTAATGCAAACAAAGGGCCACTGAAACTTCACTTCTATACAAAGCAAGGTAAAGGAAGAATAGTGACATTTTTGGGTTTCATCCAATTCTTCCCAGCAACAGCTAATACTCACCGGCTCCTTAAATTCTGTGCTGTCTTCTCTCCAAGCCTGAACATTAAAGGCCAGGCTTTTCCAAAACAACAAACGATTTTAGGATACAGTTCCCAGAGAGTGCACGGTCAGCACTTCACTAAAGTAAATAACAAAAGCTTGGGGTTTGTTAATGAGCTCAAAACAAAAGCAACGTCCAGGTACGCGAAGAAAACAATTGCTTCTTCCCCAAAAAGGCTCTTTTTAAACTCCTAGCCTTGCAGGAAACCTTCAGCCAAGCTATACATGCCAGGTGAGCCTGGTGTCCTATGCCCAGGGCGAGCCCCTGCCTGCGAGATGAGAAGCAGCTTTGAGCAGAGGGGTGTGCTGGCCCCAAGCCAGACCCTACCCAGGGGTTATCAGCTCCCTGGGAAAGGTTTTCCTCCCTGAGATCTTTTATAACCTCCCACACACCTTGCAAAGCAATTCAGACAAATCCAGCTGTGGCAGCTACTGCCAGAAGAGCCCACTGCCACTGCTGGTACATCAGCCAGAGGCCCAGCCCCGCAGATGGATGCAGCAGAGGAAAAGCTATTGACCTGAATATTTGAGAAGGATCAAGGCCACTGCTTTCAGCAAGAGATGACAGGCTCTTGCATTTGCTCAGACAAAAAAAAAAGCGGGGGAAAAACCACCAAACCCAGCCCCATCTTTTCTGCTCTTTCCTATTGGGATCAGCTGTGCATTTACCACCAGAGACCATGGCCCACTGCATCCCTCCTCACACTCATTCTTATTTTATTGCAAAAATCTGCTTCTCCAACATGCCTGTCAACAGCCTGTGCGAATCCCCGTGTTAATCATTATTCTGCTAATAACACTGCCAGGTCATCTGGCTATTAAACATGCCGAGTGGACTAGCAAAAATATCTCCTTGCCCATACAAAAGAACATTATAACGTAGTTTATCTTACCCCCTTGTCAGTATAATACGCAGCGCTACCTGTTTGATGGCCTCATTGTTTTAAATTACAGTTTTCTGCAACATTAACGATCCTCATTACCAGCACCACCACTGGAAGATCTCTGGTTTAAGGATCCTTCCAATCCTGGCAGGCTCAGCCCTCTGCACCCACAGGGGCACTCCTGGGTACCACGGCAGTGAGCACAGTGCCCAGTGATGGATGGAAACATGTCACAGAGGAGGCAGGAGCCAGCCCCAAGTGCGCTTACTCGATGCACCAGGCCGTGCATTTTAACCAGAATTCAGTGCTTTGTTCCTGGCCCAGCCTCCAGCACATCAAGCAGATGCACTGCTGTGGTGGAGCCCGACTGCATGGCCAAAATGAACTCTACAGTGTGGTAAAAACAGGAGCTCCTGCCACCTCCTGTGTCACCTTCCAGCCCAGAACTACAAAGCCCACCCCATAAGTCCGTGGGCAGTGGCAAACTGAATTGAATGATGGTGTGCAGGGTTCTGCTTGTGCTCAGCCTCCAACAGCACACTGCCATCCTGCAAATCCACCTCCCTTCCCTGGGACAGCAGGAGGGAAGCCAAAGGAAAGGACTGGGCAAACTGGCAGGCAAAGGTCCACCTTTCTTACAGACATTTGCCTGTGGTTCATAAGCCCCAAACTCCTGGAACATTTCAGTGACTCAAACTCGGAGATAAGTGTCCTGAGTGCTTCTTTTCCCCGCTGCTGGGAACAAATCACCCCCTTTGCCAGATTTTTGAGTCACTACCTGCTCCCAGCATTTCACAGAGTCATCTCTCACCCCTTTAAACACACAAGCAGCACAAGAGCAACATCTCCTCCACCCAGACTCATCTACAAACCCACAGCAATGTGACACCTCTTTTCTAATATATAAAAATTTTGCAAGGCTTGGGGAATTACTCCTCCCTGCCATGTTTTGTGCTCAGGCAGCAAATTTACTATCGATTTCTGAATCAGACCCCACGGAATGATTCACGCTTCGTGCCCTATCTGCTGAATTTACGACCTTTAACAATTATTCTAAGTGCTGGAGGAGCTTAGTTTAGAAGAAGATCTATTCCTTGGCAAATTAAGCTCCTATTCTTGTCTCGCTTGCAAACCACCACATCTCTCATCATTTACAGGAAAGTGCCACAGCAGGTCTCTCCCCCTGAGATGGGGGCAGAGGTCCGAGTGACAGCAGCCCCGTGCTGGCAGAGTGGTCACTGCTGGGCAGGGGAGCAGGGTTCTGCTGTCCCACCCCACCGTCAGGGTTTTTCAGGTCCCCTTGTCTCCGGTTACCCTGAAATGCCAGCACTGCTCTGCTCACCGACCAGCCGCTGCCGCTGGGTCTCTCAGGGGGAGGGAGGGAATATACATTTCCTCCTAAAGCGAAAACAAAACCCTCACTGTATCTGGTGTGCATTGCTATACAAAGAGCCACAAACAGGGGAAAAAAAAACCCAAACAAAAAAGCCCCAACAACAACAAAAAAAAACCTCCTAAGCACGTGTGGATATGGTTTCATGAAGGAATGGTACCCTAGTTTAAATACACTTCTCAACACGGATGTTAAACAGGAAATTAAAATTAAAAAACAGAGGGCAGGGAAGAAGGAGAGGCCCCCTCCCCCCCAAAATTATACTGTTCTCCTGGATTAATTCCACCGGCTTCAGCAACATTTCTCCCAAGGCACCTTCCACCTAAGAGGGGGGGAACCAGCTCTAGGTCTGTTTTTAAGACAGATGGTTCCCCCATTCCAATCCCATCTACACTGTGTATTGCTGAGCAATCATTTACACTATTAATCAACCAGAAACTCACCAGAAAGAAAGTAGGGCAAGTGAATAAAGATAGACTTCTCTCTTTTTTTTTTTCTTGCACTGAAGCAAATAATATTTCTAAAAATACACTTGTTCAAGTCTTCAGCGGATTCTGCTCGATTTTATTTATTTGTCTATGCGGCGGGTTGCGAGGAGCAGCCTGGCTGCTGCCTCCCGCATAAATGCCGTTTCTCTCAATGACTCCCCATGCTCGTTCCCAACGAGCTGCTCTTACGGCCAGAAAGACAGAGAAACGGGGAAAAGGAAGAAAGTTACAGGAGAAATGGACCAGGGGGGACATCAGGCCACAGCCCACGCCGAGGCTGACACATCTGACGAGACTGACATTTCCAGGGTACATGCTGGGCTTCATTTTCCAAGGGGGGTGAGGAGGAGGCAGCGCGCAGGGACACAGCGGGAGAGGGATGGAGAGAGGCTGTGGGGCCGGGAAATCGGGGTCTGGGGCGCAGCCCCGCACCCCGGCGATGCCCAGCCCCGCCATCCCTGCGTGTCCGCCTGCCCACGCCTGCTGCCCGGGGGCAGATCGGAGCGCGGGGGGTGTCCGGATGGGACCGGCCCCGCTCCCCGGCCGCGGGGACCCGCCCGGCCGCACGCACCCGCGTCCCCGCGGNGATGGATGGATGGGGGGGTGCCGCTCCCGCATGCCTCCCCGCGATCTCCGGCCCTGCGCCTCACCCGCAGCGCCGAGAGGTCTATCTCGTCCAAGCTCCGCGCCGGGGAGTCGCTCGCCATATTTCCGCCGCCGGCCAGGCGGCCCCGCCGCCACCGAGCGGGCAGTGGCGGCCGCCGCGGCGCTGGCGCTATTTAACGCCTCTCCTCATGCGGGGCGCCGGGAAGGAGAAGCCACCGCCGCCGCCACTGCCCTTCCGCCCGCAACGCGGCTTGCCTAGGGGCGGCCAGGCAGGCAGGACTCGCCGCGGGCTGCGCCGGGATGGCGGCGGCGGCGGCGCATCGCCGCGCCCGCCCCGCACCGCGCCCGCACGGCCCCGCGCCGCCCCTGTCTGTCACCGCGGGGGCGGCGCCCGACCCGCCGCCAGGGGGCGGCGCCGCGCGGGGGCGGGCAGAGCCCCCTCAGGGGCGGGCGGGGGCTGCGCCGGGACCGTGAGGGACGGAGCCGCCGGTGGCAGCGGCACCCTCGGAAGGGACACGGCGTCGGGACGCTCGGGAGTGAACGCCCAGTGGTGCACAAACGGTGTCATTCAGCTCGCAGATCCCCCCGACACAGAGCGGGCGGAACGGTCCGGGCATCCAGGGCACAGGGGGCCAGGCCGCCTGGGTTCCCCCACCCCAGGACCCCGGCAGTGATGCCTGTCAGGTCCGGTGGGAAAAGCTGCCCAGTTTCAAGTGCTGAACCCAAATTCTGCCAGGCAGGACGGTGGGAAGCGCCAAGGCCAGGGGAGCAGCCGTCCCCCCTGCTTTGTGTTCCTCGGGATGCTCAGTGAGATTTGGCCCTTCTGCAGCTGGATCCAGATGTCACACCTGGGTTTGCTGACCTGTTGTCGACCTGTCTGCTCGGCACTCGGGAGCCATCCCAGCCCCACCAACTCCCATGCTGATCCTAAGCAGGAATAAGAGATGGATGCTGTGTTTGGAATTGGCCAAACCGCCTCCCAAGCCAGCAATAGCTAGGTAGAGTCAGCTTTTAGTTTTCCTTATTTCCCTTTTTCGGATGTGGTTCCTGCCAAACCAGGTGCCGTATATAAATATATATGTATAAAAAAATCTGTTGCCTGTGAGAGAACCGTATGGAAGCTGTACTTACAACATCAACTTGTGTCAGGAGCTTACAATATGCAGATCTGGGAAGCAGGAACCCTACACATGAGTCAACCGGCAGGCGGATGGGATTTTCTTACACTTTCTGATTGGAGACGTGCTCCAAAAACTAATAATAAATGGTATTACAAACAGTCGTGCAGTTGTGGGGATGCTGCTGCTGGTGCGGGAGGTGCAGCCTCACCAGGCAGGACTGCGGGACACGGAGGGACCAAAGGCCAGAAGGAGCTGCTGAAACCCCCCCAGAAAGAGCAGGATTGATGCTGCCACTGCCTCTGCCCTCGGCTCGCTGGGCAGCCCGCTTTGGGGGGCTGGATCCCTGCCTTGTCCCTTACTGATCCTGATTGCAGCGCCGGCGTTTCAGCTTGCAGGGCTGCGAGGGCGCAGCAGAATGTGATTTTTTTTGGTAATGAACTGCCCAAGTGGCAGGTAGCGGAAGTCGCACGGGGCTGCACATCACCCGCAGTGACGGCAGTCTGCCTGGATTTAACCCCTTTTCCCAGGCGACAAATCATCGCTCCTTAATACCGTACACAGCCAAGAGCCCTCACTCATACATAAAGAGGTAAATTTGACCGAAGTGCTCAACTCAACAAACTCCCCGATCTTTTGTGGTGTTTTTCTAGACCAGATGTTGTCTGTGTCTGTTCCAGCCCAGGGATTGCAATGTTGCGTTTGTAGTTGGGGAGCTGGAAGCAAAACTGCCTGGAAACTGGTAACAAACCAATGCGAGACTTCCTCCTGCTGTCATTGTTCTCAGGGAGAGAAGGGAGGAACAAACAGGATGAGAGAGATGCTGGCTTGCTCTAATGTGCTTTCCATCCAAGAACACACAGGATTATTTGTGAAAAACATAAGGATTAATATATGCATATACATATATGTATGTCTAATCCTGCAAATAGACAGATTGCCCTGATCCTCAGCTCGAGTGCCGAGTCCCAAGCTAAGGTGGGATTTAATTATGATCTATCCACTGCCTATCAAGATGAGGGAAATACAGAGGACCCTCTTGTTATCACTGAAATAAGAAATGCATAAAGTGATAGAGGGAAGTGACAGGAAAATCCCAGAGAAGGCTGCTGTTTCCAGGCTGCTGGGACCAAAATCGGAGCCTTGGAAGGGAGATGTGCACCCAGTGACCTCCAGAGATGCCAGGGCTGCTACGTGGGCTCTCCTGGTGCCCAGCCAGGCTGCAGGAAAGGCTTAAACTGAGCAGTCATTTTTTGTAGGAAGCTTTTTCCATTAAAAAAAAAAAAAGTTTCCAATATGCTACTCTTTTAGTTATGTATTTACCAATCTATCTGTCTGTCTCTCTCTGTACACTGGGTTGTTTTTTTTCTGCCAGGAGCATCTAAACAAACCTTGCAGTGACAGTCACTGTGACTCCAAACAAAGTACTCGGTTGAACCGGCTCAAAATATTTTGCCGTGAGTCATTTCAGCACAAAATTGAGTTTTCACCTGGCAGGTCCCTCCTGGGCATGGCAACCAGACCCTGCTGTGCCACACCAGCTCCAGCCAGCACTGGCACAGCTGTGGGTGAGATGCAGCATGGGCAGGGCATCATCAAGCCAAATAAAGGAATTATTTCCCATCCTTCATTAAGCAATAGCCATGGAAGAAGCTCACAGCCCTCCCAGCTCAGTCCCCACATCCCTCATCAGCTCCATTTCCCTGTCTACTGTCACAGACACTGGGATCATTCTGTGACAGGTCATTGTTTTTCCTATTTCATTTGCATTTGGAAAGTGGGGAAATGTGAAAATGCCATATTTCCTACAGGTCTTGGTGAGCAATGAGCACCTTAATGACCTAAAACTCTGCTGTCAGCAGTGGGGGACCCAAAGCTCTGCTGTCAGCCCCCATATAAACTATCCAGGTCATTTGACCTCTGCCTAAAACTAAATTTAATTATCTAACAGTGCCATCACTGTTAATTATATTGTGAGGGGGTGTATGTAGAATGAGTAAATCTAAGTGACACATAAGCCCTTGTCCAATTAGCAACAGCTTCAAGTGCTTTGGGCTTTGGATCATTCTTCAAAAGATGATCAAGAAAAGGAATGAAGCAAACAAGGAAGCATATTTGGGCCCCGACAAATGATTTATTCCACAATAATTCTGTGACCACGTGGCCCTAATTTTTCTGTTGTCCTAAGTCCAGGCTGGTTTACTGCAGTGTTAGCCCATGTAAGGCAGTATGTAAAGGACTCTGCCTGAAGTGAACAGAGAATGCTGAAAAATTTATACTCTGTAAAATGCATAATAATTGGGGTTTAGGCTAACATGCAGCTGTGTTAAAAGGGACTCAGAAATAACTGGCTACATGTGTCCTAACCTACATCTATTGATCTCAAAAGCACTTTAACTGATTCATTATCACTTACTGATTGCTCGTCCTCCTGCTGATGTGGGTTCCTCTCCAGGGAGAGAAGTGTTTTTCCATTGCATCCTTGGAGCAGAGCAGGACTATGTGAGTGAACCCTGCTGCCAGGATTTTTCCTATAGCTGTATACAAAAGAAAAATCCCCTGTAAATAGTTCATCACTCCCTTACTTAAGCATTGTGTAAGTACAAACCCCTGTAATCACTGCAACAGGGGAGAAAATGGAAAATCAGCAAGGGCTCTTTGGAAAATCCTTTCTCTACAGATTCGTACCCGGGAACAAGAGCAAGCTCAAACAGCAAATTCCTGGGGCACCACGGGGAAAGGGACAGGGGATGGTTCATTTCCAGGAGGTTAACTTACCCACAGCACCTCTCCAAGCTGCTGTTCTTCCCCAAAATATTTGACACTGAGGAGCAGCACAGGGTTTTCTTTATGCCCCTTCTGTTGCCATTGCATTTGTCTTCTCTTGAGGGCTGCCACCGTGGGCCAAAGCCACCAGGGACCAGCCTAGAAACCACCCCCAGAGCGGTCCTGAAAGCAGCAGGAGTGATTGTTGTGCCCTTCCCTGGTTTGTGTAGCTCAGACACACTCTGTGCCTGGCCTGAGCTAAAGGAGGCTCCTCCAGGGCCGCAAGCACCCACATCCTTGGAGGCACCTCTGCATTATTTACCAGAATGCTAAAATTTAAATATAAATTTTCAGGTTTTAGATGATGCAGAGCTGTATGTAATAATTTGTGTGCCTCCCCAGCAGATGCAGCAGGCACTGATGTCTCTCCCTTCAGCCTTGGCTGTGGCATCAGGGGTCTAACATGTCCTTTTGGCAATATGTTTTTATGTTGCTGTTTGAGGACACTCCACACTAGTGATGCAGGACTTGGTTTTGTCAATTAACCTCTTTCCTTTGTGCCTCCTCTACAAAGAAAGAAAAAACATTTAAGGGCAGCTCTGCTCTTCAGGAGGGTGTCAGGTCTTTTATAGTCATTTAAAATGTGCCAATTTTGACTGGTTAAAAACCAATCAAAATCCCATTTTTGCACTGCTTGCAGAAAACCTAACGTGGCCTTGCCCCCAGCAAACCACGTCCCCACAGTCCCACTGAGGAATACTAATTTCTCCTTTCTTTGCCGGGATCTCAGGGATGATATTAGTATGTGTAAAATCCAGAATGCATGAGCTGCCAGAAAAGGGATGTTCCCCAGAACCCACCTGCCACAGCAGGGAAGTCCTTTGGGAGCCCCTGCCCATAAATACTGGATTTACAGCCCCATCCACGGGGAGGAACAGCTGCTCCATTTGTCAAGTGCCTTTTATCAAAATTATTTATCATCCCAATACGTTTTTTATGCGGATCAGTCTGGAGCTGAGCTACCCTAAGCCAACCAGTATTTATTTTCTCTCTTTCCCTTTTCTCTCCTGGGTTGCCTTGCATCCCAAAGACAGCCCCAGGTCTGGGAAACACCTGACCCGAAGCCACCCCCATCTGGCATGAAGCACAGATCAGCAGAACAAGAGAAACTGGCTTCTATCTTTTGTCAAATGCAAATTGCTGGGAGTTAATTAAGACACATTTCAGGAACAGTGAGCTTTTTTTTTTTAAAAAAAAAAATTATAATCTGTCCTGAGGTGTGGGTAGGGTTCAACATATCTCCTTGGGAAAGGGGTTACAAAACTGGAACTGCAGTTGCCAAAGGTGCTGGCAACAAAGGTCCCACAGGGCTTCGGTGGCAGCCAAGCATACAGAGCTCTCTGAGACCTGGGAGACTGGAGGCAATGCACATCCAAAACTTCCTTGGCATATATATTTTTCCTCTTTCCCCCCCTTTTTTAATAATCAGTGTCTTCATTATGGCTTGTGATATTTGTTGTTCTGAAAAGAAGATAGGGCCACAAACACATGGTGCTTCTGCCTTGTTTGGGGCATGTTGAATACTTGCCATTTTCCCCTGCAAAAGGGATAAGTCTTTTATACACACACACACGTACCCCCCCAAGAAAAAATGAATAAAAGAAAGATTAAACAACAGAACAGACTTTGCAAGTGTTTTCAGGCTTCCCACTCACCATCAATGCCCAAAGCAGAAGCCAGTCAGAAAACAACTGGAGGTACTTAAAGCAACTCAAAGTAATCATCTGAGTAGTGCTTAAAGTGTGAGGGTTTGAGTAGGAAGACGGGGTTTGAGCCAACTGCTGTTGCCTTTCTGGGGAGGCTTCACTCAGAGGTGTTTACTTCCTCATGCCTTCATGGAGATGTGGCAGTCTATAAAAGCACTCCTCCTGGAATTAGATGAAAATGGTATTAAAAAAAAAAAAAAAGAAGAAGAAGGAGGGGGATGTTGTAAGTCCTGTCATAACAAGGAAAAGCTTTAAGAAGTTCACCCAAATGTTCACCAAAGGTAAGACACGCTGTACACTTAGGAAACGGATGGACAATATCAAGGCATGGGCTTTCTGACTTGCTGAAAGTGAAAATCATTACCAGAGCACCCAAAAATATCACTTCACCATCTCAGAGAGGAGGCACTTGAGTCTGGGTTTATATATGGAAGGCCTTCTGCTGCAGGGATGTGGATGGAAGCTGGCTTTGGGCCCAGGAGGTCCTGTAGAGTTTATATACACTGATTGACACATCTTTACCCACGGGAGGCAAACCCAGGAGGAAGGAACAAGAGTCCTCCTAGCTGTGCAACACCCCACTGGTCAGTAGAAACCTGGGAATGAAGGAGCGTCCGAGATGGGGAAAGCACGGTCACACTTGGTTCAGCACAAGGATGTATAGATCAAAATAAAATGGGTACATTTAAACAAGCTGATGACTTGAGTGTTAACATGTGATTTCTGAATAACTACCAAAACACCAGGAAGGAAACCGTGTGGTTTTGAAAATATCTGTTGAAGGCGTGCTGCATGTTCAGTGGAGTGACTCCACCTTCAGTTAAGAAAGCAGAAAAGAGTGGGCTGATCCTTGGAGCAGCGGGAAACCCTGCCCACATCTGAGCCTGCAGTCTGGGCTCTCATGAGTAGGTTACTACAAGGGAACCATCAGCTGGGAATTGACAGGACACTCAGGAGAACCTTGGGAAGAAAATTACGTCAACCCCAAACAACAAAGACACAACTGAGACCCAGTTCCACTGTGCACCAGTTCTGAGTGGGAGGGATAAGCTGGAAAATTTCCTTTGAAATTCTGTCCCCTACAGGCTCAAAGCAGCCAGAGTATTAGAGAGACTTTAAAAAGTGTTATTATATATTTAATGAACTCAGAAATTTGTGTTTCTCCGTTTGTGGCTCCTAGCACATGCAGTACTGCAGCCTGCACAGAGGTTGTCAAGACCTTTGCCACCCCCCAGAGTTACAAGACTTTCAAAATCACATGGAGATGCTGAGAAGAGACAGCAATTGAAGACTGACTTCTTTGTCCATTGCTGCTGTCCAAGGCTGTCAGAGTGGTGCTCCAGCCATGTCCAGTGCAGGGCTCTGGAAAGCTGAGACATCTACAAATACCAAGCACATTGTTTGTACATGCACTGCTCCGTTACTGGTGCCTTCCTACTGGTGCTTTCCTAGCCCAGCCTTTGCTGAGGAATCAGCTGAAAGGCTTGGGGCAGTGGCAAAGGCAGGAGGTGTTTCTGTGCCCTTAGATACTGGAAGAGCTCCAGCCTATCCTGACAGGAAGAATCTTCCTCCCTGGTGCCCGCCAAGGGTGATGTAAAAATGAGCTGGTGGTTCAGGCCACTTTCAAGTCCTACTTGACCAAAGCTGATTGTGGTGGGTCATGTCCTGTTGGTCCCCTTCCACCACATGTTTGGACAGAGGGGATAATGCCATTCTGTACCACCTCATCTCACCAAAATGCACAGAGGGGAGGTGCTGACAGCCCCACAAGGGCCCTCTCTGCAAAATTTCTCTGAATTATTTAGTTGCTATAGAAGGTTTCAGTGCTGTACACAACATCTTAAAAGGAGCAAGTTAGCCATATCCTGAGAGAAAACCCACCATCCTCCGCACAGGCAGGTGGTGGGTTTAGCCCTTTGTGAGCTCTCAGAAGCACCAGATGACACACACAGCAAAGTCGGAGTTTTGCGTTTGCTGTAGCTGACACACGCTGTTCGCTGAAAGAGAATTAGCCTTTTCCTCTGCAAAACTGAGCATTAAGAGCTAGTCCAGCTGCTAGTAAATGGCAATTAGGCTGCTAAAAGCCTGGGTTGCTTGTGAAAAAGAGGACTTGAGCTCCTGAAACACACAGGCCCTCTTTCAGCCTGGTTTTTCATTACTTTTCAGTCTCTAACTTGATCTAGTGTTAGAGCTGAGATGCAGCTGGCCTGGGATTACCCATTAAAATAATGAAAAAACCTGTAAGACAACTGTAAGACAACAATTTCTTCCAGGCATGCAAAACAGTTGTGTTTGCCCTTACAGAATTGCCTGTGTTTTGTTTCAAGTCCTGGCTATGTAGATAAAGGAATGTGTGAACATAACGAGCACATCCTTATACTGAGTTCAGCAAAACCACCAGTGCAGCAGCCGTTTAGTCAGAAAGAAAGAAACATAAGGGGTCAAAGTGACATTATCTCACATGGCACTGAAGGGAAATGTCCCTGCAGATGATCACAAGATGCTGGGCACCTGCTAAACACACCGGGGTGGGTGGATGTGCCACATGGGAAAACAAAAAAAAAATTCTTTGTGCTAGTAAATCCTCTGCTAAATTCTCTTTGCAGAGGTTGATATAAACAAAAGTTACGATGAACAAAAGGGGAGTTGGCAAGGGTGGGTCTTCCAAACAGCATGTCTGAAGTGTTTCTGTGGAGACATTCTGCTTGATTTTTCTCCCAGCTCTCACAACATTCAGCACTTTTGCAGGTCTGGGAACCACGTGTTCATATATGACTTTTAGCTCTTATTTTAAAATAACAGCTGGAAGTCGTAGCCTTAGGAAAACAATAGAGTATGATCCCTGAGAGGGTTAAAGAAACTGAAGTTAAGTTCAGGTGACCTGAGGGTGGAGGTGATGGGATTGGTAAGGTCCCAGGTCAAAGAGACCATCCATCCATCCAGTGTGAAGAGGGCTCTCCAACCCCTCAGCTCCACTCCAGCCTTGCTGTAGCCTTGCCAGAAGTAAAATATTGGAAATGTGGGTGACAGCTTAGATTACACATTGTTAGAAACAGCCAGGATAATCTGCTGCTAGCTCCCTAAAAGGAAATCTTTAGCTAACAAACATGCCCCAGCCTTTTGAGCTGGCAGATAACGATGGAACAGGGGATAAAACATAGCTGGATACCAGGGAAGTGGTGCTGTGCAGGGAGGTGTTTCACCAGGCCAGAGGAAACAGTGTGGGGTAGGAGAGCTTCTCCTGGAGCAGCTTGGCCAGAAAGAGGAAGAGGAAGGTGAAGGGTCATGTTTTTGGGTGTTGCAATGTGCCCCACTGCAGCCCTGGCACTGTGGCTGTGCCAGTGCCCTGCTCTCAGAAACAGCCAGCACAGCTTGGTGGGCTTTGTGCTCCTCATCAGGGGCTTCATCGTGGCCATACATCATCTCTGTGTCCCTCCCATGACACTGCAGCACGTGGCTTTGCTGCAGGTCCAACAGTGGGTCAAAGAAAAGCATCAGCTTCCTTGTTTATAGAAAAACACTGCGTGAGAGAACCCTGCCCTTCTCGAGGGCAAACAGCATCTCTGTGATTTCCATCTGTCCCATCTAAGGCTGTGAGATTTCCAGGCCAGGGAAATACTGAGGTTTTAGATCTCTTGGCATCCCAAGATACTGGGAAGGTGCCCCACGGTGCTGCAATGCAAATGGCATCACAGTGCTGCTGCTGCCATCACCACTAGTAACCCAGGACAAGCAATACTGTGTCTCTTCTGAGGGTGGGAACCTCGTGGACATGGATTTTGCTCCTGCTGAGAAAGTCTGCTTGGAACAGCATGTCTCAGCTCATGGAGACTTTTCCTGCTGAGACATTTAGAAAAAATTCTGCACAGACCTTTCTGGTATGGTAAAAATAATAATAATAATAATAATGAAGTGGCAAGAGCCAGAAAGTGTACACACAGTGGAAACCAAATTTGGCATGATTTAGGTGATTCAGGCTTTTTTGGGGGGCAATAAGCAGCTAGTGCAGCTCACCACATGCTTGCACAACCCAAGAGCTTGAAAGTCAGCTTGAATGAATGATTCATTATTCCGCACACGCTCCGGCTCCTCCACCACTCCAGCCTGTACCCAGCTGGATCTCAGGAGAAATTCCTAGAGTGTGTAATTGTGTATAATGTGATCATCCTGCAGCAGGAAATAGGTTTGTAAGCATTCTTAGCCAGTACAATCGATGTCGTACAGATATGGTCTGCAAGGAAACAAAGTGGAGACACATATTGCAGCGAGTCACTGGAGAGAGCCAACGCAGCCTTCTGGGAAGGACATGTTAGGCAGGGAATGTATTTAAGCCCAAACAGTCACGGTACACGTAGTACTTCATTTTAAAATGTCTCAGCGTGACCGTGCTCAGAGGGAAGGGGGAGATGCCGACCTGCGAGCCCCCAGCAGCAAGGCCAGATGCGGGGGACAGCCCTTCGAGAGAGGCAGCGCCAGGCTGGAGGAGGGAGCCTGGCGGGGTTATGCGGTTCAGCTGCAACCTCTTCCCGCAGCTCGGCTGTGGCCGTAGGGACCCTGCAGGGAGGCGGCACAGCGGGGTGGGGGCTCGCAGGCTCCCAGCGGAGCGGGCAGCCCCTCCCCGGGGGAGCGCAGGCTGAGCCCGCAGCACCCTCTAGAGGAACGCGGCCACCCAGCCCGCGGCTTCACGGAGGNTCCCTTAGGTGGGTTTAATCCATCGCTGTGCACCAGCGCAATATCGGGCCCCAGCACTGCTGAGCCCGAGCAGCCCCAGGCTTCCAGGCGCTCCTCTCTGGTGCTGGAGGGGATGGAGATGAGCAGTGCTGCGGGAGACGGCGAGGTGGACCAGAGGCTCCCCAGACACCAGGAGGCAACACCATGGGGACATCCTCCAAGGCCCTACCTTGCACGGCTCCAGGTGTGTCCCCAGCTGCAGTCGGCATTGTTTTGGTGGCAGGTTTAACCCAAACTGGAAGTGCAGGGGTGGAGATGGACATGTCACTCACAACATGAGGTTCCTGTAAGATGCAGCTCAGTTTAGCCCAGGACCCTGAGCTGTAAGCATGGCCTCCCTCAGCCCTGGGCTCTGCATCCCCACACACACCTGGACAGAAAAGCTGTGCCAGGCCAAGAGTCAGGTGGATTGTCACCTAAGAGTGACCTATCCATGAAAATTGTGGAGTAGGTGGATTGTTACCTAAGAGTGACCTATCCATGAAAATTGTGGAGTTGGTGGATTGTTACCTGAAAGTGACCTTGGGGCTGCTGTAACGCGGCCCCAACACAGCCGAAATTCCTACATGTGATTAGATCCCAGGTTACATCTGCATTTCTCCTTCCAGCCAGGATATGCTGGCCAACACACAGTCCTAAAAGACATGTGGGGATCATTCGGGATTCGCTGTGCACGAGACAGGAGACACCCATGGAAAAACATCCTGTAAGTGCTGTCTGTAGTCTGGGGCTAAAACTGTGGCTTGTGGCTACAGATGTCTTTGTTTCTGGAGTTTCCCTGTTCCATATCTGATACTGGTCAAAATGGAGCTTTTCTGTAACAGAGAAAAACATTAATTCTACTTTGAATTACTTCATTATACAGTATCTACTTCATACTTCTGCAGTTGGGGTGATTTTATATTTTATTTTATAAACTGTGTGCCAATTTTAAGAGAAAGCACATCTGAAATGTGAAAACCTAAAATGTAAAAAAAAAAAAACAAAAACAAAAATCCGAAACCCAAAAAACACAACCCAAAATCTCAAACTTGTTTTTCAAGTTGAAATTACTACAAGAGCAGCTGTCTGTCTGGAGACACTGGAGCATCCTTGTGGTGTGTCTGGAGAGGTGGGTCCAGCTCTTACCTGAACTTCCCTTGTGCCCACAGCACCTTCAGTGGCCCTCAGCTTCCCAGTGGTGACCTCCAGCTCACCTGCCCTGCAGGACTCCAACTGAACACCCAACCCTTGGCCCAGGGCAGGTTTCCCAGTCAGGATGTTCGGTACGGACACCTGCTGGGCACTGAGCAGCACACTGGCAGCATCCTGCTGCCACTGGGCATCTCCAGAGTACAGACACCTGTGCAGTCGCATAAACACTATCTCCCCGTCCCCCTTTCCTTTGTCCTCAAATGGGAACTCATGGAATATTTAATTATTGAGATCAGGCTGAATATGGAGAGATTACTCACCACAGATTCTGGGGATAAACAGTTTCCTTTGCAGAGTAATTTCTTTTTTAACAACTCCCCCTCCCCTTTTCTCCAAATTAATTTCCATCCCAGCCATGAGCCTCTGTAGAAAATCTTGCCATAATCATTTTGAGCTAAATATTCTGTCCAATCAATCAAAGCAGTGGAACCAATTTTGAAGCTGTCACTTTTAATTTTTCCAATAAGAAAAAAATCGAGCCTTTCACTCACAGTGCTGTTGTGATTCAAGCTCTTCAAACCTTCGCTCCACTGCATCAGCGCTTCAGAGCTGCACTTGAAAACGTGAAGAGCTGGCACTATTGCAGAGAAACTAAAATAAATTGATTTTTAGCAGTGAGAAGAAACCTGTTTCTTCACGTACCCTTGGACCTGGCTCACAAAACCTTTTCTTTTTTCCTTTCTTCCCTGCTTTCTTCCTCAGAACAAAAATAACTGCAGCGTATTTGTGATTTCATGCATGCGAAGGGCTGGCACTCATTAAAGTTGATGCGTTATTGACAGCTTGCTGCATAAATGCTAATGAAGGGCCAGAGAGCAAATGTGCTGGGTGCTGGGGTGGATGAGAGGATTCCTCCTGCTCCTGGCACAGGATTCCTGTGGACACATCCACAACTGAGAAGCTGACCTGTGGGAGGAGGCAGGAGCAGCCTCGGCACAAAAAATGGCTGGAGAAATCCATCCTGGAAAGAACAGGTTGTTAAACACTCTGGCAAAGGGCACTTTGTGTTCAGGGTAGGCGTGGGCTGCGTTCCTGCTCAGTGAGGAGCCATCAAATTGAGGCTTTGCAAGTCCTCCAGCGAGCAAACAGGAACATTCTGGTCGGGGGAACGTCGGGGGAGTTTTGCCATGGCGTTCCTGCCTCCCCGCACAGTCAGTGCCAGCCATAGCCATAAGCTGGCATTCACTTCTGCTTTTAGGGATGGATGGGAACAAAGTCAGGCCCTGTAGGAGCACAGTGGGAGAGGGAAAACAGCAAAAGCAGCAACAGTGCCCTCGAGTTGTGCCCCTACTTGAATCCAAAACAGAGCCCACTAGCTACTAAGGAAAAATGAACTCTATCCCCCCCCCCAAACCAGGACAACTATGTAGAAAAGGGAAAGGATCCTTCCTACAAATCCATACCTGAATTCCCTAGGTTCAGGTCCACTTCCAGTTTCACATTAATTTCACACCAAGATAGTCTCAACTGTGCTACCACGGCTCTCCTGCTGCCCGCAGGGAAACCAGGCAGTGCCGGCAGGACACTGCCAGCCTCAGCTGTGGCTGCCCTGTGTCACCCCACAGCCACCCCGCTGCCATCCAGCACCCCTGGGCGCAGCATCACGCACCCAGCAGTGACTGCCAGGTCCCACATCGCTCCTTGGAGCCCAGAAGTGGGGTTCAGGAAGCACATAAATCAGCAGGGGGATGCTGGAGTGGCAGCAGAAGCCGACAGTGTCACTCAGCAGTTGCCTGATGTCTCTTACCAACCCCCTGCCTCACCCTCCGGCTCTGTTGTCTTGGTTTATTGTGTCTGTCGAGGACACAGATTGGGTTTGGAAGTTCTGAAGATGTGGAGAGCCCTCTGGCATCTGAGGAAGGAGATGAAACCTAAGAAATGGAGAAGTTAATATGTTTTCAGTTTGCGAGAGAGCTTGGAAATGCCACTGATGCTTTATTAATCTCTTCTGCCCCTGGAGGACAACAGGCAGCTGCTTCTTCCTCTCTCTCTGCTGAATTTCCTTTACTAGAAGTTAAAAGAGACAGGGGCAAGTTAATTCTATTTTGGAGACAGAGTGTTTTTGTCTATTATGCCTTTCATAATGCTTTTGGATTATTAAAACTCCTTTAAAACACAACTTTTTAATCTATTTAAGAAGTCCAATTTTCTTTCTATGCTGTTTCACCCCAGCAATTTCTCTCTCCCAGGAAAACCCAAATGACTCAAGTCTAGCCATTTTTATTGCTGTTCTGGGCCTTTCCCCATCACGTCTTGGCTGCTGATACACAGCAAGGACAGAACTCATCCCAAGGTAGGACGAAGCCCCCAAAACAAGGAGAAACGACACCAAAGCCAAATATTCTGACATAATGATGATCGGTTGTATTTTCAGTCCATTAATACACATTCATTTACCAGATACAAACAGAGTGGAAAGGAAAGCAGTCATTAGCAGGAACAAGGATACAAAACTCAATTCCAGCAGCCTTCACAGAAGGGATATTTAGTGTCACAGCAGCACTGTCGGAAGGGAGGGACACATGGATGCCTGTGCTCACACCCCAAGTGGAAGCTCTCCTTTTGTGGATTAGTTTAGCTAGAGACGTAATTTTTTAAAAAAACAACATTCCCAAAACTGCGACTTTTTGACACTTTTTCTCATTTCTCTACTCTCAGGACTAGGGAAAGTTGGAATTATTTACATAGAGGAGATTTTATGAGAAGACACTGGAAGGCTAAAAATAGGATAATCACAAATACTGGAAAATACAACAAGAAAGCAGGCAGGGAAAGGAAAATAGGAGGGGAAAAAAAAAGTGACACCCGAAGAGGATCATTGCATTCAGTGGTCGATACATGGTTAGTGGGGCGGCTCCACTTGGATACACTGAGATTCACATGCTGGCCTTGATTCACTGCCATGAAGTTACACTCTGGGTTCAGAGCAGGGCCCTGCAGAGCTCCTGGGTTCAGCAGGATCTCAGCAGTGCAGCAGCAATTGCTTGTTTGAAACCAACTGCAGAATGAGTGCCACAAGCTGTGACAGTGTGTCCACATCTCGTGGGGCACCCAAGGGGTGCCAACCTCTGCTCATATCCTGGTCTTGGGACTGCTGGTTTTCTTCTCCTTGGCCACCACAGCACTGCACCATAAAAGGCTCTGCTGCTGGTGACAGGGCTCAGCTTAGCCCAGCGTGGATTTGGGGTTCCACATGCGGCAGGAGAGGGAGATGGCATTATCCTACAGTACTCTCATATGGGAATGTCCCCACAAACGCAGCTCTGTGCCCGGGTACAACCCTCTGACTGTCCTTGCTACAAGTGCTCAAGGCTCGTTACACTGAAATAACAACAGCAAACCACATCTGCACTTGATTGTACAGGGATGTTCCTTTGGAAGGAATAAAGATATTGTAAATTGTTCATGGAAGAGTCCCAGCTAGGCAACACCTGCACTGAGGTTCTCCCAGGGACAGCACCAGGATTGCAAAATCATGTTGTGAAACTTGATCAAAAGAAAGGAAAATAGAGGGTTTGGGGTTTAATGCAGCAAAGCTCACACCAAATCAGGGGACAAACTGAGACCAAGAGACCAGAAACTGAGCTGAGCACTCCACCTCTTCCATGGAGCACTGGACTGGTTGTCCTATAAATTGTTTTTTAGTATAGTTCTTGCAGACGATGACATTTTATCCCTCATTTTTTAAATCATGCATTAACTTTACAGTGGAACATTTATCCAGTCCAACATCTGTACAGCAAAACACATATTTTAAAATATCAGAGTATTAAAATTTAAGGAAAGGAGTATGAGTTCTCAAAGTGGAACATGTTAAGGAATAAATTAAAGAGAAAAGAAGTGTTCTGCTTGGGTTGAATTACAAAATAAAGTCTAAGCCTGGGAGAAGTTCTCATTTCCTACAGTTCTAACAAATAAATGCCACAAGAAACAGCTGATGTTTCTGGGGCTGCTAGTGCTTGAGTCCACATCACCTGTTCCAGCTCTGGGTATCGTGGGTGACCCTCCCCAGTTTGAAGCCCACGCTGGTATGACAGACTGAGAAGTAGTGATTGTTCAGGTGCAGAAATCAACTCTCTCAAGCTGTTCAACTTCACAGGCTTCTTAATGTAAGAAACAAACCCGTAGCTGACAGGACCCAAGGAGCCAGCTCCAAACAGCACAGCCCGGGGTGACAATGAGCAGGACCTTCACTGGGAGTGGCTCCAGCCCTGCTTGTCTGTTTGGGGTGAGCAGGGCTGCTCCCATCGGGAACTTGGTGGCCCCACAGGCCCCTGGGGATGCTGAGATCTCCTCCCTGTGCCCAGGCTGCCCTGCACACCCTGCTTGCATTTGAACGCTACTAAATTCCCGGTATGAGGAATTTAGCACCAACACAGGGAAGGGATGATCAGCACAGTGCCTGTTCCCACGGAGGGGAGCCCCCTCCCACACAGACAGCCAACATCAGGCCTGTCTGCTACCTCAATAATGAAACACCTTCTTAATTAGCACCTTTTCATACCAAATCAGTCAATGACATCTCCCTCCATGGCTCTGCCGTGTCACTGGGGACCAGCAGCTCTCACACAGTGGGCTGAGGGTTGCAGAACCTGAGTGGTTTTTCCCAAAGCAGCCTGGCAGAGGGGGAGCTAACACCCCTGGAGTTAGGAAGTCCCAACAATTAGCTAGCTACCATTTTAAAAGACAATGTAAGGATAATTTAACAATTATAAAAACTTTCCCTAATGAGGATGAGAAGAGTAAGAGCACTTAGAAGGTGACAGGAGTGTTGCACTTCAAGGTTCAGTGTATAGGTGGTGGGGTTGAACACTTCCTGACTCTGAACATGGATCTGTGTGACTGACAAGGATTCTCTGGCAGGCTGTAATTGTTTAAAGTCAGCAGTCAAACTAAAACAGCTAAACATAGGAGAGAAAAGCTCTGAACCTGCACTGATGTGAAATGACAGGACACCTTTGATCCTTCTCGATTGTAAATGGTCAGGGCACACATTGCTTTGGTTCTGCAGGGGGTGACCCCGGGTCAGTTTTTTTAAGGGAAAAAAAATCAAGGGAACATATTTATGTGCTTACAGCATGCCAGGTAAAACCATCAACCCCCTGGACTCAATCACATAAAATGCTGCACATGCACTTCCCAAAGCTGAACCAGACCACAGATGCCAGAATGGAGTGTAAAAGGCAACTGCAACAAAACACAAGGGTAAAACAGTGGAAGCTGTAGGAATGGGCTGGATTTGGAAGAACATCTGGGGTTTGTTCCCTATTTGGGTGATGCAGCAGGTACAGAATAAGCTGGTACCTATTCACAGGTCTGAACACAGAAGGCAGTCAGCTAAAATGTCATGCCAGCTATGTTTTGGGGATAGCTAGGTGACCAGTGGGATTCTTTTCCAGTTAAAAAACTGTTGGAAGAGCCAGCAAAGAAAAAAAAATAAACTCTTCTGTGAACTAAAATAAATACCAGTTCACTGGGCCTTTTGACCAAGGAGTGTTGAGCACAGGTATAACCCTGGGAAGGGGATGCCTGGATGCAGGGGCAGCAGAAAAGCTCAGCCTTCCACTCCTCCAGATCCAACTCTCCTGAAGTGTTTTCGAATGCTCCATTTTCCCAGTGGCTGACAGAGCACTGCAGACTGCCAGGAACACCTCAGGTTGGAGCTGGACATGAAACTGGGAGACATGGCCTCACTGCAGGATGGAGCATGGGGCAAGACCCAGGCTGGTGCCCACCACACGAGGCCCTACCCCAGGAACTGTAGTGTTTTTCCCATGATGCTGGATTGAACTGCTGCTTCTCTGTACAGGGAGGTGCAAAAGAGCTTTCTTACAAAAGAGCCTTCTTACAGCAATGGAAAACAGGAATGTGCATGCTGAGCTTTACCTCTGCTTGGGAAGACACATCCTACACGACTGAGCTCAAGGCTGTGGCTGGTTCAGTAACAAAGCAGAGCAGAGACTTTGTCGCCTGTTCCCCTTCCCCTGGGCATTCACCCCACCTACAAATCCACACAGCTCAGTCTGAGCATGGTGTCAGCTCAATGGCCTTTCCTTCTTTTAAACAGGGGGAAAGGGACTGAAATGAAAATCTACTCATATGCTGCAGGATAAATGCACAGAGTGCAGAGCTTGGTTCAGATCATGCTGGCTTTGGAGTCTCAGTCCTGTTACATGCAGTGCCTTGGTTTCCTCTGGCTCTGGGCACCTCAGGCTTGAGTTGGAACCTTGATCCTCTCCTCAGGACAACAGTCACACTCAGTGGCACCAAGCTGATGTCTGCAAAGGCCAGCAAACTCCAGTGATCTCCAGCACCTCCAGCTCCATTGAGACTGCCCTCTGCCAAGTCCGAGGGCTGCTGATTGCTCCAGCTGCAATAGGAACAGGATTTTTTCCCCCCAAAGGGATGAAAAGACCAAAATGCTGATTCTGATACAGGATTGTTAGTCTGTTTCCCTTTAAGAAGTGAAACACCTACACTTGGAAAGCCGCAGGACAGCCCAAGGCAGCAGCAAATGGCACTTCCCTACAGTGGCAGGGCTGCACAATGTGCTGTGATGGTGTGTGGAAGGGGTGAGATGGGGAACTCCAGAGAGCCAAGGCGCAGATACCCAAAGCCTGGGAAGCAGCACACGCAGCCCAAGACTCCTGTGCAGCCACAGCACGATCACAGCATGAACACAACCACAGGATACAGCTGGCAGTGGTGACAACATCAATTGGGAGTCAGTTCCTGTCCTAGGAAGCAGCCTGCATCCTTTAGATGCTCAGAACATGCCCGAAGAAGTAACTCCTCCAGAGGTTAAACTTCTCATCTGCCATCATTTCCAAGTTTTTCTGCTCCTCTTGTCTGCTAGTGTCGATTTGCTTCAAGTTCCTCCACCAAAATCCTTCAGAAGGGCTCATTAGCTTGGTGGAGAAGCTTTTTGTCTCCTTTCACTATTCAAAATCCCTTATTTTTCATCATCTTCTCTCCTGAGAACAAGACTTTAAAAGGCAAAGCAGTCTGCATCTTCTTAAGTCCAAACCTCCATGGGTACCATGGACTCCTTTGTTCCGACGGAGGGAAGCAAGTACTCTTCCTCCAGAAAACGGAAGGGGAATTGTACTAAAAACCCACGAATCTTTTTTAACTCTTCTGCTGCTTTCACAGGATCATCATTTGCCAGTTTGGGCTTGTTGATGAAATCACGCAGTTGGGTTAAATTATTCACCTGGTCACTGGGAAGGCATCGAAACACCTGATGAAAACAGAAAGAAGTCACCTGTGAGTGTAGGGGAAATGCAGGGTTCCTGAGAAAGACCAAAGCACACAGTGCAAATTCCCCAGGATGGGAGTGACTGAATTAACAGCCCAGAGAACAGGGAGGGAAGAGGTATGTGCCTGTCCTTGATGAAGCTGGAGCAGGCAGAGGGGAAGCTCCAGGGCCTTTTCAGATCACTGCAAAAGCTTTTTAAAAGACCATAGTAAAATTTACTTCTACTCCAGTTACACTGTGGCTAATTACAAGTAGTAACTACACCATGGCCATTCACTGGAACTACAGTTGATGCAAACAGAAGGAGAAATATGATCTGCTGCCTTCATGGGTGCTGTCACACTGAGAATGCAACAGCTCCAGTTTCTTGTTCACAGCTCTTGCATCTCATTCCCTCAAAACATCTCTGAAGGTCCAACCCCAGGAACTGGACCTGCTCTCTTTGCCCACCCTCTGCTGCTTCTCCCATTGGCATCTGCTGCCTCAGTGTGGGGTGGAGGGAGGGGGAAGTTGCTGTGCTCCTCACTTTATCAAAGATGGTGGCATTGCGAGCTGCTGTGGCGATCCACACCTCCTTGAAGAATTTGTCACAGACGGGATCCTGGTGTTCTGGGTTGAGATCGGAGCCGCCAAGGACAACCCTGAAAAGACAAAGGGATGGATGCTCACAGAAGCTGAAGCACTGAGCACTCCCCTCCTGATAAATGCCAGGAGACAAGGAGTTTCCTTAGGACTTGCCAAATCCTGTGCGCTCCCAGCACCCTCCCACTTCCATCCCCTGTGATAATCTGGCAGCTTTAATGCTGCTTGATTTTCTCCTTTTCTTCTGTGCAGTAACTGTCCAGATGGAAAATAAGGTGGTGGGGAAAAAAGGAAAAAGAAAAAGGCCTTAAACTAAAAATGGCTGTGTTGTGGGCCAGATGGCTGCTCCCAGCAAAGAAGCTTTTTTTAAAAAGTGACACTGCCACCAAAGATGGAGAGAGTATGCAAACGGAATCTGGAGGGGAAATACCACTTGTTTATGGGCTCGGCTAGTGAAATCCTGGAACAAAATAATTTGTAAAATCAAGCTACCAAGCTGTGGGCAGGAGCAGTGTGAGGAAGGCCAGTGAAACAGCAGCAAAACCCTGGGCTAAGCCTAGGCCAAGCAGAGCCAAACCTGGGCAGGCAGTGGCGGGCCATTGGTTTGAAAGGCGGAGGGGGCAAAACCCTGACAAACCCTGCCCCTTTCCCTGCTCAGGGGCCACATCCCCTCCCTGCCGTGCCCGGCCCATACCCACCTGAAGCAGCGCAGGCGGAGGGACTGAGCGAAGCGGCCGGCGCTGTACTCCTGGCCGTCCATGACGGAGGGGACGGTGTCGCTGTCCTGCACGATGATGGCCATCTCGCTGTCCCTCTTCCCCAGCATGCTGCGGTCGTTGATGTTGGCAGAGCCTGGGCAGGGCACAGGCAATGTCTCACTCCCGCTCCAGGTGCTCCTGCACAGTCTCCATCACCCCGACCACCCCCGGGGCCCTTCGCAGCCCTCGGCTCCGTGGGGAAACATCCACGGCTTCAACAGGTAAAACCCCAAGCCGATGCTGTGAGATTTCAGCTTTTGTATTTTTCAGATGCTGTACTGCATTAGTGTCTAACTCTGAACTCCATACAGAGTGTTAGGTCGTTTGAGACCACTGCTTTAAGGGGAGGAAATATTTTGAATCTTGTAAAATCTGGTATTCAGGTATGCACTGGCCAAGCTTTATTGCTGATAAAACAGCTCAAAAAGGGCTTCTTTAAAGAAACAGGCTGAAATTCTGCTGCAGTGTGGAGCTCTGAGCCTCAACTCTCTTGTCTTTGCTTCATGCTCTCATAATAAATATGGTAAGAGAAGGGGATGAAACGACATCTATTGCTCCCTATAGCATATTGTCCCATTCTTAGGAAATGAAGCTGATACATGACACATGTTGTCCAAACCTTCCAAATTTTACAGCACATTCTGTTCTTTCAGGAACAGATGACAAGTCTCACAAGTCTTCCTGCTAGAGCAGAGTTTGATACAAGACAGATGGACAATATTCCCTGCACTGGGATTCTCTTCACGGTTACACACAGATTCAAAAGATTTCAGAAAAACAAATTAAATGACAGCCCTCTGAATCCTTTCTTCCCTCCTGAAGAATTTATGAGTTTGGTTTTTGAGTTTGTTTTATTTTTAAACAGCAAAATATTTCTCAGGAAAGAGATGACAACATAGAAAAACCCATGGCATTGCAGCCTGCCCTGGGCACAGGGATGGGAAAGGATTGATCCAGGTATAACCCAGAGCCCCAAACCCCTCCTGGGAGCCCCTGCTCACCGATTATAACCGTGTTGTCATCAGCAATGAGCAGTTTGCTGTGCACATAGATGAGCTCTGTGACCAGTTTTCCTTCCAGCTCTGCATATGTTCGAAGGCCACAGAATGATATGTAGTTTATCCACTTATCTCCAACTGAAAATGAAAAGACAAGAAAACTGATGGGGTGACAGAGGTGGAAGAGAAAAAAAAGAGACCTTGTTTATATGAAGACCCCTATGAATAACAGTTCGTTTTTCACTTGTTAAAAAATTATAAATGAACAGATAAGAGAAATAATTTTTTTTAAAAACAGACTTGAATATTTGCTTGTGAGCTCACTGTGCTGCTCTGATCTGCCTGCTCAGAGACTCCCACTTCAGTGAGAAATTACTCCAGTCTCCTGGGCACAGCACAATAGGTGGACTATGAGACTGTTTTTCTGCAGATCCTGCAGAAAGGAGGCTGGAAGCAGGTGTTCTGTCCACGGTCAGTATGGCAAATGTGTCTTAATGCACTTGTGTGCAGTTCAGATTTAAACCAGGACCTAGAACAAATGAGGCATTATGCACGGTCCTAGTGTTTGTGGTGTGTGGGTTTTCACAGTGCTCTGATTCCCAGCAGAGCAAATTCCAGCAGGATTCCTCATGGCAAGGAAACAGCCTCCTGCTCAGGCAGGTTCTTCATCTCCACATCTGACAACTGCCAGAAACAAACCCTGCATGGGATCCACAGGGAAGGCTGAGGGCTCATTGCTCCCAGAAGTGTGACCCCGCTCAGGACATCTTCCAAATAACACAATCCTGAGCAGCTGCAACTGTGCTGTGCTCCTCCCTGGAGTGTTCCCCCCCTCTGGATCAGGGCTGCAGCCAGGTCTGAAGTCTGACAAGTGGCCATGGCCTGTGTGACCCGACAGAGCTCTCCATGGGAGGATGGTCAAGGAGGAGGTCGCTCACAGCCCCACGAGCCCATACCATGTGTTGGACTACGTGTTACAGATGAATCCATCAAACAGCAGCATCCAAAGTAAACAACACAGAGCAGAGGAATGAAGTTCTTACCCTCTGCCTTCAGCTGGCCCAGGATGGAGTTCTCCCCTCGGCACATGGTCCTGGAAAGGAGGTAGGCAGCCATCAGCACCCCCGTGGCTGCAGAGAGCAGCCTGTGCTGGAGCAGAACCAGGTGGGGTAAATCACTAACACAGATGCCCCTCACACAGCAGGAGAAACAGGGCGCTTCCAGAGCATGTTTTATTTCCCAAATGACTGTTACTACATCAAGGACTGCTCATGTTCCAGAAGGAGCTTACACCAACCTGCAGATGAGTTAGGGAGCACTTCTGCTTTCCAGAGCACGTGGCAATGATTTTAAACGTGTGATAAATGGGGCTGCTACCCCCTGTGCCAGGCCTGGATGTGAAATCACGTTCAGAAAATCATCGACACGTGCAGAACACCAGGTCAGGGAGTTTGTGTGATTATGGCTGGGCTGGAAAGAACCAGCCAACCCATGGGCACTTTCCTCTGGTTGCCCTTGTAGGAAGGAGGAAGCTCAGGCAGAAGGTCAGGGGGATGTGCTACTTTCCATCTGCTTGTGTCCCCTGCCCCACTTGTCCTCCTGGAGGTGCAGCAGGACCCTTGCAGGCCAGCAGACAAGGGGGATTTCACTCTGAGGGTTGCAGCAGTCTCTGCACATTGACTGTGCCCTGCCCATACCATAACATAGAAGCTTTCCAGTAAAACCATCTGGGGCCATTTTGCCACCTTCTCCATTTCTCAGCACAAGGACTACCCTGCTGCATCTCAGTCCTTCCTATGAGACCTGCTGGGCTGTCCCCCCCCAAAACATCCATCCTGGAGCAGGGGAATCACAGTGGGAAAGATGCCATTGCCTGCGTGGGGCCAATGGGCAGAGCCAGGCCAAGTATCAGCCAAAAAGGCAGATTTGGAGACAAATCTTGGTCAGCAAATCTGATTTAACCAGCTAAGTAGAAAACAAATCATAGAATGATTTGGGTTGGTTGAGGCTTGAAGTTCATCTAGCTCCATCCCCCTGCCATGGGCAGGGACACCTTCCCCAAGACCAGGTTGCCCAAAGCTCTGTTTTTGTTGGTCACCCTGATGGCAGGTGGGGCCTGGGGACCCCCTGCAGCAGTGGCGGTGTGCAGGGGCCTGTGACACCCTTGCTGTGGTACCTGTAGTTGAAGTGCATGATGGCCTGCAGGGCGTTGCCCCCGCCCGTCGAGATGTCCCCTTCAAAGCCCGGCAGCAGCGGGATCACCACGTACACCCGGAATCGCTTGTTCTCCCTGGAACACGAGAGAGTTCAGGGAATATCAGCCTGGGAGTGTCACATCAGCCTGGACAAGTCACAGCTTTGCACAAGGTGAAGTCCCCTCAGTTTCACTTCCCCGGAGATGACTGACTTGGTTCCCATCCAAGGCCACCACGCAAATTTTAAGGGAGCAAAGTGGGAAGTGCATTTCCAGTTTCAGGAAATCATCACCTGCCATCAGTACTTCTGTGAGTGCTCCTTCAGGAGGAGAGGGAATAATTTACTCTCAGCAAACAACAAAAGAAGCTAAAGGAAAAGAAACACATTTTTACTGAAATTCAGGGGCAGGCTAAGGATTTTTCAGATTGTGTCTGCCACTATCAAAGTTTGAGCACTCCAATAGCCCAGTCACACTGATCCTGGTGCAGACTGGTGTGGGCAGCTACCTGGCAGAGCACAGCAAAGCTTACAGAACTATCACAGGGAGAAACCCAAAACCTAACCCAACATTCCCACCGACTCCTGGTTTTTTGAAGTCAGAAACAGCACAAAAGGTGGAAAAAGTTCGGGACACAAGCAAAACATTGATCACTGAGGGAAGGCAAATATATCCTTGATACATCACAGCACCCACAAATCTCAGTTCCAGAGTTCTCCAAACTAATCCCTATCCTAATTGTGATCCCATTCAGAACAAAAGCTACTGTTGTGGCACTGCTTGGGATTTTTCTCAAAGCTCCCTTTGGGTTTCCTCTGCTGACAAATGCCAGGTTCATCTGCTCTGAGAGCACTTTCCAGGTGCCCCTGGGTGCTGGGAATTCCCTACTCTGTACCCCGGAGCAGGAGGAGGAAGAGAAGGACAAGGATAATGCTCCGCGGAAGGATGCTGCCACTAGATGGCAAACACAGTTTAATCAGCACACAACCATTTCGAAAGCACTCTGAGGATGAGCCAGATGCAGTTTTTGCTGGAAGCACTCCTTCCTCGGGCAAGCCACGCCTGTGAATTTAGGGGTGTGGGAGTTGTGAAGCACTGGGGTCCCATCTTGAGCTGGGAGGGAGGCAGTGAGGACCTGTGTGTCCTTCCTTTCAACCAGTGCTCCCTTCCAGCTGTGCTGGGGGCTGCAGACTGGCTCTGGTTTGCCAGCAGAGCTCAGAAAGAGTTAATGAGGCCCTACCCAGACACAAGAGTCTGTGAAACCAAGTCTGTTTGTATCATGAGAAAGGTTTACCAACAAAAGCATTCCCCGAAATGCAGCTTGTTTGTGTAAGGACAGTGTTTACTAAACTGCTTAGAGAGCCACCCATGAAAAAAGAGGAAACCAAGAAAAGAACATTATTAATAGCATCAGTAGAGAATATTTAGTCTAGAGGAGTGAGGAGTATACAGGCTCACTACAGACCTTAATTTATAATTAAACATTATTTTCCTGGGGCAGTTTGGAAAATCAGCATTATGATACAAACCATTTAGGTCTGATTTACTTTTAATCTTAGGTAAGGCGGAATCTGAACCTTATATCCAGTTAGAAACTGCCAAAATTAAGCCAGCACGATACTGGCATACAAATGGAGTAATGCAGAAGTGAGCATCATATCTGGAAATGGGTCACTAAGAATCTGTGTGACCCCCTTTTGTGGTAGACTTTTAGTATCTGGGCAAAGTGACACCCCTTACATGAACTTGATTTAACAGGAAAACCTTAACAGATTACCTGAGAATTTGCTGTTGGTCAATAGCATTGCTAACAGCAGGTAATGGATACAAAGGGCCTGTGGTAGTCAGGTCCCAAAGGCAGGAAAGGCAATCCAGAGTGGCTTCCAGGGGGACATCAATCAGCACAGAGATCACAGGATCATAGAATGGTTTGGGTGGAAGGGACCTTAAAGCTCCTCCAGTTCAAAGCTCCTCCATTGGCAGGGTCACCTTCCACTATCCCAGGTTGCTCCAGCTCCATCCAACCTGGCCTTGGACACTTCCAGGGATGGAGCAGCCACAGCTTCCCTGGACAACCTTTGCCAGGGCCTCACCACCCTCACAGGGAAGAATTTCTTCCCAATATCCAATCTAATCCTCTTTCACTTCGAAGCCTTTTCCCCTTGTCCTATCACACATGCCCTTTTCCAACGTCCCTCTCCAGGTGTCCTCTAGCCCCTTTAGGCACTGGAAGGTGCCCTAAGATGCTCTGTCCAGTTGTCTCTGAACCTCAAAGCTGCAATACAAACACAGCAACAGCATTTCCAGCAGTACTGGCACTGCTCCTCAGTTACCACAGGTGAGAAAATCCATCCCATCTTTTCATACTCAGCTAATATCAATTTTTTGGGCTGTTCACTGCAGCTCACACAGATCACAGGAAACTCCACCCTGTTGTTAATGGCACAGCAGATAACAACCAGGCTCTCCATGTTTCAATAGTGCTCCTCTTTCCACAGTGCCCTAAACAAAGCCTGGCCCAGGGCAGCTCCTGTGCCCTTGCAGTCATTTCCTGCACTCTGGTGGCTGCCTCAGGCTGGGTGCCTTTATCTAAGTGGGAATTTCCAAGCTCAAGTGCAAAAAAGAGCAACATTTCTGCAACGTTGGAGAGAGGACCTCTGGAAAAGCAGAGCCTGCAGAGTTCTGGACAATTACAATATGGAAAAAATAATCCATGCAAGAAAACATCTCCGTGCGTGGCGAAAAAGCCCATGAGAGATGAAAGGGCAAAGTTTAGAAAGTTTCCTGTATATCAGCCCAGCAGGAGCAGGGTACAGTTTTATAGTATGAAATGCATGTCTCAAAGAGACTCCAGGGGAGCAGCCTTAAGCAAGGCTGCCCAGGATCAAAGTGAAGACAAGCCACTACCTGTGGCATTGATGTTAACACAGGGTTAGGTGTGTTGAAGGAGTGTCTAAAACATGGTTGGATTTGATCCATCCAGGAACAAACAACGGTCCCCTCGCAAAGACTGGAGGTGGTGAACACCCTCCAGCATGTACCAGAAAAAGTTGTTCAAACAATAGCAGAACCCTGCAGTCAAATCCTCAAAATGTGTTTGCTTTCCCAATTTGAAGCCGCTCCTCTCTAGACAATTTAAATAAACCACAAATCCCAGTTCACCCTTCCCACCCATGAAATTGCCTGACCACCCAGCTCAAGGCGAGCTGGCAATGGAGCAAAGGTGTCACTGAACCAGAGTACAAAGGACTTGCCTTTAAACATGTTCCATAGTTAAAAATACATTTACATTGGGTTAAATCCAGAAAATCACTTTCCGGGTGCAAAGAAACCACTCAGGAGTCTCTCTGCTGCAAATGCAAATGCTGGACCCCATCATTTCTGTGTTGGCACAGCTGCTGTCCAGCTGTGTCCACTGAGGGGGTGTTTTTTGCACCACACCATGGAAATGCACCTGAAGACTTCCACTGCCTCATGAAGAGCAGGTTACCTGTGAGCTTTAAGAATCCTCTGAGCAATTGCATCCCCGATCTTGTTCCAGACAACTTTGTCGTCAGCACAGCTAATAAAAAACTGGTTCTGCAGGAAAAGCAAGCAAAGCTACTGTCAGACACTGCCAGCAACCAGCCCAAAATATTTGCATGTTTTATTTCAGACCAAGAGGAACTAAAGATAGCTGGGTTTGTGTGCCATTGGAGTGGAGGCCTTTTTTTAATTATGATTAAATGATATGTGTGTCTGTGCTTGCTTAGGGAATGAATTAGTCCTTATTAATCACACTCCTTAGAAAGTTCATGTAAAGAGCAACCTAACAAGAGGCTTAAAAAAAAAAGAGAGGAGAAAAAGCATCTCCATTCAGCCAGCACTAAGTGTCACTCTGACACAAGAGATTTCTGCAGCTGAAGGCTGTGTGGATGAAGAGCTGCCCTGTGAGTGGGAGGTTTGGGCATGCACAGGGGACACTGCAAAGCCACAGAGGGGACAGGGAGACTATTGCACAGGCCATGAAAGCTGCTGGCAATTTTGCAAAGAGCCTTATAAAGGAGAGATCTACTTTTTTCCACCTCATGGTCAGATGGCTGTCAGGGTACACAGCCATCAATCTGACCTGAAGGTAATGGGTCTGTATAAATACATAAAAACTTAGGACCAAACCTCAAGAAGTAATTCCCCTCCTGATGGCTACAAGCCATGCCCAGAGCATCCTGCCTTCCCTCCCTGCTGCCCACCTCTATGTAGATGTAGTGCTTGCTGTTCTCTATCACGCTGATGTAGGCTTTGTGGATGGACTCCTCGTGGTATTTAATGCCAGCAGACCAGTCAGCAGCAGAACGGATCACCTGGAAAGCAAGAGAGACACACCTTCAGCTCTGTCCAGCCAGGACAGCACCACAGCACCTGAATTGTCCCAGAGGAAAGGCTCCTCCCTGGCTTTCACTAAGTAAGTGCAACATTTATACTGCATTTGTAATTGTGAGAAAGGACATTCAGAAATAGTGTTAATGCTTAGCAATGTTTTGATTAAAAACATGAGAGCCCTGTCCCGTTGCTGTACCACTGCCCTCTCCCACCTGAGCAGTTCCAGATGCTTCTTGCTTAGGCTCTTATGACAAACTGCTTTTAAAACAACCTAATTTTCCAAGCTTTAGGGATGCACATCCCCGTCAGTGATGTCCTGCCAGCACTTTACAGCTGGTCTCTGGCTGGGGCAGGGTGTTTTTCCCCCAAGGAGGCTGTACAGAATCATACAGTCAGTCCGATAACTCAGGCCGTGCCTCTGTCCTCAACACTCGAGGTCATTTGTTTCTTCTGCCAAATTCTTGCACAAGCCATCCCATTTGTGATAAAACTTCTAAAATTTTTGGTTCAGCTGCCCACATTTATTTCTTAGTTTTTACTGGAAATCCACTTTTAAAGTAAATTCCTGCAAATCACCAGGTCATGTCCTGCCCCTCCGTCCTGCAGTTTTTATGCAAGAAAGCCAAACCAACATGAGAAACAACCTTTGTTTGTGCTGTGGGCCAGGCTGAGCAAGCCCCACAGCAGTCAGCAGCCAGAGATGCTGTGGCACCTCCTGCTCCTGCACTTTGAGTCAAGAGGCAGCCACACTACGCCCCAAGTGACGCTTTCCTAGATGGAAATGTAGTTTTTAATTAAGTGTTGGCGGAGTACGTGCTTGGGGAAATAGTTACTCATTATTAGTCTCTCTCTTTAAACATTGTCAAGACAAAACCACCGAAACAATAGCCTTAAAATATCTCAATAAAACCATTATACTGGAACTTGGGGCCAGCCCCACACAGCACAAGACCCAGGGGCTGGAGATCTGTGAAATGTGTGTCAGTTCCAGCAAAATCCTGATCTCTTGGGAATCAATCAAACCAATCCTCTCGTCTCCAGAGCATCTCTGGAGGTGGCACTCGGGGCCATTGGAGTTAAACAGCAGATGACTCCTGAGCTAATTCCCTCACCTGGGCAGAAGCTTTCTCCCATATCTGTTTTTCCTAGTAAAAAACAGGCCCTACACCTCTCCTATTTGGCTGCTCTCTTGACCAACAGGAGGGTGCACTCTGCCGTCTCCCTGAGTGATGGGGTCACAAAAGTTGGAATGAGGGACCCAACCTGAGTACAAGGGCTGTCACACCCTTTAGCAGTGCCAAACAGCTGCCCTTTGCCCGCATAAGCCTCTGCAAGACCATGCTGATCGTTCCGAAGGTTTTTAATCACTCATTTGGTTAACAAAGCCAAGGCTGAGTGTTCCCACTCATCCCAAGCTGGGCACTGCTGAAAGAACACTGAGCACCACGGCAGACTGAGATCTTGAACAAAATTCCACCACTGGCATTAATAAGCTGTTACTGGCATTAATAAGAACAGAAAAAACAGTTTTTCTGGGTGGAAAGTTGGCTAATTGTTCCATATGCAGCCTGGACTGGGGATCACAGCACTTCCACTCTCACCAGCACAGCAATCTGGAACTGCACTTCAGAAAGTGGCAGATTGTACCTTTCTAGTATACAAAGTCTGATCTTTTTTTTTGCTAGTTAACACAACAGAACCATCACTCAGGACCACCCCTTTCCAGCACCATGACTACCCAGTGCATCATCCACCTGCCCTTCCCTACACTCCTCCTCACCCTCCACATAACTGGCACCCCAGCTCACTCCACACCCTGGGCTGCCCCCATTGCAGTGCCATCATCCCTCTGCCTCACTCCAGAACAATGTGTCATGGCTAATTCCAAAAGGCTGGTACAGCAGCACCCAAAAAGCTCCCATCAGGTAAAACCTCAAATCCCCCTGCAAAGGGAAAAAGAGGTGTCAGAAAAATGTTGGATGGGGCAGCAGAATGAGTATAAGGTGTTTCATCTTGGACCTCCTCAAAATAAAGTTGTTTTTAACAGGTCTGCAGCCACAGGGACAGGACAGTGCCACCAAGGCAGCATTCCATGGAGACAAAGCTGTGGCACTCACAGACACATATACACACACCTGGAAGTTGGCTACACAGCCCTTCCCTTATCACTGATGTTCCATCTCACACTCCTGGACACCTCTCTTTCCTGTCAAGGTATTTAAAGGCAGCTGGTTCAAACCCAGCCTGTTTCCTGGGGAGAAAAGGCCACATGCTGCCCATCCAGAGCTGGAGTCTCCATGCTCCTGCCTCTCCACTCCCCTCCCTTGAGCCTCTCAATGGCTTATCATCCCTTTGACTTCTCTAACTGATACAAGGGTAATAAATGTGATGTTTGCTGATGGTTAGTTCATAAACCCTGAACAATGCAGGGCTCTCACGAAGACTTCAAAGGGGTGAGGGCGTCAGCTGCTGCCAGAGCATTAAACTTTCATTGCATTTCCATTGGGAATGGGATGTTGCCTCACCACGGTCACATATTTTGCAACACCGGCTTTGGCAGATAACTGCAAACTCTGGAGTGGAAATAGGGAGATGGAATAGTGGAAAAAAAAAATTGGCACTGCCTTTGGCAGATCTCTATTTGACTCTTGCAAGAATCAATGTGCTCTTGCAAAAATCATTTTGCTTATTGCAAGCAAAGCCCCGAAGTTCAAATGAAAGAGGATGGGAGACCATGCCCGACTCCTTTTCCTCCTTCCCAGCCCGTACCCCACAGTGCGTTTCCCACACACACTGCATTCATCCTCCCTGCCCAGGGGAAAGCCCTTGTCAGTGCTCTATCCTCCCAGAAATGCTTTCCTACCCCTCTCCTCTCACAGAGGAGAGCAAAACCAGATGGTACAATGAGGCTGGAATCTGTTGCTGACAGGTCAATGGTTTGGGCTTGCAGCAACATTGCAGTCCCCACGGATCCTTTGTGTTTTCCCTTCCTCTGATCTGCCCACATTTGAAGACAGATTTGCAAACAAGGTCAGAAACAAGAAACCCAACAGCCAGGCTTTCCTCAATCATCCCACAGCCAAGGACAGTCCTGGGATGCTGGATTTTCCTTGAGGCAGTAACTTCTGCCTATAAAATCCCTACACAGTACTCAAATGGAGATAACAGGGGACTGGCTGCTGGCCAGACAAAGGATTCAATACTAAGAAGAACAAAAATATTGCTGTAGTTTTTCTGGATGAAACGTTGGTAAAAGATTTTAGGATCTCTGCTTATTTCTGCGCAGAACTGTACCAGTGAGAGGAGATGCAGCACCTGAGCCCTCTGCTCCAAAATTAACCAATGGACAGGCAAGAGGTTGATATTTCTGTCCCTGCAGAAAAGGAGAAGTCACACAGGGATGCCCTGATGCACACCCTGGAACTCCAGAAAAAGGCCACCAGGAGGGGGAGTTCAGATCCAGCCTGAAGGTGTCCTCCCCTGTCCCCTCTTCCTACAGCAGCCAAATCTGAAACCTCCATCAGGAGGAGAGATTGAGCCACTTAAGGATTCACAGTGGGACTTCAGGAAATCTCAGGGCGGTTATGTCACCTGGGGACCAAGGGAAACCACACCAGTGTGGGTATTAGGGAGGAGACAGTCAAAATTTTACTGTGTGCATGCAAATCCCTGCCTTGGGGCTTGAGGAGGTGACCCAGAAATCATAACCCAGCTGAAGCACCTGGGCAGGGTGCCCCAGCTGAGCAGAGGAGCCCCTCCCTCACTGCCTCCACCAGGCTTGGCATTGCAAATGCTCTTCCCCATCAGTTTTTCCTCATACTGAGAAGGCTGGTACATTTCAGGACAACACATTTGCAGCCTAATATCATGTAGTTTTATTTATATGTCTACATGCAGGGCTATTTTGACAGATGCATAAATAAGAAATGTGCAAGGTAGTTTCAAATGAATAATTTACATGACAAACCTGCTCTCTTTTTGCTGTTTATGGCATCATTGAGAGCAGCCCCTCATTTCCTGGATGTATCAGTTATTTGCAATGCCTCAGCAATGTGGTGGCCAGGCTGGTTTTCCAACTGCTCACCCACCACTCAGCACTGGAGTCTGTGGATTCTGCAGTCACCATTTGAGCTCCTTCCTCCTCTCCCACGGCCTGATGCCCTGAGCCAGCCAGCAGCTCTGCAGCTGGACTGAAGAGAAGCTGAATCTAGGTTGTTTTCAGTTTAATTTCTCCTTTGGGAACTGCTTCCAGTTCTGTAATCAATAGAGTTTAATGTTTTGCTACAGCAAACCCTGTGATTTAGAAGTTGTGGCTTATCTTGTGGTTACAGCATACTATGGGGACACAAGCCCCATCACTTCCATGAGAACAACATTTCCCAAAAAGCTGGTGTCAGACAGACAGGGAGGCATTTACATCCACAGGGAACAGGATGATGCCTGAAGGGGACTACTTCCCAGCAAGCTGGGAGACTTGCTTTGGAGGCTGATGTGAAACACCCCAGATCCTCAACACAAGATCTCTGTGATGCCCATCCCTCACACCACACAGAGAGGAGCAGACAATGCCCTGGCAACCCACAAACCCAGAAAAAAAACCCCATCTTATTTCACTAAGCTTCCCCAAGCAGTGCTGTCATCTGGGCAGACCACTCCTTACAAAGAGCAAAGTCATGCATTTTTCCTGGGTTTGGTCTAACTGCTCTTACTTCATACATCTTTCATCCACACTGACACACAATGGTTTTGCTGCTTCAGCATAACTATTTTGACTTTGTACTCTTGAACAAATTCCTATTTCTGCTGGGTAACAGCAGTATTCAAGTACGTGCACTTGACAGAGCAAACTGGGCTTTTTAATAAGAGGTATTTTGGCAATTCTGACTGTGAGAGTGATTGTCACGAATCAGACTGTGGGCTGTGTTGAACTTCAGAGGACCCACAGGGGTGCAGGGCTGCATAATAAAGTCCAGATGAAGTTCAAGGCAGAAAGCAACAGCCCCAAGACTCCAGTCAATGCTGGGCTCTCACTGACCAGCACCCGTCTGAGCGAGGCGTCAGGGCCTGGCAGACTGCTCTGAGATCTGAGATAAATACTCAGTGGGTAACCTCACCCCATCAGCCTTCTCCAGTCATAAAGCCCAAATGTTAGATGTTAGATGAAGAGCAGCAGAAAACAAATCATTAAACCACATGGCTGTGGAAAGTCACAGTGTTCCCACCACTTGAGTACTGCATATACACTTTAGTGTCCTTACCTCAAAGGTGGAGATGTCAATTAATGCCTCTCTGCTAAAAGATTTGCATTATTCTATTGAGATTGAGGATCTGACCACCTAGTCTGTGAGCTGAATTAGGTAAGAGTTTTGCATCTTATAATTCAAATTCTGCAGAGGGTCTGTCAGGCATTCAAACTTCCTGGGAGGGTGCAGACCAAACCCTCTGAGGAGTATGTGAGCAGGAGACCATCAACACCCACCTGGACTGTGGCAGGAACAGCCTCGGGCACCTGATACTTCAGCTCATTAGCAGTTTGCTGAGATTTTGGCAACAGGAATGGGTAGGACAGGGACCGGTATTTGGGTTTCATAATCTGCACAGGGGGAAAAAACAGATGAAGAAAAAACGCTTGAAAAAATGCTTGCAACAGATAAAGAAAAAATGCTGGCAACGTTATCAGAACAACACAAGGAGATAAAACAGATGCCTACAGAGGGCAGGGGGATGAGGCAAGGCTGTGCTTATCTCTGTGCTCCCAGAGGTGACACCCACACCCACCTTGGTGAAGTTCCAGCGCTGGATGAAGTGCCGGGCGACGTCGCGCGCGGCTCGGCCGTGCACCACGGAGGAGATGTCGTGCCAGGGCATCCTCGGCGTGGTGTATCTGTCAATGAAGTCTGCAGGACAGGGGAACACGATGGAAATTCCTCAGACAAAGGTCACGAATGTGGAAAAACGTCCCCCTCCTCACACTGAGGTTTCTGGGACATGGCACCAAGCACCCCCAAGGCAGATGACTTGGACTGTGACAGCATAATTGGCCCTAAAACCCCTCAAAGGGAGTTTTGCTGCTTTTTCCTAGCAACCAAACCAAACCAGCCTTGTTACCTCTGGCTTGAAGGCAGGAAAAATACGATCTGAGGCCAAAAAGGTGCAGAAGAAAGTTTGGAGGAATGCAAAGACTCCCACTCACCAGCAAAAGGCTTGTCGAGTTGAACCCAGTCTTTAAAGACAAAGTTGCAATAGTCTTTTCCATGCCAGAACCTGGTTTCCCCAAGCAGCTCTCCAACACCTGTCTTCAGGCTGCGGATAGATCCTTTATCTGTCCCAGGAAAACAAAACAAAAACATGCTCCAAAGTCATGGTCATCCATTGCACACAGCAGTGAGAGACTCACAGCCATGGAACAGCACTGGTGGGACCTGCCAGTCCCAAGCAGCTGAAGCTGGTTTCTCCCTAGTCCTGTTACTTTCAAGGGATATATGTTAGTATTTTTTCTTCCCTATTTCAGTATTTTTTTATACAATCAGAAGAGGTTATATATAGGAGTCTGTTATGGAAATGAAAAGCACATGCTGAATTTTATCTTGGACTACATCACCCTATAACCATTTGCCTTTCCCCAGTTCAATAACACCTGAATATTCCCATATGGCAGTCCACATCATGTATATCACCTACTTCATATATTTTACATTAATAGTAAACTAATTCCATCTTCTCTGCTAGAGAGTTTATTATTTTGCCTCTCTATCAGGGTGTATCTCATCTAATAGAAGTAGTATTTATTATCTAGAATGAGATGTTCATGTTCCCTCATGAAGTACTGCGGGTTTTCTTAGCATTATTTTTCCAATTAGCAATGTCATTTTTGATACAATTTTACATGTTGAACAAATGGATCCTGAATTCCAAATTCATGTTGATTAGAAATGGTCTAAAATATTGTATGCAGGGATATTCCCTCCTAAATAGCATCCCTTTTCCAGAGCACATATTTTGGTGCAGTGAAGTTTTTTTCTGGGCTCTTAAAATTCTACAAATGTTGCCCTAGACCATAAACAGTGAGCTGGTGTTATTTCCTGACCCTGAGAGCAGCCTTCATCTGTGACACCAAATACTAATGCAGTAATTATACAGCAATGCCACGAGCTGAAACCTCCTCCTGACCCAACCACGCCACCAGGTAACCATAAAACCCCTGAGCACACAGAAAAACCAACTTTCAACAGTCAACAAAACACACACTGGCAGCAGCACAAGACCAGGGGACACAAAGCAAGCCCTGCCAACACCGCTGTGACCCCGCCGAGCCGAGCTGAGCCAAGCCATGCCAGAAATGCCATGCAGCAGGTTTGCACCACAGCTGCCTCAGGAAGTTTGAGCCTCTAGTGAGAGTCCAGGTGGAGCTGGGGAATCACTGACTCCACATGCCCGGGTGGGAATGGGAATGAATGTGTGGGACACAGGCCAGCACACGCTCCGATGACTGCACGGTGACTCATGAGTGAGCATGAATGGCCACAGGGGACACTGCACATTGTCTCCACAAAGACATGGAAATGCTTTGTTGCCACTGCTTTGTAACCAATATTTTGCGATTGGGAATTAATGCCTTAGAGGAAGATGTTTGCAAGAGGATGATGCTGAAGAACTGCTCCTCACTCTGTTCCTGAACCCAAAGGCATCTTGGAAAGGTACCAAGACAGGTTCTTCCAAAACCAGTTCAGAGATGGGAACAGCTCAGTGCTCACAACCACCCAAATCCTGTCTCAACTGAGTATGCTTTCCTTGGTTTTAATTAGAAGCAAAAGAGGGGACCCAAGTCTTTGTCCAAACATAGGACTGGCAGCAGCCACTCTGCTGCTTCCTCTCTCTGTTTGCATGTCTTCCTGCATCAGGCTTACTTTAAAAATATCCAATACAGAACTTCCCAGTTCCAGTAACAGCTCTTTACAGTATGAGAGCTGCTGAAATCATCACATACCAGAATCAGAACTATTTTTGCAACTGTTCCCTGCTGTCATTATTGCAAATTTTTTGTTTGCTCATTTGTTTGATTTTGGTTTGTTTGTTGTTGCTTTGGGGTTTTTAATTCTTATTTATTTATGGTGCAGTATTTGTAGTTTCTGGAGAAGGCTCTTCTGCCAGGATGCCCACAGAGGAGGGATAAGGATGCTGGGAGAACAACAAGCAGTGAAGGCTGATCCTGGCACCTCTCACCAAAGTTAAAATGCAAAAACATCAGCAGCTAAAGCCTGAAGGGGTTCACAGCTCTGCCTTCCTCCACTTACCCTCCCGAGGCTCAGTGAGCCCCTGTTTGGATTCACTGTGGTGATGGAACATTTTCAGGTGGGGCCTTAAACTCTGGATTATATTCGGCTGGCTCCTAGTGGGGCTAGAGTAACCTGCAGAAAGTCAAGATGCTCTATTCATGGCAAAAACACACGCCCACCTCTGCCACCCTGGTGCTCCTGTCTGAAGGCACCTGGCAGACAGGAACTCAAACCAGATGTCAGTTTGCTGAAACCACAAGTGACTGCCAGGAAAAGGATCAAATTCAGAACCCAGCTGGTTTTAACTCAAACACATGTAATGAGGTACAAAGCCATGGCTGTGTCCTGAGCTGACTGCAGCCAAGACCCCCATAAGGAGCCAGAGGCAAGAGAAAGATCTGCAGGGAGGGATGGAAATTCCAGTAAGTTCCCCCATCTTCATGAGCTGAGGACTTTCAGGAAGGATTTCATCCTGGAACAATTGCCAAGCTGATCCTTGTAATTTTAGCTCTGAAGTTATCTTTAATGTCAGGAATTAAAAGCTGCATTTAAATATTCAACTGTTGAACAGACTTTCCTCTCTAGTAAGTGGGTAAATTTGGAATATTTCCATTTAAGTGAACTTATTTAAAACCTAGCTTTTAACACTAGTCTATGAGAGGGGATAATCCCATTCAGAAATCATTTGCTCGTTATAATAAATCCAAGCTGAAAAATGAAAGGTTCGATTCTCTCTTGCAGGAACAAACACTTTCCAACAATACAAACATTAAGAATCACATACACTGTATCACATCATCTGACGGCTCATGAAAATTGCTAATCAGCTTAATTTAAAAAAATCCACACAAAACCTTTCTTCTCTATTTTGCGGTGACACAAATTTACATGTTGACTACACACAGCTATTATTCTGATAGTTAGGTAACTTGTCAACTTTCCTTCTGTACAAAGAACACACTGCCCTAGAAATCATGTGAACGTGCACACACACCCACCCACCCACCTTCACACATCCTTTATATACATTATTGAGCTGAACATCACTTACTTGACTCACTGTCGATGCTGCTGACGCTGTCAGCATGGTGCATGCTGTGCTTGTGCAGGTGCTTGTAAATGCTGAACCTCGAGAACTTTTTGGGTTTTCCCACTCCTTTCATTTTTGATGTGTCTGGGACATCATCAGCATTTCTCTCGAACAAGTGGCTCTCGGGGGTCAGAGCTTGAGGCTGCAGTGAGACACGTTCAGCCGACTCTGCTGCAGACTTAAAGACACAAGACATGGCTGCAGGTCAGGTGTGAAGAGGTTCCCCTTTAACTACAGATTCTTGTGCAGATCAGTGCTCAGAAACAACCATGAGCCAAATTTTGCTCTGTGACAGACACACTTTGGTGGGAACTAGGCAAGCTTTCCAGGGGGAGGCTGTACTGAGGAGGCACTCGCCAGGAAAGTCTAGTCATATTAGCAGCATTTTGATCCGTAAATTTACACTGGATTATTACTCCCCTTGAAATTCTCATCAACCTAGACCTCTCAAATTTTTAGAGAGATGGTTGCATACAGACCCAGGTTAGCAGAAAGCTCACTAAACAAGGCAGTTGCTGAGGGCACAAACAACAAACATTTCAGAGCACTCTGCAAGTGCTTACTCTGCATTTCTAAGTTTTCTTAACAAAAGAGAAGTTGCCCAGAGAGGCTGTGGATGCCCTATTGTCAGATTATACCTTTTCCTGATTCAGAGATGGGGCAAATGAGAGTAATTTTAAAAACTTTTATTCCATTTTCAGTCTCATGTGAAGGGTGAGACAATATAGATGTTACAATTCACGCCATCACAATCAGAAGCCAACTATTTCCCTGGAAGTGTTCAAGGCCAGACTGGACAGGGCATAGAGCAACCTGATCTAGTGGAAAGTGTCCCTGCCCAGGATGGCGGTAGGAACCACATGATCTTCCAACCCAAACCATTCTAAAATTCTACGATTTTAAGAACACAGACTTCAAATTGTGGCTGCTTTTCCAAGCTCCACAAGGGGAAACCCAACCCTCTTACCTCTGTAACCTAGTGAGGGCCTGTCAGCACCTAACCCTAAAGAGTGATGTTTAGATCCTTTCTCTCATCACTCATTTGTCATTAAAAGCTCCAAAACCCAACCCTATGGTCAGAAGAGGACACAGTCCTGCCCCAGACCTGCCATGGTCACCAGCTGGCCCCAGCCCACTTACTGCCAGGTTGGCTGTGGACACGGACTTGGTGGCGGCGGCGCGTTTGACGCTGCCCACGTCAGTCAGGCGGTGCTCGTCGTCGTCCCAGCGCCCGTAGGCCAGGTCGATGCCGCCCACAAACGCCACAGACTGGTCTACGATCACCAGCTTCTCGTGGTGGGCCCACAGGTACACCGAGGAGGACACGTGGTCTGGGTGCCTCATCACCTGTGAGGAAACCAGCACTCGAGCTCAGCATCGTTGTCAAATTTAAATCCGCCCAGGCAGTTCAGCCTTTTCGGGGTGTTTGGGGTGATGGGGAAACGCTGGAGTTGTTATTGGATGCATCCACAGCTTAATTACTGGAGCTACTCAATTTCCCCATAGCTGGTGTCAGCCATGTGTTCCCCATAGCATGTGTCAGCAGGCAGGTGTTTCCCCAGGATGCAGGAATCCCAAGCAGCAATGATTGCTGACGTTGGGATAGGTCACCCTTACAACAGCTTCGTAAGAGGACCATAGTCAAAGAAACTGCTTCAGTTGAGCTGTAATAGCTGAGCTTTCAAACACAGAGCCTGCTCCGAAAGAAAACAACATATTGGTGATCTGAGTCACTTCTTTCGTTGTTGCCACCACACAAGTGAAATGACAAGTTGGGTGGGATTTTTCCCCCTCACTTAAAATCAAGTTATATGGCATTTGTTTAGGAATTTATTTTTCACAAGTGTCTATGGAACCCTGATTTCTGTATCTAAGCTCAGAGTTTTATTTATGATGTTAGAGCCACTGGACCAGCTTCCTGGAGAAAAAGCTACTGAGTTTCACCTGGCTGTTCCCAAAACCTGTGACACGGCTTGTGTGTATCGTCCAGTTTTGCTACAAAGATGAACATGAACTGGTGCTTCCCTTTGCTGTGATAACTCATCAAGTGAAAATAAATCAATTATTCCAGCGTAACAGGTTTCTTACTGTTCATTAAGGTGTGTGTGTCTCTAAGAGACTGGATCCAGACTTATCTACTGGTTTGTCTGCCATAACTGATTTTCTGCTCGGTGGCCGAACAGCAGTGTAACAGCACAGGATAGTGCAGTGCTGTTCTTCTGTGGTGGGAACATTAACACCCAGTGTTGACTCTCACCATTCACATTTGAGCAGAAATGCTGAAATGAGACAACACTCTCAAACTGTAATTTTCCATTGGATGTAACCCCATTAACTTGTCACATGAAATACACTCCTTGTGAATTAAGGCGAATAGTTGCTTTGGCAAATCTAAACTAAGCAATTTTATGTTCCATTAGAACCTAAAGAAATGATGTGGCAGGCAGCATATGGGTGTGTTTTGTCAGACTATTCTCACTGCAATGGTGGGAAACACTCCTGAACTTGCAGTTCCCACCCAAATACACCAGGGTCAGCATGAGCCATCAAGAACTATTGAATGCAAACACCCTCCACACAGCCCTGTGCAACTACCTTGATGTTTGGATGCAGGTGCATGAGCGTCCGCTTGCTGTATTCACTGTTGATGCCCAGGGCAAGCTCCACCTCTTTGTACAGCATAACAAATATTCTCACTCCTTGTTGCTGTCAGAAATAAAAAAAGAACACATGGGATACAGGCACATCAATGGATACAGTCTGTTTCTGAAGAGAGGAAAAGCTAGGAGGCAGTAAATGTGCCCTGTCTGCTGATGAAAATGCTGACTGAAGTCACTTGTTCTTGATTATGCTCTTCCAGATCCTCCATGAGGACCCCACAGCCTGGTAGGACCTGCCTGCTTGGGAAAACTCTCCAGCTTTCTGAGAAGGGCTCGGTTACCTAGGTTTGTGTGGGTTTTGTTGTTTTTGTCTGAGCTATGCCAAGGCCCATCCACTGGTCATTCCTACAGCAGCTCCTTTTACACACCCTTTGAGGTAGATTTTGCAAGCGTGATTCACTCCAGTCATGTTCATCCACTGAAGTTCAGTGTTCTGCTGCTTCATGTTGCCCTGAGGGTTGCCCATAGTTAAATGTCCCTGGAGGATGACATGACCACTGAGGTCACACAGACATCCCACTCTTGAAGGGGATGTCACCAACTCAACACCAGCAAAGAGGTTCTTTCTGCTGGTAGAGGTAAACAAGCTCCTGGAATACACTGAGCAGTGCTAAAAACATGGAGCTTTTTGTGATCAGCATTGTATCCATGGCAGGGTTTCCAAGAACTCTTGTTAAAGCACTTTCAAATATGCTAAGTGCCTCCCAAACCTTGGCAAATACTGGTCACACACTGGGACACCTCCACTTCCCATAAATCAGCATGGATTAAAAGCTTGCACTGGAGTTTGCCAGCTTAAACTTGGAACCTAAACTTTACACAGCCTTTTGAATTCCTGTTCCCATAAAGCTGCTACCATGAGCAAAAGCAGTCTCCAAACTGTTGGATGATGTTCTACTCTCCACTGGACCATGGGGAGTCCAAGGCAACACTGCACACACAGAAAGGACAGTTTCAGCCCTCCTCCATGACATCAGCTTGCTGACTGCCCTGTTGAGGCAGAGTCAAAGAAACACTACATGTGACAGAGCAAGCATTTCCAGGGACTGACCTCACTCACCTTATCACAGTGTTTTTATGGCCATAAGGAAATCCACGTCAACATGACAAAAAGAAGCCAAATTCCTCCTTTGAGTGATCCCTTATGGCCAGTTTATTTTGCCAGAAAGTAAGAGTTATTCCAAATCAACAGTCAGACACAAAGCTCTCATTTTTTATCTAGGTATGTGGAGGGGTGAGAACTGTGATGACAACTGGTTTGAAAGGGGAAAGAGTCAAAGACTATTTCAGCATGTTACAGAATCACAGGATGGTTTGGGCTGGAAGGGAACTTCAAGACCATCTTGTTCCACCCCCATCCATGAGCAGGAACACCTTCCACTATCCTGGGTTGCTCAAAGTACCATCCAACGTGGCCTTGAACAATTCCAGGGATGGGGCAGCCCCAATTTCGCTGGCAACCTGTGCCAGGGCCTCACCACCCTTCACAGGGAAGAATATCTTCCTAATATCTAATCTAAACCTGCCCTCTTTTAGTTTAAAGTCTGTATCCAGGTGGACTTCTGCCCTTCTATCACAGCAAGAGTCCCTGAAGTTTCCCAGCCACGGAAATAATAAACCTTGTGACCCGCTGCTGATATGAGCAAACTCTTTTTAGCACCGGTGTTATCACAGGGTGTGTGAACAGCTGGGGCACAGCTCACACTCACAAACACACCACAAAGTGCTCAGCCTTCCCTGTATCATTAAATTACATAAATCACATGAAGAATATGGAGAGCAGCAGGTCATTGACTCTACCAGGAACTGGGGCAGTTGTAAAGCAAGGCTGATGTGAGCCAAACCTGGGGCAATCAGAGGATCTACCCTTCAGCCGCTGAGCACCTCCAAACCCAAACGAAGGGAACAAATCAAAAGGTGGTTTTCAAAAGTCATCTGATGTGAGGCTTTAACACTCATCTCTACCCAAATGAATGGTGGAAGTGCTCCAGCCCCAGTATGACCCTCTGGCTGCGTGGGTGCAGGGTGAAGGCTGCAGCTGGAGCTCACTTACTGCTTTCCTCTTGAGGATGCAGTCCAGCCGCCAGCGATTCCCTTCCACCACCGGTCGCTTCATGAAGATTTCCGGGCTCAGCCTAAGAAAATAAAGGTATATAAAACACACAGCAGATGTAGCCTGCAAACAAAGCACTGGCCTAAATAACCAACTTGGGAAGCAAAGGAATTGAGGTTTAAATAAAGTGGATGTGAAAGCTCATGTCCCAGAGTGATGCATTCTCCAATATCCTGCTCTTTGCTCTTTAATAACTGAACATTGCAGAGGGCAGGGGACATGTCCAGCACATTCATCTTCATATTCAACAACCCACGAGACTAGGTTGAGCAGTGATGTATAAATAGGGAAATTGGGACTCTATCTGTGAAAGAAAGATGCAACAAAAGAAAACCCTGAGGGAGATCTGAAAGAACTATGCAGATAAAAAAATAAATAAGAGAGGGATTTCAGTTCTCCTAGCACCTGAGCTATCTGAACAGAACAGATTTGTGCTGGATTTTCCTTTCTGCCTGAAGACAAAGCAATAGCATCTCTCAACAGGACAATTTTATCATTTTAAGGATTACAAGAAATAGTTAAGCAATCTCATCTAACTCCTGCATAGCAAAGTGACAGAATTTCATTACTTTACTTTTATACCAAGCATGGCAACTTGGGCTTGAATAAAGCATATTGCTACATCCTATTTTTATCTTATACATCAAGCTTTAGGTAAGTTTTGGAATTCCATGATACTTTAACAATTGTCTGAATAAAACACTAAGTAAGAGACAATGGGTCTGAAATGGGATGCTCTTGAACTGCCACCTGATGTTGCATAGGGGGAATCTGTGAGCATTAGGCTTAACTGTGGCCATGACAGGAAACAGGTTTACCCCACCAAATGCTAACAGGGTATGTAGTTTTCTCATAACTTCCTCCTAGAAACTAATTCTCCCAGTTCCCAGAAGCAGCAGATAACCAGCCAGAGTTTCATTTCACAGACAGAGAAAGAGGAGCCCAGAAACATGTCAAAGGTGAGCAGGAAATCTGAGTCATGTCTTGCAAGCCTCCCATGCCCATGGTCCAGGCTGGCTCAGGCAGATTAACCTCCAGAAAGGCAAGACATGGGCAGCCACAACCAGCACCCAGCCAAGAGACTCTGCCCAGTCTGTGAGAGCACCCTTTTCCTGCCACAAACAGGAACCAGAGCACTGCATAAACACCTAAACTAGGTAACAAGTGGGCAGGGCCAGGCCCTTTGGCAGACACAGAGCCCAGAAAGGGCGACAAAACTCCCCTCCTCCCTTATCTGGCCCATTTAAGAGCAGACTGAAAGACACACAAGATGCTCTCGCTGCTGGCATGAGGCTTCCCAAGGCAGTGAGGAGGAGCTGAAAGGGGGATCCCATGCAGGATCCCATGACAAGAGCACTGTTGAGCATCCCTGTTCCTTGACACACCCAAAGACACCCATGCCCCTCAGATCTGCAGCTATTTACACTCCTGAGGAGCCCCTCGAGCCACCACATTTGCAGTTCAGGTGGTGCCTCCGTGCAGTTTCAGGCATTTCCGTGGAGGGACACAACCAAGCTGTTGATGTGAAGCGTGTGCTTTTGCTGCCAGCCCTCCTGAAAAGGCCTTTGAATACAACACAAGGAGAGGCTTGCGTGTGCTGCCAAACCATCTGGCTGCAGGGCGAGCTGCCATACTGTGGGGCCCCAAACAGTGCCGCATTGTCGGGAGCGTCCCCCGAGAGACAGCTGGGCAGCACCCAAACGTGTCAGTACGAACCACCAATCTGTGATGAAAATCTCTTCCTTAGCGGCTTCCATGGCGTTTGCGACGTCCTCGAAGTACCACTTGGCATTGACATACCTGCAGAAGCAAACAGAGTGCAGAGTTATGCCTCCTCCCCTTCATTAAGCAAAGTACACAGCTGAAGAGTGATGGGGTTCTGTGCTAATGACATTTATGTTCTCTTCTCGAAAGCAAACACAATCCTGACTTCCAGAATCAGGACAACACGCAGGAAGAATTTAATGCTGCTAGCAGTAGTTTGATGAAACAGCATAATAAGGGAATATTAAGTGCTTCTTGGCATTTCTTCCAACTTCACACAATATTCCTGGGTCCTGCTTGACATGCAAGCCAGGTTTGCCTCTCAGGAAAGGATTATGGAATGATGTTTCCTTTGATTTATGGAAAGTACTCAGGCAGAGGTTATTGCAAGGCAGACATTGCAGGGAAAGCACTGGTCTGCCTCCAGCTAGAATACAGTTTTTGAGGCACTTCTGGGAATGGATTGGTGCAGTCAGGTTACACTGGGGACAGAAGGATTTCTCAGGGCATGCTGTGTGCATAAAGCCCAGCCACACTCCAACTATACCCAGAGCTGCATTTATTGATTCCCTTTTCTTCTCTTTATCCTTACAATGACAAATACCCAACACATTTGAATTTACACAGAACTTGACGTTGCAAAAGACAATGAGCTGTGACGAAGGGCTCCTGCCACCAGCACTGCTACTCTGTCCCTGGTGAAGAAAGCCTCATTTTTTCCCCAACTTCTTTAATTATCACCAATCCTCCACAGCTACCAAAGGCTACCAGCTCTGTCCATCAGGGCTGGGGTGCTGAGGGCAGGCAACAGGTGCTCACCACTTGGCCAGGGTGTTCTCCTGCACGGCGGCGTAGGAGCCGAAGCGATGCTCCGTCAGAAAGTCCCTGCCGTGTTTCCGGATGAACTCGTCGATGCCCTGCCTCCACCACTGGGCATGTCTGTAGCTGTTACACTTCAGAATCAGCGACCTGTAAGAACACACGACGCACAGGGCAGGAGGCTGAAGCCATTTCCATTTAATTGGGCTGCTCCTCGCTGCCTGTCCATGTTGGTAAATGCATCTGTACCAGTCATATTTTATTTATACGAGAAGTAGGGGCTTCGCTGTTTTGTTTGCAAAAGGATGCACAGCACTGAGAGCTGCTCTGAGTGACTAACAGTATTGCACTGCCAAGCGTAAAAAAACCACCCATGTTTAAATTATTAGCACCAGCTTAACTTGGAGTCGAAGCCAGCTAATGTTGTATTTTTTAAGAGATGAATTTATACTGTGAGCTAACATAAAAACATTAAATATCTCTTTATTCCCCACTAGCATGTCTTTTGAGTAATACGCCATTGGGATGGAGAAGAAAACGTCCCTACTTGCAGCATAAAGAGAAAAGAGTGCCTAAAACGTTACCTAAGCAATTGCTGCCAAACCAGACTGTGCAACTCAGCATGCACCATGCCCCCAGGCCCCAGCAATAACCACAGGGATGGACAAACAGAGGCTCCAAATACCTCATTAAGACATAGGAAATAATCAGCATTAGGGCCAAATCCCCAGCAGGTCTGAGCACACCAGCAGCAGTCACCCAGGCTTGTTAAACCCTCCTGCAGAGCAGCATTGATTCCTCCTTAAGAAAGCAAAAGCAAATTGAAAGGGGATAAACAAAGTTGTTTTCTTACCTGCAGAGATTGTCGATCTGCAACCCGTATTTAGTTTCTGTTTCTTTTCGGCCTATCTTGATGTTGAATTCCTTATCCACCAGCAGGACAAAGGAAATGGCTCCTGAATCAGGCTTCATGTACATCAGGAACGAGTCCTTCACCACCAGCCACCTGCACAGACACAGCAACCACGTCACCTGGATTTCACACCCATGCCAGGCCTCAAAACATGAGCCACGAAAAGGGATAATCAAATGGAAAAGTGCTTCTTCAAAACACGTGCAAATCATTTATCAGGGAAAACTAATAAATGGTAAAAAATATTCTCAGGAACTAGATCAGGGGGTGGTTTTCTTAAGCAGAAAAGTATCAATTTTATGAACTTGGGTAATGAGCTTTAATTCAATATAGGACTTATAGAGTTATGTAAATAACTCATTTTTACAGAAGTCTTTAAAAATATAGGTTCCCAGAAATATAGGTTCCCTTGTTTAACAAAATCCATGAGAACCTCCCTGGTCACAACCCTCCGAGAATGAGGCAAGGTGCACAAGGGTTCCTCCATCCCCGATTTTTATTCAGCTCGTGTTCTACATGGGAGTTATTTGACATTTCTAACATTAATTCTGATGCTAGGATCACTTTCACTCCTATCAAAATATATGAACGAGGCATTTTGGAAAGCTTTTATTGCCAAGCAACAGGCACCCTGTTAGAAACACATGAGGAGGGATGACCAGCAGGTTTTACATAAATACTGTAGCCTGAAGGCAACTCAGGGAAAAAAACACATTTTTTACTGTGAATGGCATTTCTAATTTTTTCTCCCCCTGCAGCGTAGCTGGGGTAACCAGCCTCCTCTGTCCCACACAGGTCTCCATCACCAGACCTTCACTTCATTCTTCTGTACACTCAGAAACACACAAAGCAGCACAAAACACTGCAAAAATCTGTTCATTCTTGTATCTTTAGTAACAGCCTTAGCTCCTCATCTACTTCCTATAATTTCTTTTCCTGCTTTCAGAGTCATGAAAGAGTTACTTGGCATCACCTCTCATTCAGTGCCAAAATACCTCCCCTCTCTGTTTGGCCCATAATTTCACTCTTAAACATCCCACAGGGTGTATTTCCAAGTATTCTCCCTTCTGTTTTTCCCAGGCAGCTCTACACGCCTGAGGAGTCCTGCCTGTGCCCATTTCACAGCTTCACCCCACTATCCTCCCCCGTGTCCTAAAATCCTTCCTTTAAATAACCCTCTCTGGGAAATATTACCACTATTTGCTTATTTGTTGATGCATAAACTATCAGTCCTAGTGGGCCAAGATGGGAATTCAGTGTCTCACTTGTGATATTCTGTACACAATCTCACTCAAACATTTCTCCTTTCTAGGCTCTAAAGAAAAATGGAGATGCATCAGAGCTGGATGTCCCACTGTCCCCACTACGGCTTGAGCCCTGGACAACACAAGAAAGGGTTCCCTGAGGATTATCAAGAGAAAAAGGCTTTTTTTTCCATTAAAAAGAAAAAGAATTGGTGACGATTTAATGATCTGACCTGAAGGACCATCTTTATCTCCTTGTGCCCTCATTATAGAGATCTTCTGTAAACCTAAATTAAGAAATGTTGGAAGGACTGTGCAGAAATAGGACCTTTTAAGAATGCAGAAAGGTTTGTTGGAAAACGGAGCTATTAAAGAGAAAAATAATGATAGCCCATGGGTGATGCTAAAATCCAAAGGTGCATAATGCCTGGGGAAGCTCTATCAACTAAGAAATTCTTGCTGTAAGGCAGATATGGCCTATTTGGATTTTGAAATGGAAAGATTTGCCTGGGATGGGCATGCTCCAGGAAATACACCCTGAATTTTTTTGGAGGCTGGCTGGTAACACAGGTACTCCCCCACAGCACACATCTCCCTGTGCTGCAGTCCCAGGCAACACTGACACCCATCACAGAGGATAAAGGGATAGGAACAGCAAATTATGGCTGTCTGCAGCAGGAAGGGGCATGGCAACAGGAGAAAACATTGGGATTCAATACCTGCAGCAACAAGCAAGAGGCAATGTATTTAATGCCAAGTTTAATTGCACCAAACAGCTCTTTAGTGCTGCAGGTCACGTCTGATTTGCTCCTGCCCTGAAGCAGTCCAAAGAGTGTTGTAATTAATTGATTTTTATTTTATAAATTGAGGAAAGGAAGCTCAGAAAGCCAGGTTGAAATCTGCCTGGGGCAGGTCACCAGCCACATTCTCTCCCAAAGGCACAGAGCCACCTGTGCTCCTGCAGCAAGGAAAGCTGGACTCAGTCTGGGAGGACACTGCCTGTTTTGTCAGCTCTAGGAAATCCCAGAGTTTCTCTGGAGTAACATGTCCCTTCTGTGAACTGCAAAGGAGAAAAAAAAAAAACCCACCACATAGAAGGGTGAGGCAGGGACTAGCCCACGGGCCCTTCCAACCCGAAAATCTGTGACTTTTGTAAAAAAGCAAGATTCTCTCCCACAGATTTTTTTTTTTTGGGGGGGGGAGAAAAAAAAAATGGGGATTTTTGTGTGCCCAGGAAGCACGTGGCATCCCCACCTCTGCCACCCCAGCAGTACCTTTTGGACCAGCGGTAGCACATCCTCCCTTGGCCACAGCAGTTCAGGCCAGGAATGCGGTGGCCCCCGGAGCGCTTCATGATGAACCCTTCTCTGCAAGGACAGGAACAGGGTCAGCGTGGGAGATGTGCCTCACCTGGAGGTGCAGGGGGGGATTTGGAGGGGGTGCTTGCTGAAACCCCAGCCCTTGTGCCTACAGCTGGCTCCTGTCACCTCCAACTGTGCCCAAGCAGCCTCTGTGCTGTGCCCTGAAAGCTGGATGAAGGGCAAAAATAACCCCCCCAGGAGAAAAGAATGGAGTTTCAAGAAGCACAGGCTCCTGACTTATAGCACAGGAAGCAGAAAATGAAGTCACTCGACAGAGAGGGCTGCAGAGAGGGAAGGGTGGAAACCCCATAAGAGCTCCCTCTCAAAGCAGCACACTCTCAAAAACACTTCTCCAAATTGTAGCATTTCTGTCTGAACAGTAGTAATTTTTCATATCTAGGCGGCAAAATATTCCCCAATCAGTGCTGAGAAAGGAAAGCTATTCATTTTAATAGTGTTTATGTATAAAGCCATGCTCTTAGTGAATCATAACTCACAAAGACACAGCTCACAACTCACATGCCCTTCGGTCCCAGGTCGTGGATGAATGACAGCTGGCTTACTCCAACAAACTCCATCTGGGAAAGAAAAAGAGATTCCCCCATCTTTATAACCCTGAAATCCACAAATTGTTTTGCTTCATCAAAGTGACTCGCCATAAAGACCTACAGAACATCCTGTTACCCACCATCACTTAAGCATCTTCAAGAAGACCAAGGAAAGTATTTTGGCTGAGCTTTCTGTTGGTTTATTTTAGATGTATTTTGGGGAACGTATTTCAGGACAATTAAACTCAAATGTATCACATGGACTTCCTGGTATTCTCCCTCCTGGATCTTTGGCTGAAACAAGGATTTAAGTTTGACACTGTTCAGTGATCATGGCTGGCTGTCTGAATCCTCTCATCCCTCCAGGGTTCCTCACAGAAAGACTGGAAAGGAAATGAGGACACATACCCAGAGCTGGGAGCACCCTTTAAACCCCCTACCCCATGGAGACACCACAGGAGGGTTCAGCCCCACAACCCATGAACATCCTCCAAGGCCACTGCAGCAGGTCAGTGCTGGACACACATCACTGCCCATCAGGTTCCAGGAACCACAATTCCACAGGAAAACCACAGTGGGGCAGGAGGAGAGCAAGTTCAACCCGCAAAATCAAGGATCAAAGTCAATCCCCTGCCTCCTCATGGCTCCTCCTGGTTGAGCAGGGATTGCAGGGAACATAACAGCGAGCAAAGCCGGTGAGAAAGCTCAGCAAGATTACATTTACCTCTAAAAATAGGACACTGGGCAATTTCGACCAAGCAGGCTTTTCTTGGCACAGCAGGACATTCCTGGCAGTCTGCTGGATATTAGCCCTGGGCCCCTTCAGCAGGGAGAAACATTCTCCCAGGGTGTCCTGTGGAGGACAGGGCTGTGGCCGGCACAGCAGAACCTTGTCTGCACCCAGACACTTCTAATTTATTGTCACAGCAAGTTGTCCAAGTGCAGAAAGGTGCACAGGGCAGGGTGAGGGCAGGTGTCACTGTCCCCTTGGCCAGGGAGCAAGCCAAGGGGAACCTCTAACAGCACATTTTGGCAATGAACCCTGCTGGGGCTGCAGTCCAGGGCTCAGCCCATGCCCCTGATTGCAGCTGGCACAGGAGGCAGCCTCAGTACCAGCTGCAGGACATGCCCACCCAGACCTACAGCCACTCCGAGGAAAGGATTTCTCTTCTCAAGGAAAGGGCCTCGTCATCTCTCTTTGGCAAACCAGCCTCAGGGCCCTCATCAGCAAAATCTGTTTTTTCACAGGAATTACATGGGTGGACCCTTAAGTCTCAAAGGGATTTTCAGACACCAAAAAATATCATTAAATTTGGGGTCAAAGTCTATCTTGCCATTATGATGAGATCAGCACAGGCTCCCTTCCCAATATCATCACTTTTTCCCAGAAAACAGCAATGGGACCAAAGATCCTCCCATCTCCTCATGCTCAGCTGGTCCTGGGACCTTCCCAAACTTCTCATATCGGCCAAAGCCATGAAGAACAACAAAAGACACTACTGCTTTCCTCTGAGTATCTCAAGGACATAAAGCAACCTCTACTCAGCTGAGATAATTTTGATGCTTTGATTTTAGGGTGGTTTCAGCCTGTTTTCAGACAGTGGCTAGAACAAGTCATTCCATGCTATTTTACCAACCATCTTGCTCTCTCTGTTCTCCCTAAGTGCTCTGGAAAAGCACCAGGTTTGACAACCAACGTTTCACCTGTTTCTGCAGCGACACTCAGAGCAGGGTGGGAAGCACCTGAAAAAATCCAGTGTACCCTGCAAGCCCTTATCAGAGGTCCCAAGCAAATTATCAGGCCAGTTCTTTGTCTGGAACCCATTTTAACTTCTTCATGGCATTTCCTATCAGACAAATCAGAAATCCAGACATCACTCTCACAGTGGGCACACACACAAAAAAAGCATATAACGTCAAAACCCTTTGAAAATGCTGGCTGGAACCAGAAAGCTGGCAGGAATTTGAGGAGCACTGCATGCAGTGAAATAAATGTCCTCAAAGAAGCAAAAAGGAAAACCAAGAGGAAAAATTACTTGCAGAAACAGAACTACCACTACATAAAAGAGAAAGATTGTCTGGCAGCACAGCAACCTCCTCTTCAGCCAAGCAGTCTCTGGAACAGCAATGACAGGAGCCCATCCAACACATTGATCAAGCGTTGGTTTGTAAGAAAAAAAACCCTTAAATAAATCCCTGCAGTTAGAAGGAAAATTCCCCAGCGTAGTGCAAAACGTCTGATGGAATGATTTATCGTTACAATTAGCTATTTTTACTGTCACAGTGCCTCATCTGAGGTGCTCATCATTCATAGAGAGGCTAGGAGAGGCAGGCAGGAGCTTTCATCTCCGTCACATCGGAATTCCTGCGCTGCCCAGCTGCCTCCCTGGGATCTGGCATCCTGCTCTGGTTTCAGAGTGACCTGCAGCAGGATGTTTTTGGCATGAGATATGGGCTTGGAGAATGCAGCTTCAATGACATTGCTGTGGCAATGAAATGAAAAAAATAAAATAAAAATATAAAGGTGGATGAGAGTGATGGGCTGCAGGAGGACAGGCTACGGAAGGTGGAGAACCAGCTGCAAGGTGTTCAAACCATCCTGTCCTGCCAGCAGTGTGGAGCATGCATGATTTATAGAAGTAAAAATTTTATAGATCATCTGCATTTCAGAAAGGGTTCAGCTTCTCTACGCTATTTTTTCATTTTGACTCTTGCTCTTTATTTAGTGGGTTCAGAAATGCATCAAAAGCTGCACTGGTCACTAGCAGTAACATGGAATTACACACTCCTCAGAATGATATTGTTCAGCACAATTTCTTACACACACAAAAAAATTGCTTATACAAAATACAAATTAAAAAAGAAACCTAAATGTGCTGCATTGCAAGTACAATCACCAGAAATACTGATGGGTTGGCTCCACAAAGGTCTGCAGATCCAAGTGCTGTATCAGAGGCAAACCAGTGGCCACTCTCACTTCACATCTGCTCTAATTGTGTTGCTTTCACTTAAGATGAGGTTTTTACTCTCTCTAAAGTTCACGCAAACCATTACACACATCCGCACACTCCAATCAAATCTTACTTTTCATTTTGCTCGGGCATTTTTTAAGCATGGTAGCTTGCACAAAAATAATGCAAAGGTCCAATTAATAAAATTTTTACACAGAATCCAATTAAGCCTCAACATTTTGAGGCTATATTCCTCCAATTTCCAATTTTCAGGAAAAAAAAAGTGTGAGCAGTTAACACATTGAGATTCCCACAACATTCATTCTTAACGGTAATTGTCTTAAAACACTTCAGCCCAAAAGTACTATAAAAAAGCTTTGGAAGGGAGAAGACGACATGGAATTTAATCATATAAATCAAATAATTAAAAAAATTATTAAATATAGAAAGCTAGATGATGCTCAACCTCTACAATGCCATGTAGTCACTGTGGACCTGATCCTTAATCCAACCAGAGACTTCAGGTCTGCAAAACCACAAGCCTGACTTGCAGACTCAACAGTCTCAGTGCATGGCATATTCTCCAGACAGTGTATAAAGCAGTCTGCTCTCACTAGCAAATAATGAATAGACCACAAATGCAAAATAAAAGAAGGAAAAAAGCGAATTCATTAAATTCTGCAGCTCAGATGTAAAAAACATCTCCTCGGAGATGCTACTGACCCAAGCAGGCCCTTCACAACAACCAAGGGTTACACTCCAGGCAGGTCTCAGCTTGCCTTTACAACTTCATGCCTGATTTAAAAAGAGTTCCTGATTTTAAAAAAGTCCTCAGTGCATGGATTTGATGAGAGGAACACAAAGAAGTCCAAATGTGCTCCAAGATTAAGACAGTTGCAGCATTTGTCAGCATCCGGGCAAAAGACTTCTCAACCACAGGAAGAGCAAAGCCCTCATTTTGTTCTCAGGAGGACAAATACAGTTCCAGGGAAAGTGCCAGAAATCTTCACTTTAGTCTTGTGTAAGAATGGTGGGGGTTGTTTGGGTGTTGCTTTAAAGGAAGCGCTTCCTTCCCTGTGCTTTCTTCCAGCACCGCCTGCCGGACCCGTGCCACCACCACGGGCAGCAAAGTCCTCCCTGAACACTTCTCTGTGGCCAAATCCAGTGAAAGCCAACAATAAACTGAGAATTTATGTGCAAAAGGGACATCTGGCTCTGGGGGCTGGGGACAGAAGGGCGATTCAGCCCAGGAGGGAGCACCCCACAGCTGCCCAGGAAGGCAGGGCTGTCTCAAACCACAGCCTGGCCAAAGCATCACTCACGTTCTCATAGGAGCAGAAACGTTCCAAAATATTTGAAAAAGGCAACGCCTGCCTAAAGTGACAAGATGGATCCACACTGTAAAATAACTCTCCCCCGCTCTGCATATGCTACTGATCAAAATTGCCAAGTTATCCCAATCTTGCTTCTAGAACAAAAGATGACTCTTTTCCACATGCAGACTAACACAGCTCTTCACTGCATCGGAATTAAGCCCCACAGCCTGTCCCTTAAAGAAACACTCTAAGAAATGCAGCTTCCTCAGCCTCAGCCTGAAGATTTTTTTGCCATCCAGAGCACAATGGCCAACCCCAACAGGCACTTTGTCCCATGGAACAAGCAGTGCTCAACACTGAGCTCTGCAATGGAGCACACACAGTTTTTAAGTTTTTATACACAACATCCAGCTATGAGCTGACCAACATCTCTACACAACGGAAATCCTGCAAAATAGGAGAATATCTAGCAACAGCAAAAGTGGAAGCAAACTGGCTGCTACAGAAACCCAAAGTTCAGTCTGTATTTTTGGCTTGTTTGAAAACCAGGTGTTCCCAGCTATCACTCTGTGCTCAGACATGTCACTAAAGTTGGCAGCTACTCAGTGCATGCATCAGATTTTGCTGGTAATACAAAAGATGGAGTAACACAGTCATTATGCAGCCAAAAAAAGGGGAAATAAATTACCATCCCCAAGAGATGTCACAGCTGCAGCTGACAGGTGAGGATTTCTGAAGAAACATTCAAGGATGAATTTCAAAAGAAATAGTTTTACTTAAAATAGGCCTGACGCTGGATTTGACATCTCTCCTCATTTCAAAGAGTATTGACTTGGGGAAATAAGCCAACTACCATCTCCCTTTGGAACTGATAAAATACTCATTCACCTCTCTGGGTATCCCACACACACAAACTCCACATCACTGATGTCCAGGGAAACTGCACAGAATAGAAATCAGAGACAAATCTTCACTCAGCGCCACACACAAAGCTCAGGCTGAAGGAGCAATTACAAATATGGCTTGGATTCCAATTTATTAAGTATTTAAAACTTCACCTTGAACAGTCTGCAGAGTTAAACAGAATCTCACTACATCATACATGTTCAACCAGCTGTCTGGACTGAACTAGCTTGAGGAGGTTATCACTGTGTTACACCAGCAACCTCTAACACTGAGTCATTCCTTTGGTTTTAATCATATTACATCTGTGTTGGGAAAATCAGCTAAGCCAAAACGCTCACAAAACAGCTGTAAAATGTTTCTTGAAGAAGCTGCATGTCTTCTTCCAATGAATTCAGCATTTGTAAAGTGAATATTCTTTAGACAACTAAGCAAACTAATTTCTACTTACTGTTCCATGGTAGTTCCTGTACATCGGCATTTTCAGGATATTTGTCAAGTAGTCCTCCAGCTGTTTCTACAATTAAAATGTTGAAACTTTAGACGTGGATGTTTTTCTTGAAAATTCCTGTAATCCAACTGCATTAGGAAGCAATCAAGAAATCAGACCCAGTTTTCAGTTTGAGTGGATAAATAAAGCCATTATTACGTGCTCACAGGATATCATAGCTCAGCACCATAAACAGTTTGGTCATAGGCTGTTTACTGTTGGAAACAGTAGTTTACAACCGTTCTGGTTTTGTTCCTTACACCAGCAGACCTGTTCTGTGACAGGGTGACTTTCAAGGTCAACTGTCGTGGCTGAGCTAAAGTTTCAGAACAATTTTAAATACCAAATCAGTCCCCATTGTTTCTGACTCACAGGAATCAGCTTTGTGAGAAAACAGGCTCAGAGGCAACTGAGAGAGCCTGTTTAACCAAAACAAAAGGTTCATGGGGTGAGGGACACAGGGACCATGTTGTCTTGTCCCAAGGACACAGAGACAGCCATGGCTGGGCCTGTCCCCCCACAGCCAGGAGGGAAGAAGGGAAGAAACCATTAAGGGAGAAGTAACCTCTCACCATCCTCATGGTAAAAGGGAAAAGAAAAAATTAAACAGTCTGGGCATGGGAAACTGGGCAGAGTCCTACAGAACACAAAGCAAACTGAAAAGAAACACAATCTAAAAAAATAAAAAGCATCTATAAAACAGTTTTCTTCCTCTTTTAAACCCACATCTCTCTCCTCAAACTTCCCACACATCAGAGAAGCCGTGAACAGCAGGGTTTCTGCATGGCACAGCCACAAGACACAATCCTTTAATCCTTTGGGTCTTGAAGTTCCAGTGGCACAAAGCCCAGGGAGGGAGGGAGCAGCAGAAAGAGAACGATAAGTACAGCTTGAAAAAACACGGGGTTTTTAACTTGCAAGCAGCAAAGCTGCAATGAAGAGGTAGGAAGACATCCACCCTCTCCACGGAAGGGCCCATCTGTTAACATCTGATGAAGTTACAGAAAACACGTGTGCCTGGGCTAAAATTACCCACTTCAGCATCAATTGCCTGACTGTCATCTCTTTCAGAGGGGGCCAGCGCTGAAATCTCTCAGATTTTGATGGCCACGGGGCTGCCTCCAACACACAGACCGACTCTGTGAAGTGCCTTGTCTATCTTTAAATCAGAGCAGGTGGGAGGAGGGGAACCACCACTCCCAGCCTCAAGGTAGTTCCTCAACTGCACAGGAAAGCTTTGCCCACATGAACCCCAGGAGCAGCATCTTCATCATCGCACAGCAGAGGATGTGGCATTAAAGCTGGACTTGTCAAAGCCAACCTTCCTCAAGAAAAATACTGGAATGATAACAAACAAGGGTTTTGCTAGTGTGTGGTTTTGCAGGCAACTTGCCAGGCTTCTCTGCATTTCAGAGCATCCCTCTGGCCCTCAGACTGAGGTGGGCACTCACCCTCCTGCTGGAGAAGTGCTCCTCCCGCACCGTGCTCTCCGCAGTGTGTGGCAGACTCGGCATCTGCCTCTGCTCTCCCCGTTTGATGGATTGTCTTCTCACTGTGTGACTGGAAGGAAAAACACACCCCAGCATCAAGTCTCAGTGCTGCAAGTGTCTGTATGCTTCAATATGTAACCTCTCTGCTGCAATGCCTTTATTTTTTCTATCTAAGATCTTAAAAACTGACGTGCGGGCAGAACAGCCAAAAAATAAACCAGAAAAGAAGGCTGTGGATTCATTTAAGAAGCCACTGTGCTCCAACTGGCTCACAAAAACACAACACAGAAATATCAGAATTTTGTTTCTGACAGCCACAATTTCCCCTTGTAAGTAAAGGGAGCCTACACCCTGTTTTTACAGCATTATGTTCCTCCAGCTCTTAAGCCCTTGTAATTTTATCTATTCTATCATATCCCAGTGTTTGTCTATATCAGGAAGCTCTTACTGACCTAAACCACTTCTCCCACTTCTTTTCCCTTTCTTCTTATATTTCCAGCCATCCCAAGCATCAAGGCCAGCCTGGCCAGGGCCCCCCACACCTCCCACATCCTGCCCACACTGTCAGAAAGCCACAAAGCTTCAGCAATTTCCATTAGCATTATCATAACCATTCCCCAAGTTAAGGCAAATCCAGCCCAAAAGCTGATGACCCAGGAGACAATGTTTTCTGTGTCAGCAGAGAGAGAGGTTTGCATCACTTAGATTATGGCTGCTAAACACATAGATTAAATATTTTTATTAGAGCTGAAAAATATTCATGGAGACCGAATTCTTCTGCCCTCTCCTTCTTACAGCAAAGTAAATGGGACCAGAGAAGCAAAAAAGATAAGATATTAAAAGTTAGAAGATCATATCTCCTAAAGCCCACCATCCACCATCTCCCAAAATCCACACTCACCTCCTGGTGGGGATAGGGATGCGCACGAAGGCTTTGTACCTCAGCAGCTCCCTGTGGAACTCTTGGAAGTGCTTGAACTTCCTTTTCACGTGCCAGACAAACTCTCCATGGGTCAGCTCAATGGTGTAAACATTGGGGCTTGGTACCTGCAGGGGAGAACATCACCACATGGGATGCAAGTTCTGAAATAAGCCATTTTACTGCAGCTGCTCATCTGAAGAGCCTTTATTCAACTTTACTTAAGGATTATTGTGTCTCATGATTTCTTGCTCTGCTTTATTAGATTTTATAAATAGACAGATAACCTTCTCTCCTGAGCGTTTTCTGAGACACAGGCATTGCTGCTTCCTCAGCCCACAAACAAGCAAGCACAAACAGCATTTTAAATACAGCTCTACAGAAATCAAACGAAATCTCTGGAAGTTCTGACCTTCTTAGTGGAAGTGAAGCGTTCAACTTCCAACACGCGCACTCGGACGGGGCATCCCGTGAGGTACGTCTGCGTGCCTGGCTCCTTGAACCCACGGGTGTGGTAGATTGCAGAGAAGGGAATGCACACTGCAAGGACCACAAACCCCACAAAACTGTTTAGCTCAACAGCCTTGTAACAACCCCCGAGGGCGTGAAAGCCAGCAGACAGCAATGCTTTAACATGGGAGCATTTATACAGCAGAGTTAATTCCAACAAAAGATAGCAATTTTTATTAAAGAGAGGTCAAAGACAAGGTTATACAGAAGGGACTTGAGAAGATCAAGTATTAAGAACCTCCTGGTTCTAAATCAGGGTCAATGCTGGGCTTGGCAAAAGCCCTGAGGCTGTAGCCTACCTGCCAACAGATTGTTAAACCCAGGCAGGACACGGGATGAGAACCCACAGGTGTTAACTCACCCGCGCCTTTGGGGTCAGTGAGCACCTCCGAGTCCACCTCCTCCCCCTCCACGTGGAGCTCCCTGGTGTCCAGGCTCTCGATGATGTTGCTCATGTCTGCAGCGAGCTTCTTCAGCGTGGATGTGGCTGCATGGCTTTCTGCTCTCAGAGACATCTCAGGGGCCTGTGCTCAGGAGCCGCGGGGCGCTGGGGAGAGACGGGGCAGAGCTGTCACCACCTTGAGACAGGGCAGAGCTGTCACCACCTTCTCTGCAACACAGGGCTGAAGGAAACCACTGGCAACGCATGGACACCTCTTCCTTCCATCCCTTTACCCACATCCACTCCAGCTATCCCCATCCTACACACCCAATGCCAAATGTTCAGTCCTAAAACTACAAACCATAGCACTGCCTGGCCCAATCCTAGACTTAATTCACTGGGTGCATTTCCCAGGTCAGGCTGGATGGAGGAAAAGCTTGCTCAGAAAATCAGTAGGAGTTTCTGCTACATGTTCTTCCTTTGAGTGAAGTAGTGATGGAAACTCTCAGTATTATTAAGATTTCCTCTATTTCTATGCACCTTACACAACTGTCTGTGGTATCTGCGTGTCTCGTGCTCTCCCACGGCTCCATCCTCTCAGCAGGCTCAAAAGTCACAGCTCTAAAGGTTCCTCTCCAGGGTCAGGAGCATCCTGATGGCCCCAGAAAGCCTGGGATCTACATTGGAAGATGTGGACCCCACATCTTCTGTGCTCACCCCACCAATACCCCAGGTGGCTGCAGGGGACCAGTGCCACTGTCCCTTTGTGATGGGGACACAGCCAGGGAAGAGGCTGCTGCCTGCTCAGAGCACTCAGGCAGTGGCACTTAGAGGTTTGTGGGCACTGGTGACTACAGCACTTCCCACCCTTATTCCCACCCATCCATTCCAGAAGCCTGAGTCACGAGCAAAATGAGGAAGGAAGAAGAAAAAAAAAATAAGGAAACAAAAGTAAATTGATATATGAGGCATGGCCACTGACACTAGCACAAGCCTTCCCTGCTCCTGAGTGTTTGCAAACCCTCTTCCTCCTCCTCCTTCTCCAGGCTCTGCATCTCACCACGGGGCTGTGGAGCTGGCTGCTGGTCCTTGCACACAGCCAGGCTCCAGCTCCTGGGCATCTCCCTGATGATGATAAAGAATCCCTTCAATCTTTGTCCTGCTCTGCAATAAATGTCATAGCTTGACGGCTACACTGAAAGAACATGGATGGGACAAACTGGCAACATTTTACAGCAGCCAATACAAGGATGCTCATTTATACTTGTGGAAGCTCTTACATTGTGTTAAAGAATGATTTTTCCAAAAAAGTGTGACATTTCTGATGTGAAATTCTACAAAGAACACTGTGCAATTATTCTTGAGGGAGGTCCACAAGAGCTGGGCATGCCGTAACTTGGAAATAATTTAACATTTTAATAAATCATGTGTTTAGCTGCTTTTGAAAGAACATTCTTTATTATTGTTTCCTCTTGAAACAAGCCCATTATTTCATTACTACAGAAGGCTGATACCATGTACGCCTAAAAACATGCTAGAAGCAGCTGCCTCCAGAAAAAAAAAAATAAAATCCATTTGCACACAGACTTGAATCAAGAAAAACTGGGTCAACCTCTTATACCAAAGTAAATGCAGAACCAACAGCTTCATCTTGGGAGTGAGGGCTCTGAGGGCCTGGGTGGCTCTGTCACCTTCTACCAGTGGCAGGAAAAGCCACAAGAGTACAGAAGGCTTCAGGAGCAGACCATGGGATCACTGGGCCCCCAAAGCACTGCATGAATAATTAAAACATAACCACACAAGTGGGTGACTCCTTTCCTGCTTATACACTGAACTTTGGGGCAATGTCCTGGTTTCAGCTGAGACAGTTAAATTTATTATTAGCTGGTACAATGTTGTGTTTTGGATTTAGGACCAGAAGAATGTTGATAACACCCTGATGTTTGAGTTGTTGCTAAGTTCTGCTTCCCCTAATTCAAGGACTTCCCAGTTTCCAATGCTCTGACAATGAGGAGGTGCACAAAAAGCTGTGGGGCAGCATGACCAGGACAGCTGACCCAAACTGGCCAAAGAGATATCCCATTCCCCAGGACACCATTCCCAGCTGGGGAAATTGGCTGGGGGATGCCAACTGCTGCTGGGGGCCTGTCACTGGTCAGGGAGTGGTGAGCAATGACTGTTTTCTGCAGCATTTGTTTCCATCAGTGTTATTCCCCTTTCATTACAATCATTACTATAATTTGTTTTGTTTCAATTATCAAACTGTTCTCACCCCACTGACGTTACCCTACCCAGTCCATGCAGCCTCTCTGCAGCAGGAATTTGGCACTGGCACTGCCCCACACCTCCCTAGTCACCACTACATGGAAAGCCAGCTCTCCCTCTTGGAAGCTTTACACTTTTCCTATTCTAACAACGTACTGCAGGGGATTTCAATTATTCAGAGAGCATAAGGTACATTTTCATTTGTTTGGAGTGAAGTCATTCCACCTGATATAGACTGGCTTTGCATGTTTGATTTTCTCCCTGTAAAGCAGGCAGACATAAGCAGCATTCCCAAGGGAGGCCATGCTACCAGGCTTCCCAAATAACACTGGGGATGGCAGGAGGGAGCCCATAGCCTCACTCTGCAGCAATACATACATTAAAATCCTATTTCCCACTCAGCACTTCATGAAAAGAAAAATTTTTGTGCATTTCTAGCTGCAAATAAAGCAGCATCTTGCTTTGTATTTCTGTCTGCATTCACATTTAGAAACAAAACTGAATTCGGGTTTTTTTTCCGCCATCAGAAGATGCTTTTACTTCATGGAAACTTAGTGCCTTTTCCAAAAGAAGTTTTCCATGGTCAAAGAGGACACAAGCCCAAACACACTCTGGACATGCCATGCCAGCAATTACACTTGAAGGAAGCCAACAGACAAATATCACATCAGCAGGGCTGGAGGAAGAGCAACAGAGAGGAGCCAACAGGGAGAGATGATGCTCATCCTCCCTCCTCCTCCTCCTTTCCTCCCCACGGTGCCAGGTACAGCTGGGCTCTTTGTCAGACTAATTGACACAGTTGGTTAATGGATAAACAATTAACCAGTGTATGCAATGATTATTTGCAAGGGACCACAGCAGGGCTCCGTAACTCAGGATTTTTTTTTTTTTAAAGCTAAAGCTGTTTTCACAGTTGGCACAGGCAAATCCTGGTATAAAGCAGGGTCCAAACTCAGATGAACCTGAGTCAGTCCCAGTAGCAAGATTCCCCCCAAGTTTTGACGTTGAGAGGGAAAATGTGACTTGCCCATGGCCCTGTCAGCAGCCCCACAAGCCTGGGTAGTGGCCACTCTCCCTGTCACAGCCTGCTGCAGAGCCAGAGGACACAGGGCAAACCCAGCCCTGGGCAGGGAGAATGGCTCTGGGGTCAGCTGGAAAGACAGGACATACCACATCCCTCTAAAAGCTTTGCCAAATTGCTTTCCAGGGCTCTGCTCCATAAGAGCTATTTAACCTCTTGGGCAGAGTTTCCATGCTGACACTCTCTGCATTCCCATGGGCAAGCTGAGGAATGCCTGGGTTAATCTGCAACAGGCTGGGTGCAAGCAGGCACCACACAGAGATATCCAGGATTTTACCACAAACCAGGCAGACACTGTCTGTCCAGTGCCACTCATTGCTCACACTGCTGTGGACTAGAAAAGGGAATTATAAACCTCTGATACTGAACTCAAGTGATACCAGCAAATCACAGGATAATAATATTAATGCAAATAAACAGGATGAAACTTCTGAGAAATAAGCGCTGCATTTCAGTGTTCAGCTGTTGCCATTCAAAATAAGCAGCAGGTTTTTTAAAAGAAAAAACCCAAACAACTGAAAGAGAACAATCTGGGTCTGACTGAGTCAAGAACCGGCAACCCGAACAAAGGCAAAACCCGTGCCAAGGTGCACAAACAGGACTATTGCCTGTGAGCCAGGAAGGAAGAGATGGTGCAGAACACAGGAAGACTCAGACCTGAGGCATTTGACCTGTGAGAACAGTGTCAATACTGAGAGAAGGCAGAGAAACGTGACAGCAGACTGCAACCCTGCAGAAGGTTGCTGGGAGCAGGGGGGACAAGGGAGAAGTGCTCTGGATTAGAATTTAAACAAAATTATTTAAATTGGAAAGGACCTTAAAGATCATCCAGTTCTAACCCCTGGCCGTGGGCAGGGACATCTTCCATTATCCCAGGCTGCTCCAAGCCCCGTCCGACCTAGCCTTGAACATTTCCAGGGATGGGGCATCCACAGCTTCTCTGGGCAACCAATGCCTCAGCACCCTCACAGGCAAGAATTTGTTCCTAATATCTAATCTAAATCTACTCTCTTTCAGTTTAACTGCTGCTTTAAAGCAGAGACTAGAGAGAAAGCCCTATCTAATGGCAAAGGCAGGAGTTTGCAGAGCCCCAGGGCTGAGGAAGGCAGAGGAACAGTTGCCCTCCAGCACCCACACCCCAAACCTGCTGCCAGGGCACCCAGGGGCTGGTGTGGCAACCTGTGTTTGAACAGAGGGAAGGAGCTGCTCTGGCTTTATCCGGCTCAAAGTCTGCCTGGGTGAAAAGAGCAAGAAGGAATACACAACAAAAAGACTCAGCAGTAAAGGAAAACATTGGAAAGAATGAACAGACAAGGAAAAAAGGAGATGATCAAACACTGAAAGAGGTAAAAACACATACTACAAACCCCACAAAGACTGCTGACACTGCCTTTGTCCAAACCAATTCTCATATTAATTACTTCCTCTTGAAACACCACTTAAGCTCTCTGCCTCCTGCCCCAGGCTGTCCCCACAGCACACAGGCCCCAAACCCCTTGAACAAGTAAAATATAGACACTGGAAATAGTGACTGCACCAAGAATCAGCCAAGATTTCAAATGCAGGGACAATGACTAAAAAAATAGAAATTAACTACATTAATCCCTGAGCCCTTGTGAATCTATTCCAAACCTGCAGCTCCATCCTGTGACTTTGCAAGCCCAATAACTATTTGTTATTTGCCATTTTGGTTATGCTTTAACCCCAAGTTATTACTTCAGGGATCACATGACCATCTCAGCCTCCACTAAAGAAATTTTTTTTTCTACTTGTTGCACAGGACAACAAAAGCACAGCTTTAAAGGCATGGAAACTGGAAGGCAGAAAATACATATCTTTTGTAAATATTCATGAACAGTTCTGTGCTTCGAAGACACTGACGTCCTGATGTGAAAATGTATGCGGCTGGTAATAGCACAGACTACCTAAAACTTGGTCAGACTAAGTTTAGTGGCAGATCTGAAACAAGCTCAGATAATCACAGCTCCTTAATGAGGTCCCGATGCTGAAAAGCAACACACAAAGTTATGAAACCCAGAAAAACTTCATTTAGGAAAAAGAGGGGAGCAGAGAAGAGAAAATACATCCAGGAAAAACAGACATTTCCTGCTAATGCCTCCCAGGGTTTGATGCTCTGTATCAACTCTTATCCCTATGGTGACAAACACTATAATGCCTGAAAATTATCTCATTCCTGTTCTCATGACATCTCTCCCAGTACAGTGACCTTTTGGCAAGGGCTGTGACAAGTGACCTCTGTTCCCATACTTGGTTTTCTCCTGCAGACAGCAGCATCCATGGTGGGACACACAAAAACCTCCCAGGCTGCCTGGAGCCGAACAGACAGGCTCAGGCCAAAACAGGGCAATGAGATGGGGTTATTAAACAGAAAACAAACAAACAAACCAACCAAAGCCCAAAGAATCAGAGCCATGAATTCTCTCTTCTCCTGCTGCTGCCAAGAGCTTGGCTGCAATGGGGGCACCAAGAGCCCAAATGAAATGCCAAGAAATTCCCACGTACGATGCCCTCAACAGCTTTTTGCTCTGTCTGGTGGTGATGAATCTTTTGCATTAAGACATTTCCTAATTCATCCCATTTTAAACCTAAAATTAACCTCAGACTACTCTGTCTTGGAGAAACACCCTCATGTGATAAGAGCCATTTCTGAGGAGTTATTTGCCTCCCCCAGGAGAAGCTGGGCTTATCAGCATCCCGGATTTATGCCCTGGCACACCTTCCTTCCACAGCCCTGGGCAGGGGTCAGCCCTCCACCACAGTTAGGAAGTGTCCCCTGTGCTCAGGATCCCTGACAGCTCCTGCAAAGAGCATCCTGCTTTTCCAGCCCAGGAAAAATCCCCATACTCACACAAAGCAAAATAGACACACACTGATTTTATCTTTCCCTCAATATTTCATCAAAAACCCGGAGCTCTTTTAGGTAACATGCTACACTTCCTAACTATGAAACTAAAAGATAAAAGGGTTGAAAAATTCTCAGCAATGTCTTAACCCTGTTCTTCAGTTCAGTACAGGGAAAACACTCAGCCAGAGGAGCCAGCAGCCAGCAACTGCAAATGCAGACACCTCCTGAAAACCTGCCCTTCTGGATGCTCATACTGCAGGGGCAGGGCAAAAGGATTAGGGTTTGTTTTTCAAAACACACAAAACAGCCCTTGAATAAGAACCAAAGCATTGCTCCTACCCCGGCAAGATCTGGAGAACGGAAATAAAGATCCAGATCAACAGTAGACACATTGAAACATCATCCTGACCTAATCTGCATACCTTTAGCCCAGTCCTGATAAAACCAAAATATTTTAAAATCCTGTTTCCAAAACAATTATTCCCACAAAGTGCCCACATTTAATAGCAATACCTCTAAAAGCAGAAAGCAATTAGTGCTTCCTGCAGCACAGTTCCCTGGCTCTGCATTATTGATTTCCAGTCCTCGCCATGTGAGGCTTATTGCCAAGCCACCAGCCTGCCCCCAGGAAGAGCAAAGGCACAGGAATTCACACAGCCTGTTTGCAATAGGGCATGAGGTACTTCAAGGCTGGGATGGCCTGGAAATAACATGCTCATTTTTGGAAGTGCCTGCTGCACTACCCACACTCGGCAGAGCCCCTTTTGTCCCTGAACAGGGCTCTGCAGCATCCATCGCACAGCATTTCTGCCAGAGAAAAGGACACAGAAAAGCCAGGCAGGTCAAGGGAAAGGATGAGGTAAGGCACTGGTGACTAACCCACAGCTTCAGGCAGAAAGCCCCTCCGTGCTGGTCTGTCCCCACACCCAGCAAGCCCAGCCTAAGCGTCAGGCACCTCCCAAGGACTCGTTTCATTTGCTTTACAGAGCAGTAAAGGGAAAACATAAACATCCTCGGATGGCAGCGGCTGCTGATCTCATGCTGATGTACCGGCTGCTCTGGCTCCCACTGTCCCTGCCCAGCAGCACCATCCCCGCTCCCTGAGCTGCTGCAGGAAGTGCAGCCTCCCCGGGAAGTCGATCATTAGGTATTTATTGGTAATTAAGGCTGGCCCTACACATACTAATTCATCACATTGTTTTGGATTCCGCAGGTATAGACAAGAGTGTTTAAGCACAGCACTCACTTGCACCTCGGGGTCGGGCCGTTCATCCTTCAGGGATCACTGCCAGCCCTCCACTCCCTGATGTGGTCCAACGCACACACCCTGCAGCCCTAAACCCAGGAGCACTGCACAGAACACCCCTGAAAACCAGGACACGGGATGCTCAGAGCCTCTGGAACCTGCTTACTCACCCCCAGAGACCCCCTAGCACTATAGCTGCAGGCAGGCAAAGGGAACCAGGTGACAGCATCTTGGGGATCGGCTCCATTTCAGCATCCCCAAACCATACAACCAAGATGCAACAGAGTGGTCAATAGAGTCCTGGGCTGATGGAAAAGAGGGGATTGGAAAACTGCCTGCAGCAAAGAGCAAACAGCAGGAAGGCCAAAGCACGCAGCACTTCTGGGCGCTGACAGACACAGAGTTTGGCCCAAGACAGAGCTCACAAAAGCTTAATATAAAATCCTAAAAGCAGGGAGCTAGCCAAAGTGATAGTGTAATGCACAGGACTCTCAGAGTGACCATCTCCATGAGGATCAGCGATAACAGGGATCACCACAGTGCTCACAGGATGATACACACAGCTGCAGCTCTTATCTATAGCTGAACACATCACACAAATACAGCACATATTTTTGTGACCTACATGAACAGATAGATATCTACAGGGCTGATGCCCTGTACATCACTCAACACTATTCTGGTATGTCCCAGAGCCACGTCTGCTCCAGCAACTGCCACCTGCCAAGTCACATTTCCGCAGGGAATTCCAGTGGCTCGGAGACAAGCGGGCACGCTGGCAGGCAGCCCAACACCTCCATCCCTCCCTCCCTCCCACAGTGAGGTTAGGTGGCAGCTGATAAATGCAAACACAGATCTTCACATATCTCCTACCAGCCAAGCTAATTCCAGGGAAAGCACTGCAGCCTGTGCTCGGGAGAGATTCGGCAACTGCAACAGGATCTCAGCCCAGCACTGTGCCCTGCACGGGCACTGGCTCCTGGCAGCAGCTCTAGATCACTGCAAAGTGCACAGGTACGTGTCAGGAGGTCAATGCCCCGTTCCTGCTGCTGACTGAACTGTTCCCATTAAGTGGGAACAAGAGTTTTCTTTCTCCTCCTACTTTTTTTCCATGTGAAAGCACAGGAAGGTGATTTTGTTGACCCTTTATGTGACCTGCTAAAAGAAATGAGAAATTCCTGTGGCTATCACAGCAACAAGGAGCAGCAGATTGAGACTGTGCATTTTTACTAATAGTTTAATTAAAATTTTAACACTTCAATAAAATGCTGTTTCCATTGTCTTGGCTTTTGGGAGTTTGTTTGCCTTAATGAAACTTTTCAAATAATTTCCATTTAAAAAAACCAAACAGTTGGCAGGAGCAGAAGGCCATAATGGAGGAGGAAAGCGACCCTCCCACTTAACAGTACTACTGTTAGTGCAGTCCCCACTACAGCTCAGAACTCAAATGTTCCCATGTGAGCAGCCAAGTCCAACTCCCTCCCCTGCCTGGGGAGCACAAGGCACAGGCCCATCTCCCAGGGTGGCTTCCCCATGACCCCACCAGCTTCGAGGACAACCACGGCAGGGTGACCACCACCACGGTTTTACTGATGCTTTTCTCCCTCTTAGAGGCAGCTCCAAGGGCAGGGTGCAGGGCTGGGGCCCACATGCAGTGCCAGGTGTTCGCAGGGTGCCATCCCATACTGATCCTTCCTGGCAGTGTGAACCAACCCTGTGACTGAACATTAACCTCTGCCACGCGTTTGCTGATGGTGCACACACTGTGCCAGGGCTGTACTTTGGTAACCCAAAGCACGGGATGACCTCTAGTTAATGGGTGTGAGAGGAGCTGCAGCACCTTGGGGTCACCAGGCTGTCCCAGCAAGGGCATGTCCCAGCAAGGGCATGTCCCAACTCCTCTCTCTGCTCCTCAGCCACAATCCTGCTGCTTCCCCATCCCAAACAGGACCCTGCACCACGCCAACAGCACTGTCACCTGCTGTTCCCTGCCCAGGGCAGGGACAGGCTGGAGCCACAAGTGCAAAGCCCCATGATGTGCTGCAGCCACTCTGATCACCCCAAAACATTCCTGTACTCCTGCCTGCAAACCTGGATTCAGCACCTTTCCAAACTGAAGCTCCCTAGTGATTTTTAATGTTTTATTTAGCAGTGCTCTTAAACGCGTTTGATGCATTCTGGCTGATAAGCTCCACAAGCATTTGATGTCTCTGTCCTCATCTGACTTCAGTTATTTTCCAGTCTACTCTTAAAGCTGCAGCACTCAGTGACTGCAGCTCCCACCGTCGAGCTGGGACACACAGCACTAAAAGGTTGTTGTAAAATCAGGCATCATTCCCAAAAAACCAGCAACAGCAGGTGCCAGAGGTGATAACAGGAGGGTGCATGTCTGCTCCTGATCCATATTTCCAAGAACAACTGCTTTTCCTCAGCACAGCCAGCACTGACACAGGCAGACACCAGCCCTCAGCCTCCCTTTCACACTCAGAAATCTCCAACCAGTTCCTGAACAGCTTCATGTGTGGATTTATGATAACACCAAGGTCTCACAAGAACTGCTTTTTCCTTCTCCATGGCCAGCTACAAAAAAAATATTTGGGAATGTCTCGTTTAAAAGAAGTAAATAGTTGGCTGGGGAAGTCCCAGAGGTAACTGGAAGAGAATTGTTACCCCAAGCTCAGAGGGCAGAGGTGATGCTGTCCCCAATACTTCACAGAGGGCTCAAGGTGGCTCTGCACACCAGCCTGCCCCATGGACACCCTACATGGTAACATAATAACACCTAGCACACAGGTGAAAGGTTAGTGAAAAGTTCATTTTTCTATACCTTGAAGTGTTTGATTTATTATCAGAATTAAGGATGAGTAAGTAATTGCAGTAACTGGATTCTGATTTGTCAAATAGTTCTGGAGTGATGGCTGAGGTTTCAGACCGAGATCAAATCCAGGCAAACTCAGTAAGAAATTGTCTGTTATGAAGCAGTGACTTACAGAAACAGAATAACTCCCTTATGTTTCTTTCTTAAATACAACTAAACACCTGCAAATTTATGCAAAAGAGCTCATTTACACGCATTGACAATACTGACAGCTTGCTTAGAACAAAATAGATGCCGTGGACAATTTTTTTTTTAACCACTTTGCTAGAGGGGAAAAACAATGCCTCGATCAAGCCTGCACAGGAGCCCACTAATGGCAGGCAGGGAAAGATGATGCTCATCTCAGATCTCAAATTAAGCCTCAGGTGCCTCCTCTGTCCCACCCCCATCTCCAGACCTCCAGCACTGTACAAGCAACACGAGCGTCTGGGCAAGGCAGACACCCTGCAGCTCATTCTCCTTTCGTTAAAACTCCTCTACAGTATTTTTCCCACAAATTCCTAGAGGAAATCAGAGCATTACTACTATGACTTACAGGCTTAACCCTCCAGACCTCAGCATATAATGAGGCAAAAATTAAAGACTATTTTTCCTTCAACAGCTATGAACTTCTGGACCAACACTGCCCAGAAGTGCTTGCAGAGAATTTTCTACGTGTACAAGAAAAGCTGTTTGACAGGAAGAAATGCAATAGTTTTGGGAGAGAAGTAAAAAAGACTAAACAGGCTCAGACAGCAGTTCCCATCTTGCCAGTTCTTTCTCCTGGTGAACAAAATGGCTCATTTGCCATAACTGCTGCCAAAACTCTGCAGGATCAGGTCTAACCACAGAGATTCCAAAGCCACTGTGAGTCATCTACTATTCTTTCTTGGTAAGACTTAACACTGGGTGGGACACAGACACAGAAAAAAAAATCAATTTGCAGGAAACCTCAGTCATGGAAAAATATACTTCAGAACATCTCACGGGGACTACATAAATAGCAAAAGAGAAATGAGAAAACAAAGTATTTCTTTCTGAAAAGATGATGCACTGCCTGCTCTCCAAATTGTTTCAGCAGCCCTTCAGCTGCGACTGAGAGAGGACAGCTGAGTGCCCTAGAAGACCCCAGCAGCCACGAGTGCTTCCCAGTGCACCCAAGAGAACCAAAATAAGGCAGATCTGTGTTCCTCATGTGAAGTCAACTGCATCACGTAACTGCATCTTACTTCAATTGAAAGAGAAAATTCAAGTACAAACCATCCAATTGTTCCACCTCTTGTCCGTCACATTCAAAGCTGGTTGGGAGTAAGAACACTTACTTCTTAAATAAAGAAAAGTGCCAACAGCAGGGTCGGCTTTAGCCAGGTAGTGAGGTGCAGTTACGAGCTCCTGCCACGGCCACAACACCTCAGGCTACTGAAAGTTTTGGAAAGGTGCAATTAATTACTCTTGCTGGTTTATTTCCCTCCCCCCCCTGCCCGAGAGCTTCCTGGAGGCTTCAAGAAGCAGTCAGGCCAGCTGATGTTGAGAGAAGCCTGGGAGGTTCATCTGACTCAGTGCAATACAGTGAGCACTCTGCTCACCAGCGGGTGTTTTCTGGGTGGGACAGAGACAAGCAGGAAGAAGTAGTAGAAGAAATGAGTATTTCTGATTTAAAAAATCCTGTGTGAAGTCCAGCTGGTAAAATGGGAGAGGTTTCTAGGAAGTGGTTCAGCAATGAGTCAGTGCCAGTGGCAAGGGAGAGCCCCAGGACACGGCATCGGCAGATCCTGGAGGGAAAAGAGAAGCAAGTTCTTGCCTGGCCAGACAACCAGAAACTGCAACTGGCTCTGAATCAGCCACTTGCACAGGCTGGGACAGAGGCTGTCAGAGCTCTGCTCTGTGGGACATTGTCTTTTGTCTCTGCGCTCTGGAACACTTGTCCTGGAGAAGAGAGGACCCTCTGTGCCTGGACCACCTTCCCCAGCCTTGGGGAAGAAGATGTGAAGTGCCCCCAGCTCACTGGGATCTTGCTGCCAGTCCTGGGAGAGCCCAGGGAAGCACCAGGTGTTTTTCAGTAGGCTTATCTTGTTTTTCCCCAAAAAGAGTTCTCATGTGAAGGTTGCACACGAGGGCTCACTACCCCGGCAGAAAGAAAAATGGAAGACAGGAATCAGGCCCATTCACAGCCTGACCTGACAAATGCAATCCAGGAAATGCAGTTTAATCCTTTCTTCAACAGCAGGTGTAAGCCAGGAAAACAGATCTCAACACCATGAATATTCTGAGTATTTGCTGCTGTCAGAACAGTGTGCACAGGACTCACCCACCCAGACAGAAAAGTCTCCTTCTGTCAAATAAACCTGCCAACAGTGATGAGGTTTCTCATCCTCAGCCCTGGAACTCCTCTCCCACACCCCACCACTATTCACTTCTTTTATTACACCTGCCCTTTTATTAAAGCCTTTCTCCATAAACAGTGAGTCCCTTAGGGCAGAAGAGGATTTATTTTGTCTATTCCTCCTCTGCCACATAAAACAGGATAGAGGAGGAAGGGACAATGTTATCACACTAAGGTAACTAATGCAAACTGGCTAATTTGCTGTCAAATCCTGCTGGAGGTGCAGCACCATTTTATTTGATAGAGCTCAATGTGGTCTACTCTGCGTGCCCAGGGAGCAAAAGGGAAGATTTAAGGGCAAACAAATTGCAGAAAACCAAAGAGCACAAAGGTACAAACACCACACACAGCCAACACCAGGTTCAGTGAGGACTTGGCACAGACGGGCACACCCCGTGTGCCGGGGTTCATTCCCAACCAGCCCCACTCTCAGCCAGATTTTACTGGCATCCAAGCAAGCATGGTAGCCCAGTAAGATTATCTCAGGTAATTACCTTGATATTAAAGCCCCACATCCCGTTTAGGCAATAAACCCTGGGCAGGCTGTCACCCTCCTGAGCTGATACCATGCTCGCTGCAGAAACGGCAGCAGATCCTCTGGCACCTGCTCCATCCCCCTTCCCTGACCCTTTTTCAACAAGATTTCTCTGACCTGCATCTATTTAGACTCATCCAAGCCACAACTGTTTTTAAATAGAAGTTCTTATTCTCTGAGACAAAACTGGCCTCCCTTCTGGGGTGTGTGGCTTCCTCTCTGCCTGGTGCCATCCCAGCTCCTTTGGGGTCCCAGCTCTCCAGTGTGGGAGCAGCAGCCACCAGACGGCTTCTCTCCCTCTCCCCACACCAGCAGATGGGTGTCTGGGGGCTGGAGCTGTCTGACAGACACGAGCCCCACTCCCACTTTGTTATGTAAACCCCCAGGTTTTGGTGTTTATCTGCTTGAAGGATCCAGAAATCACTAAATGCCACCACGGCGCGTGGGCACGAGGAGCGAGGGATGTGCGAAGCGCTCGGGGCAGTAACGACGGCACACGATGCCCCCGGCAATGCCTCCCACTGCTACTGCATGGAAACACAGAAAACTCTGAATTCCAAAGGCAAAAATATATATAAATACAAAATTCATGATCTTCAAACCCCCATTTCACTCCCGTTTGTCCTCCCCCTGCAGAGGAACCAGGGGAAGGGTGAGTGTCGCTTTGCAAGGACCATGACTGCCCTGTGCCACCCCGGACACCTTGTGTCATGCTGGTGAGGGAGCAAAATGGCAAATATTTTGTAAATAAAACCTGACAAATTGAGCTTTTTTCATCAGTCCCTCCACCACTTTCTGCCTTCCAGGGTGTCTGCACATGCAGAGCTGGTATGTACATGTATCAGATGAGCTCAAGTCCATGGAAGTGAGTGATGGGGCAGGTGCACCTGGATAAACATCTGTTAAAAACTTATTTATATATCTAAAACAAACAAAAAACTGAATTGACACTATGTATCTATCTCTATCCTGCAGCTCAGCAGAGCTGAGGTCGAGCCCTGCATAGGAGGGTGCAAAGAAGCCAGACTGCACACAAGCTGCACACACATCCCACCTCTCCGAGGACAGGAAAAGCATGGCAAGCAGCCCCTAAATATGGACTGAAAAAGCCCTTATTTTGGCAAAAAGAACCAAAAAAAGGCTGGCCAGGGTTTTGTGAAGGGAAAGGAAAAAAGACACAGTCACAACTCCTGTCAGGCAAATGATCGTGACCAAATCTGTCCCTGCAGGAGTTTCCAGAGTACAGGGCATGTGAGAGCAAGTTAAAAACACATCATCAAATAATTGCCAGTCAGACAATGGGAGGAAAAGGCATGTAAAGGTTTGCTCTTGCCCACCTCCTTCCTCACCCTTAGCCAAGACCAGGTGCTTACTGACATCAGACACTCCACAAGAAAATCAAATTGATTCTTCAGCTCTGTTAAACACAGATTTAGGGCCACTGGCCAATGCTGATTCTCACTAAAGCTTTTTTTTTTTTAAATAACTTGCTGCAAAATACCTGTTCCAACATGAAATGAAGGAACCACCTGTCAGCAGCAAAAGTAGCATAAAGGTGCTGCTCCTCACGGAGCACGATGGCTTCTCACAAAACTCCAGCAATTTCAGACACTGAGTTTCTCCTTTGATGTATTCACTGGGTACAGACAGAGAGAAGGTAAAACTAGAAGCCTCCATGAAACATTAGTAACTGATATCTTCCTTATTATGTCATTTCAAGGGAATAACACTCGTGGTAATGCCAGCATTTAAGTGCATTCCCCTGAAATTTCCTTCCCTGAAGGTTTGATAACCTACTTTAAATCCATTTTCAGAGGAGGAATAACTGTAAAACCCAAGTGCAGCTGGCTGAACTTTAACTTAATCGTGTACGAGATTTCTCAAATCACTGCTGGAGATAAGATCCACTCCCTTAAAACATCCTTCCTCCGTCAAAGACATACCTGCAGTCTAAAGAGCACTTTCTAAATTACAGGAATAACAATGTCAAAATGACGCAACCCTTTACACTTTGTTATTATTAAGAGTAATAAAATTTCTAGGAGTGGCACGAGATTGCAGCCCGCTTTGTGAAAGAGTAATTTCACCATCAATGATCACCTACTACTTATAATTTCATTTGCACACCTGGGAAACAGCAATCTGCAGCAGTTTAAAGAAGCTGCAATTCTGATACCAGCACACTCTTTCTCAGCTGCAAGAGCTCAGGAGACACCTGTCAACAAAACAGCATTTTTTGTGGCAGGAGTTCAAGCCTCTCAAAATAAGAAGAGCATCATGGCCTCCAGGAAAAGTGAATTTATTAAGACTTTTCCAGTAAGACCAGAGCCTCAGCATTAATTTTCAATAATCCTGAAAAGGATGATGTTATATATCAAGATACATCTAAAAACGCAAACAAGTATTTAAGCGAAACCCTTCAATCTTCTCTACTTCGGAAAGTTAAACCTTGGCAAAACCAAATTCAATCGCTGTGCCTCTCAACAAACTTTCATTCAATCGGCTGAAGCACAGTCTACAGCAATCTCTGGAAATTTGAACAGGTCTTTTCAGAGGGATCTGACCTTAGCTCTGTCCCACAGGGAGCTCTGACCAAGCCCGGGGCTGGCCTCCTCTCCAGAGGGGAGGGCAGATCCAGGGCTCAGCATCCCCAGGCAGCAAACCCTGCACCAAGATGGGCATTGGGGACACTCTGGGAGGTCACCCACATGCTGCACCCCCAGGCCTGGGGGAGGCCAGACACACTTGCCCACTGCAAAAAATCTGATTTTACAGGCTTAGTGCCAGCTCATGGCAGAAGGACAGGAGGAAGGGCCTCTTTCAGCCACAGGCAAAGGCAGGGCAGGTGCACTGGGGCTGCTGCCATCCCGCCCCAGTGCTCTGCGGCAATCCCCTGAGCTTGGATCAGGGATCCCAACATCGCTGGGGAGTGCTCAGCACCATTGGTAACAGTGACCCTGAGGAAAAGACTCTCAAGCAGCAAAGGAAGGGTAGCCCACAGACTCAAACTCAGAGCTTTCCAACTTTTGGCTAAGCTGGGCAAGATTTGGCCATGAGACCCAAATCACGGGGCTAACACTCCTGTGAGCATCATGAGATGGTTGGGAATTAAGTTCCCTGGTTACCTGCGAGCCTCTGGCATGAGCTCACACTTATCAAATGGTAGAGACGGCACAGGAGGGAAAACATGAATTCTTGAGCGATTAAAGACACTGTAAAGAGAGCTCCTACCCCTCGAGCTGCAAACACAGGCAGCTCCGAAACACAACGCTGTATGCAAACAGGGAGCTTTTGTCCCAGCAGCAGCCATGGGCACACCAGCCTTGCTGTGACATCCACACTTATCATCTTCCACCAGTGTCAAATCAGCAGAGCTTCATCCCCCCGCCCAACTGCCGGTGAGTGTCCCCAGACAGCCTCACTGGAGAGGCATCGTGCAGATTTACTGAAAGGAGGGATGTGGGGATCACGCAGACCTGGGCACACAATGGGCATTGTCCTTCTGTGTGCAGAGAGCCCGGTCAGCCCAGGGTAATGCTTCCAAAGTCAATGGAGCTGCACTGACTTGAACCACGGTCCAGCTCGGACCGCGGGCACCTCGGTGCTGAAGATTTCTGGAGAGCATCATGCCAAATAAAGACAACCAGCAACAGGCAGAAAAGGCTTTCACTGCAAGAACGGGGTTCTGCTCGGCAGAACGGGTTGTGTTGAGTAACTCTCATGGTTTTCCCATAACCCAAAAACGGCGGGCGCGGAAGGGACGTGGCAGGGTCACGGCTTCACCAGTGCCGGGGACACTGAAGTTCACCACATCGCCGAGCTTCCCAACTCAGCCGCCCGCGCTGACCACAGGGCACGACCGCACCGACCCAAACCCTTCGGCATGGTTATTAGGATTTCACAGCACGAAAAACGCGCAAACCATCCCGAGTGTGTCCGACAGGCGACAAACACTTCCCCGTGGCAAAGCCTGTCACAGCAAAGAGCCCGGGCAGCGCATTCACTTGAAAACAGACGCCCTCCGCTGAAGTCACCGCAGTGCCCCGGGCCGGGCGCCCACTCCGGGGCACCCCCGCGGCCGCACCCGCCCTCACCCACCTCCGGCCCCCGCGGCCGCGGGTGCCCCATGGTGCCGTCAGCGCCAGCCGGGTGCCGTCAGAGCCAGCCGGGTCCCGTTCCTCCCGGGGGGCAGCAGCGGCCGGAGAAGCAGCCCTCAGCAGCCCAAGCAGCCTTCCTACAGCGGGCCCCGCCTGCGGGGCTCCGAGCGCGCTGCCCAGGTCCGCCCTCCGGGTCCGCCCCGCGCCCGCCCGCGCTGAGGGCACCCGGGACCGGGACACGGCCCAGAGGAGGGACGGGTGCCCTCGCCCCGCCCGGGGTGGGCGTGATGAGCCGAGGAAATCGCGGAGTGAGCGGCCGGGGACGTGCTCGGTTGTTTCCGCCCAACTTTGCAGCGTGGGGGGGATTTGAGATTGCTGCGCGCTCCGAGTGCCGCTTCCTCAGGGAGCGCCGCTCCTCCCTTCGTGCCCGGACACTCCGGGACGGAGAAGCCAAGGCTCCCCGCCGTCCCCGCCAAACTGGGTTTGGCCAGGAAAAGAGATTGAAAAAGCCTGTGCATATTAACAATTATTAATTGCTCATGCGATGATTTTTTTTTTCTTTTTAGCATAAGACAACCCAGTAATTACAGTCCGGTGCTGTTTGGATCCGAGCCGTCCTCCCCTGCACATATACTGCATTTACTATGTTACTTCCCATATGCCCTTTTTAATATGCAAAGAAGCAGATTTTTTAGCGAGAGAGAAAAATTTTGTGCTTCTAGAAGCATTGAACTGACACGCGGATAAGCAAAATTCTCAGCAGGTTCCAGCTATAACCCAGCCGTGAGTGCTGGTGAAACGCCCAAAATCCGTCTGCAGCACTGCAGCTCTCACTGCTGCGGCTGTACAGGGAGATCTTGGTGACTTCTTCCAGGGAACTCAGTGATTCCACTTCTAAATCTACAGCAAAACTTCAGCATGGTTATTAGGATATTTTTCTTTCTTAAATGATTTTATTTTTTATTTCTTTAAATCACGAAGAACTGAACCAGAGTCCTCAAATGTCGATGAGATAAATAACACAACATTGATCACTGCTGGTTCAGAGGCAGCCTCTATCTCCTACTCTGGCAGTGCAATATTGAAGCATCACATTCTCCGCCAGAGCAGCACCTGCCTTGTTTATGGGCACACCTGTAACACGCTGGCTCAGCTCATTTATGCTGGGTTTACTATGACTTGGCTTATCAACACCTTAAACAAAACCAGTGTGAGTGATGTGCTTCACGCCTAAAATCAAACTTATAAATCTAAGGTGGGTTCCCAATAGCATTGCAACATGGTTTCCTTCAGCTCATGGGGCTGGGCTCAAAGACTGCCTCATTCAGCATCTGTGGAGAGCTGTGAGTCAAGGTGGCTCAGCAGTGCTGGCTGCATTGAGCAAGGAAAAACTCAGCACAGACATTTGTAGCACTCAGCGTCAGGAGAGAGCAAAGCAAGAGAGGAAACGAGGGTGGAACACTGCAGGGCAATGGGAAATATTCAAAGTTACCCTATACCACTGCCATTTCCACCCCAAAGAGTGGGCAGAGCTGTGTTCCAGACAGGCACGTTACCCCACACTGCAGAGAGGTTTTATGCCAAACATATGGAATAGGAATGAGTGGACAGGTGGCACAGGGAGCACCCACCTGCCCAGGATGCCCAAACCCTGCCATCCTCTCTGGACACACCTCTGTTCATCCCCCAGCTCCCTGGGGCAGGAGGCCAGCGGGCTACAGGGGACCTCTGCCACCTCCCATTTCTGCACACCTCTCCACGTGTTGATGCACAGCAGGGACATATCAGACAGAGAAATAAACTTTCTCTGCAGGCAAACCCCTGCCCTCCTGCCCGAAGCTCATTTCAGTGCTCATCCCCCTACATGACTGGCTGATTTCTGGCAAATCTGTCCAAATCCATAAACCTTAGCTCATTTAATGTGTATTTAATTTCTCTGCTGTAGGTTTATGTTGGCAGTGAGCAGGGCTAGACCAGTAGCAGAAGAGAGCAGCCAGTGTAGGTGAGCATTTTGGCCTCTACTTTGCACAGTTCTCTCTGCAGCACCACAGTAGAGCAGGTTCTCCACACACAGTTATCATCTCTCCCAGCAGAAACAATGGTCTGTGCCCATTAGTGGTTCTCTACATTTCCCAGAACCTTCCCTGTCCTGGAGGCAGTTCATAAAGTGGATCCTTGGCACATAACCTCGAAAATATCTTGAGCTCTGAAGAAGCCCAGTATTATCTGTCAGGAGTTTCTTTGGTTCTCTTCCACCTGCTTTTTAATCTTCCACACATCCCTGAGAGGATGCCTGGTGTCGTCACAGAGGTGTGAAGTTTTCTTATTTAAGGTGAGAATCTGGGGCAAATAGTGCTCTGAGTGACAGTCAGGGATTGAGGCTGCTGCAGTCTGTAAAACCAGGGTGCCGATATTAGCAATCTTTTATTTTTTATTGTTATTTAGTCATACTTCATATTTTTTCCTTCTCCCTAAAAATTTTCAGTTCCATGCTCAATGAGGTGGCCAAAAGTGGGGCCACATGAGGCAAGTAGAGACATCTACAGATGAGCTCTTTGTGAACTAAAAGCCTATGCTGTTGCACACCAAACCCAATCCACCAGCTGAAAGATAATACAAGAGAAGAAACAGGCATTCTTTTAAATCAGGACATTGTCTTCAATCTCGGTCACCACTTGACATCACAAGACAGGGAGAAGGGGGAGGACCAGAGAGCTGCAGGACACTAGAGAAATGCCAAACAAGACAAGGCTTAAAGGGGGGGAAAAGGGGGGAAAATAAATGCCAAACTAAGAGCAGGCAGGAGTGAACATGTGACAGCACAAGGAACTGTCGCCTTCTCCAAGCCTCTCAAACCATTTTTTCATGACCTGAAAAACATTCTCCCCTCCCTCTGTGGCAAAAGGCAGTTTTGCCAAGGGGTTGGAGTGCAGGAAGGATTTCAGCAGAGCCACATCAGGAATCTGTCTGACATGCTGAACACAGGTATCACCTAAATACAGGGTTTTACCCTTAGAGGTTTCTATCATCCATTTGCTTTTCCTTTGTTAAATGAGTCCAGCTAAATCAGTACGAACCCCAGCCCTGCATTATTCACAGTGTCACCAATAATTGGCTATTCCCCAGCCCAGTGCTCCTGACACTGTTCACAGCAACTCACACATCAAAGATGGAAAAATAAAAAAAAAAACACAACCATCAAATGTCAGGGTGGAGCCTGGAGTGTCTTTCATATCTGCAGGCACTGCAAGAGCCTTTTTCCTCCTTATAATTCCCCTTTAGCCATGCAGGGACTTCCTGACACCGAGTGTGGGTCATGTTGGTGCCTCTGCAAAGCCATGGGGACTAAAGGGAAACTAGGAGAAAAAATAAGGAGTTATTTTTCCCCCCAGTTGGATCACATTTGGGAAGGAGCCTGCAGAGCCCCAGGGGAGGGAGGGATCAGCTTTCATCACCCTTGGTGAGATGAGGGTTTACTTTGTGTGTAAATCCAGGCTCCAGCTTGGGACACCACCGTGCCTCCTGCTCCTGCACCCTGTCCCCAGTCTCTGCTGAAGATGTCCTGACTACAGAGCAAAGGTTTTTGTGCCCCACAGCACAGTGACTGTGCAGCTCCTTAGGACAGAAGGGCCATTTTACCCTGTATCCCAGAGTGTCACCTCACTAGGGACTGGAAATGTGTTCTGCTGTAGCCATTTCAGAGCAGTGCAGTGAGAAAGTGTCTCAACATCCTCCCAAGAGGGGCACAAGGGCTGGGGCAGAACAGTGCTCAGCTCCAGCCCTGGCTCCAGTGCCCCCAGAGCACCCACAGCAGGCCATGGAGCCCCATGGAGGTGTGCACCAGAAATTCCAGAAAAACCCCGTGGATCCACACTGAGGCAGCCACTGGTGACACTGCCAAGGATGGAGCAACCCAAGACAACCCAATGTGGGCCAGCTGGCTTTAAGCCACATACATGCACAAAAGAAAAAAAAAATTGTTTTGTCCCATTAGGCCAGTATTCCAAAAGGAAAAGGCAGGGTTGCTTATAGAAATCACATTGTCAAGGATTTTTCTGCTTCCTCTTCCCTTCAAGGACCACTATTGTCCTCGTAACTCTGAAGGGAACAGGCAAGGGAGGAAGTTTTGTTGAAAGTCACTTCAGCATCGAGTGCCTGACTGGGCCACACGGCCTCTTGGGAATTGTAGTCTTGTCTTCTCTGACAAATTTCCACAGCAGCGTAATACCTCCCATGACACAGCAGCAACCCCCCTGCACAGTCGGGACAGCAGACCCCTGGACTTCAGTTGCTACAAGACAACCCCAGGGGCTGCTCAGGATCCAAACCTTATCAGATTTGGCCAGAATATTTCAGTTTTCTTTCACACCCTTCTCCTCTCACAGAATTCCCATGAAAACACAAACAATGCTTCTGCTGCTTGGGTTTGGTTGGGGCTTTTTTCCTTCTCTCGGCGAGGGGGGGTGTGGATGAAAGTGGTAAATGAAAAATCAAAAAAACCCTAGGCAAAAAAAAGAAAAAAAAAGAGAAGAAGGAAAAAATACTGAATAATACATGAGATACCACGTCTAGCTTGATTTTCCCGGCAGCAGTGCATCTCCCCTCTGTATCACCCCTTCAGAGCCTCAGGGGACAGAAATGTGCCTCGGAACTAAAATAATACATATTTCTTGTATCACCAACTTGCTTTTGGGCAGGAAATGCCCGAATCCAAGCTGTCCCGCCCTTTTCCTCACTGGTGCATCGTTCCAGAGATACCTGGATGCCACCGTGTGGCAGCTGCCCCAAGCAGCAGTGGAGGGACAGGGACACGGCTGCAGGGAAAGGCAAGGCTTTAAGGGGGGAAAAGGAGGGGTAAAACAAAACAAAAAGGAGGGTTGGGGTTTTTTTGGTTTTTTTGCAGCAATTCACAAAATTTCAAGGAATGCCAAGCACGTCAGTAGATGAAGCACAGGATCTGGAGGAAGGAGAGAGTGCAAACCAGCTCCGTATGGTGTTAAGCTCAGACACATACTGCCTTTCTATTTAAAGCCCTGCAGGAACGTGAATGCCAGGTTTGTGTGAGCTCAACAAGTCCCTCTGAAAACAATTTGCATGGTCCTCTCTACCATGGGATCTGATTATCTGATGGCTTTTAATGCCTTACCATTCCCACACAGCAGGATATAACCCACCTTTCCCTGCTGGAGGACAGAACTCTGGGTCTGGAAAGGTATTTCATTAATGACAGAGACCATTGGGACTTTCCTGGGATCTTGGGATGAGGACATGGGCTGTGGAGTGTTTGGTGCTGCTGCCTGCCCACCCCTCCCTTTTCCCTCCACATGTGAAACAATGCTGGGTGGAACTCTGAAGATGAGGATTGTGCTACCAGTGCTGTGTCCCCAGGCACATCGTGCAGGCCAAACCATCCTGGCAGGGCCAGAACATCCTTCCTCCACTACCAGCACCCTAAAACAGTGTCCTGCCAGAAGGCAGCAAGAAGAAAGCAATATAGAGCCCAGGATTGGGGTTTGGGGTATGCCTCGTTCTTCCACCCTCTGCCTCTGGGGACTGCTTTCTTTTCCCATTAAGTACCTCTGGGGCATGTCTCAGTTTCCCGTCGTCTACCTCAACAGCACTGCTTCTCATTTATTCCAAGGTGCAGTTCATTGAATGAGGAATTGCATGTTCTATCATTTGTCCATAACAGGTTGTCAAGTCGCCGTGTTATTATTAGCAACAGGAAAGGAACTAAATAAATTATTCTTAAAGTATGTAATGAGCACTTGAGTAAGCGTTAAGTAATGAGCGTTTCTTTAGCGAGGAATCCAAGCGAGACACACTCCACCCATTTTGCTAACAAAGGCTTATATAAGCTGGGTGTTACATAAAACGCTAAAATAGGGAGCCCAAGCACTCCCCCACCTTTGGGTGATAGCTTTGCTGCAGCCCACGGATACCTGAGCTGACACTGAACCAGTTCCAAGCTAAAAGGCAGCTGATGGCCAGGCCTGGAGCTGGCAGGAGCCAGTGACAGGGACAGAGGTGTCCCATGTGTGCTCCCACCAGCCCTGGGCACAGCTCGGGTGGCGAGTCTGGATTTGCCCTTACACTGCTCTGGAAACAGCCCCTACAGTAACACACTCCAAGCAAATTAATGATCCCTGTGATGATCCAAGAACGTGTCTCTGTTCTTGTGTGGCAGGGCAGGCCAAGCACCACTCAACCCCAGGGTGTCATCCCAAGGGAATTATGACTGGTGCTTAGGAAGGGGCATGCAAAAGGGCATGGTTATGGGGAAGCTTCTCTGCAGCTCTTGTTGTCTCCAGGGATCTGCAGGAAAGGAACTTTCCAAGACACAAGTTCTGTCTTTGTAGTTTCCCAGCTCCTGGCAGCTGATCCTTTCAATAAATTGACAGGTCAGTTCTTAACTTCTCATGAACTTTCAACTTCTGCCACATCATATGACAAAACCTACCACAATTTACCATAATTTATGTGCAGAGAGAAAGGGATCTGCATCTTGCAACATCAATTACTAGAGCTAAAAAAAGCAGGCTGGTAGGGAGTGCAGCCTCTTCATCACATCTTGCGTGCCTGAAAGCCTGTCTGTCTTTAGAAAAATCATCTGTCTCCATAAAGAAATACTTTTCCTCCCTAGACATCTTGCAGTGCACCTTAAAATGCACAATTCCAATACTCAGACGGCAGATTCAGCTGACACAGTGGTTGCTTCCTAGATACAAGGTCAAAAAAAAGTCTCAGAAAAGAGAATTTGCAATCCTTGTCATAGCCCAGACACCAAATCCTCCAAATGCAGATATCAGATGCAGTTGCATGAGAAGTCAGGGACACTTCTCTGGTTGGGGGAAAGAAAAGAGGAGAGAAAGATCTTTAGGCACGGGATTTTTGGGCAGGCAGAGCAAAACGTGTCAGGAGTTACTCCCCGGACTACAAGGGAGCCATTCATGGCTGCAATCAGTTTGCTCTGCGGTACTTGCAGGAACATGCCAAGGCTGCTCTGTGATTCTGCCCGACTGACTTAGTGTTTGCGATTTGCCTGACCTTTGCTCTAAATAAATGGGAGCCACACAGGGGGAATTTTGATTCAAGTCCCCTGCATCTATAGCATCCTCCCTGGCTGCAACCCACTGGCTTCCTGAGGCTTCGTTTTGAAGGAGAGACAGACAGAAGGCAGGCAGGAGGGAAAAATGAAGAAATGAAATGCAAGCTGTCTGACCCACACAATTAAAAAATAAAAATAAAAGAAAGAAAGAAAAAGAAATCAGAATAGCCTGGCTTTGTTTTCTGTCATGTTGTTTATCTTACTTCAGAATTAAATCCAGATGACATAGATAAGACAGGGGTGACCCCTAGTGCCCTCTCCAGCTGCAGCTTCCACTGTTATTCCCTGTATTGATATTAGAGCATAAACAGAGGGAAGAAGCAGCACCTTTCAAATTTGTTCTTCATTCACAAAGCCTCTCTCTCTCCTTTCAGAAACAAGATCTCATTTCCTCTCAGTACTGAAACTCTATCACTGCGAGGCATTCAGTGCAACATCCCTTTGTCGCTGTTGTCTGGGAACAAAATTAAGCACATTTACTTGTGTAAGAATTTATTATATTCCATTGACTATTTATCATAGGACATTTATATTTATCACCTTACATAAAAGAAAGAAGAGCCTATTTCCTAACTCCGGGCTTGTCAATAGCTAAGAACAGCCATTCAAACTCCTAAGAAGAGACCTTTGTCTTGTAAAAAGTGTATTTTGCAGCACCAAGGCGCTGAAAGGAGCGAGTCTTCCCTGTGACAGCCATCAGTATGCGCCACGTTTTTTGTCTTTCAGCAATGTCAAAACTCTCTGTTCTTGTGAATCAGCCTGCACCAGACAAACCCCACTCACTGTGCTGGGTGATGCTCATCAGGGGCTTTTCCTTGTGTTATTGTGAGGGAACAGCTCCTCTCACAAAAACCTTGAGACACCCCCTCACAGATTGCTTTGGGATGCGGGATTTTTCTTGAGGAAATAAGTTATCTTAGGCACAAGGCTGAAAGATTTTTAGCTTCCTGTAATGTGAGCACTTGGGGCACTTCCTGCCCTGCTGAGATGGGGGCTGTGCCCACCAGCAGCCAGTGTGGGTAGTACCACGCCAGTTGACATCTCAAAATTTCGCATATTTAATGGCATCTCATCAGGCAAAGAAGCCAGCTGCTAACAGTCCCCACGGTGACATTTCTACCCTCAAAAGGGCAGAAAACTCCCCTGTGCAGCATCATAACCTGCCACAGACTCATCTGATGCCTCTTCAGCTCTGGGGGGTTTTTTTTGCCTTTCAGCACTGGCAGCCACCACCGCAGCACCCTCCTGCTGCACCAGGGCTCCTCTGCACAGCCTGGATCCTCAGAGCTGGCACCCTCACTGCTCGAGCCCCAGGAATGCTTCAACACTTCCCAAAAGCAATTCCCCAGCTCAGCCTCAGAGAATCCTTGGGGCCCACAGGACATGACATGTTGCTGTCCCCCCCATCACCATTCAGCTGGCACTTACTTCCCCTTTCGCCATCTGCCAGCCCATTTCTTCACCAGAAACTACTTCCAGGTCTCAGCCAGTCCTTCCTCCTCAACAGCTTTTTGCTCTCAAACAGCCTCTCATTCATCCCCAGAGTTCCTTCTTAAGTCTCCAAGCTTCCTGGTGCCCCCATCACCTCCTCAGGCAGACAAACACCACCACCCCCCTTCCCAAAGCAGCCCTTTCCTGGCACCCTTCACACCCATGGCTCAGCCCAAGTGAGGCTGGATCAGCCACGGGTGAGGTTGGTTGATGCCTCTGTAACAAATGTTTTACTCTTCGCAGGGCTGGGCTGGCTGAAACTAAAGCAGCTGCATTTTTTTCCAGTTTTAGTAAAAGTTCATCATCTGCTCTGGACACAGAATCATAGAATGGTTTGGGTTGGAAGGGACCGTAAAGATCATCCAGTTCCAACCCCTGCCATGGGCAAGGACACCTTCCACTATCCCAGGCTGCTCCAGCCCCATCCTACTTGGCCTTGGACACTTCCACAGATGGGGCAGCCACAGCTTCCCTGGGCAACCTGTGCCAGGGCCTCACCACCCTCACAGGGGAGAATTTTTTTCCTAATAACCAAACTGAACATGCCCTCTGTCAATTTGAATCTAATCATCTCGCTTGTCCACTGTCCCTCTCCAGCTGTCTTGGAGCCCCTTTAGGCACTGGACAGGGCTCCAAGGTCTCACGGAAGCCTTCTCTTCTCCAGGCAGAACACCCCAACTGTTTCAGCCTGGCTCTGGAGCAGAGGTGCTCCAGCCCCCTAAATATCAAGGATATAACACTGCTTTACTTATGTGCCTGTTCTCTGAATAATTTTCCCCTGATTTTATATCTCTATGTTCTCATGTTGCCTTGTTTACATTAAAAGCAACAGTTTCTGAATTGAGGTTCCTCCTAATGTTTTATTTTTAAATCAGGTTTCAAGGGGGGGTAGGAATTGTGCTAGTCATTGCATAATTTTGGTTTTATCTGGTGTAAATCTCACTTGCTTCTGAGATACCCCGTGCTTCTCAGCATGACACCAACTCAGCATTGCTCTCATGTCTCTGGATCCAGCACTGCTCCAACCTTCCCCCTTTATTTCTTTCCCCCTCTGTTTTAGTTAAAGATATGTAAATATATCATCCTCAGAGCTACTGTTTGCTTCTTTCAAAATATTCCATGTTCTTTCTCCTGTAAGTTTATTTTCCTTGTTAGTTTTAGTAAACATCTTTTCTTTCTTCATTGCTGCTCTGACTGTATATGATCCCATATAGAGAAGGCACAACAAAATCTCTTTCTATAACTCACGTATCTTTCTATAGCTGCATTTTCCCTATATTCTTATTTTTGCTTGGTGCTAGCTCTGTGCATTCCAGTCACACTCTGCATCTAAAACAATCTGTCAGCTTACATGTGCCTATAAGCAGTGGGAGTATTAGTTTTGAATATTTTCATTTAAACTCCAGCTTTGTTCCCTCACACCTTTAAAATGCTCAGAATTAGCTCATCGCTTTAATATTTTATTATTGCAGGAACGAGCTTCTTTGCATGCTTTTGGAATATTCCACTTTTCCTTGCTCATACTGTTGGAAAGTTACTCTTGTGAAGTGGAAATGCTTTCTTGGATGTCACCTGAATGTCAGACTCTGACCCAGGCAATGCTGAATTTGACACAAATCCAAACACTGAACCAGTCCTTCATCAGGTTAAGTAAAACCATCATCATTAAAAATGCTTTCCTTCCAAAGGCTACACTAGTTCAAGGAAACCATAAATCCTGTGGTTTGCCTGACACTGCAGGTCAGACTAGATGATCAGAATAGTTTATTCTGGTATTCATGCTGAAAAACTTACAAATATCCGGACAAACTGCAACTGCATCTGGTAGAGAGATGGTCAAACAAGATAAGGGAGTTGCTGCCTCTCCTCTTAAATGCTCAAAATTCGCCTACAGTCCAACCAAATCTCACCCAGAGATCAACAATGCAACTTCTTCCCACTTGCTTTCTTTTTTATCTGAGCTGTGTTACAAAACTTTCCGGTTCAAAATTTTGCTAGAAAACTGCTCTCGATCCTGCTGGTGATGAAAAACCAATGTTTTCCCAATGATTATTGTTGCTTTAGTGTCCCCCCAGCTTGTGACTCCTGTAAATCAGAAACTCCTCAGAGGAGTTTGGAGAGCCAGAGGCTGCTCCCAGACCTTGCTCCTTCACAGGCTCAGCAGTGAGTGCTTCTGCTGAAGTCCCCGTGCTGGAGCCATGGGTTTTAGCAGCCAGGATGGCTCTGTCCCCTCCAGCCACCACCCTGACCCCCACAAGGCTGCACACACTGTCTCATTGGGAGCCCAGGGGCAGGGAGGCCACAGGAAAGAGGATTTTTATATGGTGGCCCATTGGGTGGATTGCAATAGGAAAAAAAAAGGGTTTGAATGAGTCATGAAACTTCTAACACACCATGAGCTGGAAAAACCCAGTGGACACACCGTGACACCACACAGCACAGTGAAGGGGAACATGGGATGGAGCAGATCCCACCCCCCCAACACGAGGCCCAGGAAAAATGGTTTTATTTTTCCTGCTGAAAATCCATCAGGAAGTGTAAAGCTAGTCTCAAAAAAGTAATTTTCCTATTTGCCAAGCACACATGCAAAAAAGGCAATCAGAAAGGCTGAGCGCTGCCTTTCCAGAGTTTAGACCAAACTCAAAGCTGCCATCAGCCCCAGTTCCCTGCATTCTGCTCCCAGTTTGCTCAGGCTCTCCACTAAAACCAGTAGAATAATTCTCTATTCCTCTTTTCTTTCCCCCCAACTTCCAGTTGTTTTGCACAGTTCAAGCAAAACATGTAAAACCAGGATTTGCCATAGGGTGAAAACTGAAAAAGGAAGAACAAGTGAAAAATAAAATCACAAAACAATTAAAGAAAGACAGAACCTGACATATGAAACCCCAGCGGAGTCCAGGCAATCATTTCTGTTTGTACTCACCAGCACAGGAGCTGCACAGCCCTCAGAAGAGCACGGCTGGGGGTATATCCTCACCTTTCTCTAATTCCATCCATAGATCTGGGAAGAGCAGAGCATTACAGATCTCAGTGTGCCCAGCAGATGAAAACACCCAAGTGTACAGCACAGGATGAGTCGCCTTCACGTGGAAGCTTTTCTGAAGGGAATAACTGGACACAGGTGGGGCTGGGATCAGTGTGTGGAGCAGAAGAGTAATTACCAATGTGAGTGAAACACCCATTTGCCAGGCTAACCCATCGGGTCCTCTTTAAGCAGAGGGAAAAGTTATAGAAAAAACCATTGTCACGTCTTGCATTTCACCCAGTTTTTGCACCCCCTTAGCTGCCACTCAGTGTTCCACTGTAGATTTCTGATAATTATTAAAAAATACATGAACGAAAGTAACAAACTGAGCAGCCAGTTACACACAGCTTCAGAGGTGTTACTCTTTATTAAACCTTCAAATGAAAGTGGCCCTGAAGTGCCAGATTCCCCTTTTACCCTCTGTCACACTTACTGAGGGAACATGAACCTGACCCAGAACCGGTTCTTCAGCAATTTAATTGTGAGGATCACGTACAGCAGCACGCCCAGAAACGGGACGCTTAGCTTTTACTTCATTTTTTTAACAGTCTTTGGTTTTTAACTTTCTGTCAGTCCCTGATGCATACCTGGATACCCAATTATTTCAGAGAGGCCAGAGGAAGGTCACTGCTGGAATTTCCTGGCTGTCCTGCATGTAGGTAGATGACATGAATTCGAGCGGTTTGGTTGGCATCTGCTCCACAGCCCTCAGTTTCCAGCTCAGGACACCAGAGCTTTCTGTTCTTATACAGGGGCTGGCATTTATTTGGGGGTCACACCACAATTCCTGGCATCTCTCCAGGTTAGGTCCTTATGCAAATGGCCAGCATTTACTTGGAATTTGCATTAATGTGTAACTGAAAAGCTGCTTTCTGAGGATGCCTGTTTCCAAATCTTTGGCTTCTCCCCATAACCAAACATCTCCAGGCTGGTTTAGGGGAGTGGAGGCTGCTGCTGGGTGTGATTCAGAGCTGCATGTCAGTGTTTGGTATTCACTTAATAAACCAAGTGAGCAAACTGCCCATCCCACATCCAAACACCCTTATCTCCTGGCAGCGCTGTTCCTCCCCCATTTAAAGCAAAACTACGTGTTGGAGTCAGGAATGAAACCAAGCCAACGAGGCAGAGGACAACTTCACTTTCTCCTGCTCTCTGTGGAATTCCCAAAATTAACCATACTATCAACTAGTACCCCACTGAGCCAGTCCCTGGGAAAGTCCTGCTCCAACCAGCCAGCACTTACCTGGATCTGAACTGAATTCCCTCCAAAGCCTCCAGGAATGATGTGAGTGCCGTGCTTGGGCATTAACCCTTGAGAAACCTTGAGATCCCAGCGCTGTGCTGTGGACACAGCTGTCTCTGGAGCCCTTCAGAGAGGATTTCTGAGGCAGCACCTCTGCTCTGGGATGCAGATGCCCCACGAGTGGGTGAAGTGGAGAGATAAGTGGGTGAGGACACGCCAGCAGCGGCGCGGGATCGCCCGGCGCAGCTCCAGCTCTGAGGCGCTTCCTCTTTCCAACGTCACTCTGGTGTTACACGGAAGGACCAAACAGCAAGTGCTTCATGGCCTTTTTCTTCTTCTTTTATAGTTAGTACTTCAATTCTTATTGTTTTAAATGTAGGAAGAAGTGACTTTTTATCTCGGAGAAAAGAATTGTATCACATTCCTGCATCTAAGCTTACTAAATTGAAAGGAAATATCTCCCACAGATTCCAGAAAACCAGGCAAAGCTAGGACCCTCGCCAGCCATTCTTCATATTTTTGGTAGATCTGTGCTGTGAGGACACTCACGCTACTTTAAAAGTAGGTGAATAGAGGCAGGCAAGCGAGGGACTGCGCAGTGAAGGCTGAGGAAAAGGTGCTCCAGGATTGCAAGTGCTGGCTCAGAACACCCAGCCCAGGTACAGCATGCTCCTCTGGTATGAAAACACGGGGGCGTTTCAAATTTGCTAAAGTATCTTGACAGGATGGCTCTGCTCTTCTTCTGCTGCCTCTGGTGCCTGTGTGGTCCCAGGGGAGCCTGGTGCTCACAGCATCTGCTCCCACAGGACACAGGCAGTGCCAGGAAGCTTCCTAGGAACAAACTGAGGAGGAAGCACACTCCACGATCACTGAGCAAGACAGTTGTGGCATATTTAGGTGTCCAAATACTGATTTTTGTGCAAAAAGGTGGCAAGTGGGGATATTTCTTATAAATTCTTTGGTTTATAAGCTCAAGAATCTAGGTGTTGGGAAGGTTGTCTTATCTTTATGCTGAGTGGCTTTTCCATTTCCTTTTTCTTTTGATGGGCTGAACCCACAGAGCAAAGCTCTCCTTAAGCTCCAGTAAAGATGAAAGGGGATGCTGAGATCCCCGGGGAGAGATCTAAGTGAAAAACCACCTGGAAGCAGAGTAGGAGAAAAGAAAAAGGCGAGGGTTTAGGTTTATTGTATTCAGGATGGTATTTGTATCAGTGATAATATATAGTGACTGTTTGAAGGTCAGTATTTGTTTCAACAAACTTGCTATTGGTGAGCAGCTGAGTCATCCTGCCTTGTGCACACGGGGAGAAGCATTCTCGTGAAACACCATGACTTTTTCATGTTTTCACCCCAAATCCCTCAGCATTTTTAAAGCACTGAACACACGATGCTGCTAATTACCCGACTCTTCTGGCTGGCTGAAAACCCAGCCTGCCCTTTCTGCATTGCCAACACCAGCCTGGGACCTTTTAACCTGTCAGTGACACACTCTGCTGATTTTTTGGGAGGCTCCTTGTGACACCAAAGTCGTGCGCTTTCAATCTTTTGAAAAGCAGACTTTAGCAGGATGTTGTAAAAGGAACACCTTTGCCTTCTGATTGCAAAAAACCAGGGATTCCTTCAGGAGATTACAGCCCCTCATTCAAATCGGGTGGTTTGGGGCGGTTCCACTATTAATGACTTTGCTGATGGAGACAGCATTCACACAATGATAGTCCGGGCAAAGGCTGGTTTTAATTAGGAACGCTGAGAGTCGTTAAGTGACCAAGTACCGGTACTGAGTCACGTTTCATGGAACAGTACAGAGATTGCTTAAGGCCATGGAGTTCAGTCCTTCCTTTAAAAACTTTTCCTAAGACTGCTCCCCTGGGAGGAGGAAGCCAGTGGTGTTTGGCATCACCGCTCCAGCAGGAACCACGAACGTGTCTGATCAGAAGCTACAGAGGAGGATTCTGTGGTCCCTTAGGAACAGACATGCTGAAACATTATTTCAGTGGAGACACACAGCTGAGGAGGGCATTTCTAACATTCTCACGCAGTCCCAAAAACACTTCATTTAATGCCAGCCAGCCCTTTAATCACCACTTTTGCTTGGGATGTTGTAGTTCCATGAAAGTGGAAGCAGTGCTCTCAGGCATTGACCTCAGATGCTCTCCCCTGACTCTGCACAGAGCTGTGACCAGGTAGGAGCTGTGCTGAGAAGGATGCTTTGCCCCCTACAGCATTCCCCTCCTGCTCCCGGTTTGCTGCAGGAAGGCTCATCCCTTCCTCATTCATGGGAGGAGGAAACCTTTTGAAAGTTGCAACAGACCCAGCAAACTTTGGTTCCTGGTTTGGGGGAAGATAAATTGTCTTCTGGGAATTGTAGTCCCAGGAAACAGGGGTTTTCAGGCTCCCTGGGAAGGTGAGCCAGGAAAGCTGGCGGCCTGCAGCTGTTTCCATAGCCCCAGTGCAAGGGAAAATGTGTTGAAATCGAAGGAAATTTTTATAGGCAACTCTGCTTGGAAATTAGCAAGCTCCAGTAGGAAAACTTGAACATGTTTAGGAGAATTAGATACCAAGAAAGAAACTCTTTCTGCCGTGCTGAGAACTGGAAAAGGGTGGTATTTCTTGGAGTCTCTAGTCATAGGAAAACTAGCCTTGGGGTTCCATGGGAGGTTTGAAGGCTGCTTGAGGAGAGAGCATTGGCTGGCCAGAGAGCCAGGCACAGCTGAGCCCTTATGGCTCACCAGGCATGAAAACATTGTGACAGAGCTGAAGAAAATAGGTTTGCAAAAGTTTGGACCCCAATCTGCACCAGCCTGGCAGAGAAGAGCTGCTCTTCTTGCTGCTTTTGCCTGGGCATGAGGTGCAGGAGCAGAGCAGAAATACGGACACAGCTGGAAGAAGAACCCGTTGGTGTGAACGAAGAGTTACTGACAGAAAGTGCACAGCGGTTGTTTGTGGTTTCCAGAAGCCACCGCAGTGTTTGCAGGCTGAAAGAGGCAGAGGAAGTGTTTCTATGGACAACTGAAGAGCTGAACCCAGCACGGGCGTCAGGCTGGTAAATCAGAGTGTGCACACTGCGCTTGCCCACAGCTTCAAATGCTGCTACAGGGAAAGTCATTTATATTCTTATTCTGGAAAAGACTATTATGTCCTTGTTTGTGAGAAGAAATGCTGTCCTCTGGCTATGCAGAATTCTGCACAGCGTGTTCTGTGGAAAGCCTAAATGCATTATCCAAAAGTCCTGGAGCCCACTGGGACATCCACCACCTTCCATCACCCTGCTCAAGCCCTCTTGCACAGCCAGCAGCCCTGCACACTGTCCCCTCTGGGGCTGTGCCTGGCCTTGGTGCTCTAAGTGTCCCAGGGGCCCAGGCTGTTGCTAGAAAGTCGTATTTATGTACAAACAACTCAGCTTGGGAGGACTTGGTTTCAGTACTGACGTGTGGCTGCTGCAGTGCATCCTCTGCAGCCTCTCGGAGCTGGGTTAGAGGGCTTGGTTGAAAAACTGCCATTACTTATCCTGCCCTGGTGGTTTGGGGTGCAGCATCAATGGGAGTGCTGCACTCACCAGCTGAACACTAAATAACTGGAAATAATAACCAGTGAAGACATTTATGAGCTGAGTGAGGCCCTAGGACAATAAAAGAGGCTCGATGGTAGCTCATTCATTACCATCCGCACATATTGGCTGTAAAGCTGACACCAGCAGTCAGAACCACAGGTCTACAAAGACCTCTTAACATTATTTTCCACTTTTACAAATTTAATTAGCTCTTTCCCCCTCAAGCAGAAAAATACAAAAATATTTTTTTCCAGGTAATATAGCCATTTTCTAGGTAAAGAAGTGGAGAGAACACTAAAGCAGAAAAACCTATATTAGAACTGTTATTCTCATTTTCTACATGGACATTTTGGCAATTGTTTCTTCCCTGAAAGGAACAGTCTTTTTGTTCAGTGTCATAACTCATGGGCTTCTAAACCAGAATGCTGATGGATGGAGTCTCAAAAGGTGGAATTTAATCTGATTTCCCACATCTTTCTCTGGCTCTACTAGGCTGCTGTAAGTTTAGACAGGAATAGTCACAATTTCTGTTTCAAGGGTAAGATGTGGTGATGTCTGGTTCTCTCTCCCCACAGCTGGCAGTTTCACAGGGCTCTTGCAGTTTTGGAGGGGACATTTTGTGTTGTAGGAGGGCGCTGAGCAGAACTGTAAGAAAATCTTATCAGAATAAGATAACCCCTCACAGCACCTCCCCGACAGAACTGGGGTGGTTCATTCTCCAGCAATCAGTGCTGGCCTGAGCAGCCTGATCCAGCTGCTGTTGACATGACAGCTTTGGGACAGCTGTAGCCAACCCCAGGGTGTTCCCAGATAACAAACAGATAGCAGTGTGCTGCTGGAGCCCTCATTCAAGGTCTGGGTTTAGCCAGCAGCTCACGCTGGTGTGTGTTGATTCCTGCAGGAAGATAATCTTTGTGCCACTAAGGCAGATTTTTGGTTCCCAGAACAACTTGGTAATGGAGCTATTCATTTTGTTAATTATGCTGACCAAACAGAACCTTGTGGGTCTCATTTTCTGCTATTATATTAAAGAGAAAGGTAATCATACCAGCATACAAATGACAAGATTGAGTAAAGACTCAGCTATTGTACCAGCAGTTCAGCCTGTCTTTTCCAGAAAGAAAATGATTCATGTATCCCATGACACCATCCCACCATGCAGTTTTCTTGGGATCCTGGATTTCCTAATAGTGTGATGTCCGATCCCAGTTTGTGGTGAATAAAGTGATGTTAACTGACCAGTTATTCAGTCTATCATCTCTGGGGTAGCATTATACCTTCCCCGTGCAATGGTGTAATATCTTATGCCCAAAATGAACCTTAGGCTCAGTAAGCCTTACCAGCCTCACTTCTGAGCCTTACAGAATCCTTACTAATCCTTACTAGGATTTGGGAAAACCAGCAAGAAGAGAGGGTACCAACCTTTTGCCCATAATAAGCTTTCAGAGATGAATATTCCTGTTACAGCATACCCTGGGGGAATGTGTTATGACTTCCCCAGCAATACAGAATGCTTTTTGATATGTAGGGGCCTGGGAACCCTGCTCATCCCTGCTGTCTCCTCACCAGGCTGCATTTGGGAAGGAGTCATTCCTGTATTTAAACTGAAAGCGTGGCGATGTCCTGCCAGATCCCTGGGTGCAAGATGGGACAAGGGGGAACAGTTCTAAACCAAAAGAGGAGAGTTTTAGACTATATATTAGAAAAAGTTTCTTTATGAAGGTGGTGAAGCACTGGCACACATTGCCCAGAGGAGCTGTGGCTGCCCCATCCCTGGAAGTGTCCAGGGACAGGTTGGAGGGAGCTTGGAGCAGCCTGGTCTAGTGGAGGTTGTCTCTGCCTGTGGTTGGAAGGAGATGATTCCTTTAGGAGATAATTTAGGATCCCTTTCAACCCAAACCATTCCATGATATCCCGAGTGAGCAGGACCAAGCAATAGGACACCCACCAGCTCCTCAGCCCATGCTGCATCACCTCCATCCCGGGGACACGCTGGCTTTGCCTTCCAGCAGTGCAGGGATGGAGAGCTCACGTTTGCTTTACACAACGAAAGAACAACCAAAAGGCTCCAGCTCTGCCTTTCTTCGACAGAAAGGCAGCCAGAGAACTGCCCTCTCCCACGAGCCTGGTGCTCAGCCTATGAGATAATACAGGCTGGCCTTTTCTTTGCAGCTGTATTGTTTTAGTGCTTGGAAAATAGCAGCAGGCTGAGCAATGAGTCATCTGTCACTAGATGGGGTTAAAGTAATTTCCGTTTTCTGTTGCCATGGGGAAATCAACGTCCTGAGATTTGTCCTTTCTCCCACTCAAACACGTGGGAGTAGAAAGCCTGAAACTCAGCAGGACTAAACATTTTATTTAATTTTTTTTTAAATTTTTTTTTTTGTCCCCTTATAAACAAACTTCCCTCCGTGGCCTTGCAGCTGTCAGTCTGTTCCCGGAATCATCCAGTTAACAATGTCATTCCCCTTGGATTGCAAAAAATCCAGAAGCAGAGTTAAGTAAATATTTGACATTCATATAGGAGTTGCTTCATGTTATCATTTGAAGAGTCTCTTTTTCTTGTTAAGTTTGACATGTACATTTGAGGGGGAATTATAAACTTGATATTATCCAAATTAAGTTGAAACTTCGAAGGAAAAGTAAATTAAAGTAACCACTTCCCCAGCATATACTGTCAGGATATAGTGACAGAAACAAGAAAGAGGAAATCGCAGTAAATACTGTTTTAAAACCTTGCTAATGTATAGTTTATATGAGTAGCAGCACAGCAACATCTAGTGTTGATCAGGAATATAGCTGGAAGTTATCACATGCTTTGTTAATGGTATTTGAAAGAAATTAAGTGTTTCCTGGACCATGACACCATTCCCCAGCCTCAGCTCCTTCTCCCCTGTGTTCCCTGCTGTGCCAGCTCCATGTCACTGCCTGGGTTAGCTCTGCAGAAGTTCAGTCATCTGGGGATGCTCCCAGTCTGCCTGGATCATCAGGAGAATCACTGGGCTTCTACTTAAGCACCAACTCAATAAAACTACCGATTTAAATGCAATTCAGTTAGCACTGAATGGCCAAAACTTTCAGCATCTGAACTGAAATTAAGGAAGTGATCCCTACCTTGGAGCTGATACCTTTACCAGGAAACACTGCTATCAGACTGGCAGAGCACTCAAAGTTATTCCCTGCCCTAGAAATGAGTGTGCAAGTGGAAAGTTGCCACTGTAAGTGGTGTCTTAGAGTAGGCCCTGCTTTCACCCCCCTGTATTTCCCCACAAAAGCAGGGGTTACAGTTTAGGACAATCCATTTTAAAATATTGATTGAGGTGCAGATCTCATGCAGACACCTCTTCTTATTTAAAAGACACCCGAGGCTCAAAGTTAAGTTCTTGCTACTTAGCTCTTCTGTAGGTATACGTTATGGATGAGCATTCATTTAGTTTTGATTACTTAAATTTAACAACTAATCAAGTCCAACTTAACATTAGACTTTTTTGTGGATTAGGATTTTTTGTGGCACTGTCATTTCTGCTGTCCTTGTTTAGTTTAGTGTTTTTAGTTTACGTTTAATTTTTAATGACTTTGTTAAACTCTCACAGGTTTGGTTTTTTTTTTTTTCATATAAGCAAACCTTTACATCGGGAGTCACTGTGGACTATTTAAATGAAATAATTTGTCTACTTAGACTACAGCTCCTACTACTGAAGTTTGCTTCATCTTCAGTAAGATAACGTCCTTTAGGTTTTCTCAAACAAAACAAAATTAATGACTGGCTGCTTTCCAAGTCCAGCTGTCTTGCAACCCCCTGTGAACAGATTTTTTGCCACATTTAAGTTTATTACATGATCTAATTAGCGTGACTGTGTAGGTGCGTGGAATGCACTGGAGGAGAGGAAAAAATACAAGTGTACAAAATTCTGTTATATAATTTGCTATGGGAACATGATTATTTCAGAGACCTGGATTGCTCTCTGGATTCTTTTCAGCAGGATTTTGGGAGCGAGCGGTTCGGCAAGGAAAAAGAAAGGACATTCAAGTCTATCACAGAGAATGGGGCCAAGAGCAGGAAAGTCTGAAGACCACCTGACTTTTGTGGCTTAGAAATACAATCACAATTTAAAAAGGTATTAATTGTAGACTCCCATTTGATGCTTTCGCCTCAAGAAAAAAAAATTCAACAGAATTCAATGACTGACTGGAAGTGAGGACTTCAGCTACGCTGCGAGGGTCGTTCAAAATCAGAACAAAATACAGCCTTATAATTAATAGCAAGAAAATACAGATTGTTACCCACTCTTGCCCTGAAAAAGGCATCAGGGTCTCTATTGGAAACACACAGCCAGACCAGAGATCAGAGCAGACACACAGCCAGAGCAGAGACCTCTGCTTCATGTTATTAAGACATTCACACCACCCTAACAAAATTAAACGGGCAGCTCAGTAACATGAAGCGAGATCAGACTCTCTTTCTTCCTCCTGCATGCATGAAATGACATTTTAAAGTGATGTCTGATCTTTCAGAGCCTGTAAAGGGGTCAGGCACCACACACATCTGGCATGCTGATCCTCTCATTCAGGGGCATGAAGTCATCCTCCAGGCTGCATTGCTGAGTCAAGAATGTGCAATTTTCCATGTGTCACTTTACTTGACTTACACACTGAACAGACATTAATATTAATTTCATTGAAGATCAGGGGCATTTAAGAAAATTGCAAGCCCTGCTAATTGTGTTTTAATTGATCTAGAAATAAAGCAGTGCTTGGTAAAGGGGGCTGGTATTATTGGAACAAACACACCCCACACAGCCTGCTGCACTCCACCATAAATCAGCTCAGCGCTGGGTTCCTCCTGACGGGGTCAATTTGGTACAAAGGGATCTTCAGAAATGTGAGTTTAATTACAAAATTCCTACTAAATTTGTCACCCTGCCTTCCCCAGCATGCAGAGGGGACAGTGTCACCTTGGCAGCCCGAGGTGCCACCGCTGTCCTCACAGGCTTGGCCTGAGGCACAATCATCCCATTCCAGTCTGCTTTAGAGAAACAGGATATGCTCTGGGGCACGTGGCTGTGCCCAGTGTCACCCTGGCTGATGGCAGCATCCAGCTGCAGCTGACAGGTCTGAAATGAGTTTGAGGATAGGACTGCAGATGATGAAGTGCACAACTGCTTTGGCTCTTGCAATCAAAATGTTTGCTGTGGCAGGTAGGGAGAAACGGTGCTCCAGCAATGGGAGGTGCCCTGCTGTAATCCCTCTAAAGCCAAAGGCCTTTCCTTGTGCCCAGAAACAGATCCTCAGAGTGACCTCTCGCCTTCAGAACATCTCTCAAGGGTCTCAGAGCCCTTCTCTTTCGTATTTGAGTCAACAAAAGACACCAACAGCATTAGATGTGTGATTAATTTGATTTCCAACTACCAGCTAGAGCCTATTCCCTCTAAGTCAACTTCTTACACGCACATTGCACCAATAATAACTGTCCCAGGGGAGAGGGGTCCTGTGCAGGAGGACACATCCCTGTGCTGCAGAGGCTGGATTCATGCTGGCTGTGATGGGCAGATCTGTGCTGGGAACAGCCACCTCAGCTGCTGTCAGCAAGTCCTGTGTCTCTGCCCTGGGAAGCAGCCTCTCCTCTTGGGGAGGCTGGTTAAAGAGCAATCCAGGAATCACAGGACGGGCTTTCTGCAGCTGAAAGGGAAGAGCAGTGCATTTGGGGAAAAAAAAAAATCATAACATTCTTGGGGTTGAAGAAGCCTTATTTACCAGAGTGTAAAGCCTTCTGTTTCTGTAGGAACATCTGAAGACAAACAGAATAGTGCTTGTGGTGCCAGGTAAACATCTCTTGCATGCCATGGCTACGGTCTCTAAGGAGCTGCTGTTTATTATGAGCCATCCCTGCCTCGGCGCTAGTGACAAACCCTCCCTGCAAATCCAGCAGGGAGAGGCTCACAAGGAAGGGAAGAGCTTGTATGGAGTTGCTAGAGGGATACTTATTACCTTTGGGATTATAAGCCTTTTCTTTTTCCCTGAATTTTTGCCTTTTCCCCTGTGTTTTTTCATATAAGCTCTGGTTCTTTGGATGGGGTCTCACCAGACCCATTTAGAATGGACCTTTGGTAGGCAGAACAAAAGTGTTATCAAAGGAAAGATGTTAGTGATCCTACAGAGGCATTAAAAAATCAACTGTGTCTGAATTATTTATTTCCTAGTTTCTGTGAACTGTATTTAAACAGAGAAATGCTTGGAATTACATGGAACTAAAGCAAGAGGCTCCCTGGAGGCTCTTGATAAGATTTAAATTTGCAGTAAATATTGGCATATTGATTATTATCGTGACCTGCTGATTGTTAATTTCCCTTCTCAGAGAACCCCCAAACTTTCTCTTTCTTACCCTGACTTGGATTGTTAAAAGGGTATAAATGTAAATTAGGATTCCCCAGGTTGTGCTGGCTGTTAATGCGGTAATGGTTTAGTGCTTTTCTTTGGTCATGCCCAAGTTTTTGCATTTCCAAAAGGATGCTTTAAGTGATGCAGTGAGACAAGCTCAACAAACTTCAATGAATAAAAGCTCAGGTAGGCACATGGCTGGGAAATCCTCATCCTCCTCTCTGAGGGTACAATTCATGCCTGGTGCCTCCTCCTGGAAACTGCCCAGCACAAAAAGCTGGTGAGGTTTTGGGGGTGAGTCCCCACAGCTGCAGGAGTTCAGAAGGGCTGGTGGCTCTGTGGTAACAGGGGAAGCCCTGAGGACAGGGAGTCAAAGTGGGGGTTGAAGGAAGGATGCACCTTCTCCCCCTCACCCCAACAGCTGGAGAAAGATCTCCAGGGGAATCCCACTCTTGGTTTTGCAGGGGACTTGATGTTCTTGTGATTTCAATGCAGTGATTCAGCATTTAGCCAGTGGGTTTTGTGCTCATGTATTCCCACCACCTAACTGGCAAGCCTTGACACAGTTCATTCTTTTCTTTTTAATCCAAAAGGACGAAGAAGAGGGGTTTTTTTGACTGGCACTGTAATTTCTGCTGTCTAGTACCAAGGAGCTGACTGCAGTATTTATGGCTTCCCTACCCTTCCATCAACCTTGGGATGTTTATTTTTCTTCAAACATAGCTGTTTGCAGCATGCTAACAAGAACTGAAGATCTTTTAACACTGCTATTTGTTTACTGAAGACATCAAAGCCTTTTTTTTCAACGAGCCTCCTTTGAGCCGGTACAATCTGCAAACAGCCGTGCAACACCGAGGTGTGCTTTGTGCCTCCAAAATAAAACCACGGTGCACTGTGAAGAGACAGGTATTTTCTTATCTCAGGTTCTAAACTTAGCCCTGCTTCATCCCTCAGCTCCTCAGACTGTTTGTCCCCAACCCAGAGCCCTGCAGTTCCAGCAGACCTTCCTGCTGCCTTCCACGGACTGCGGCAGGGACGGCAGCTAATCTAAAACAAATATTTTGCAACATCTACGAGCAGAAGCATTTCTCTGTTTCACTTTGATGGCCAAGATGCTAACGGGAAGCAGCGCTCCATTATTTAGTGTTAGGTCCTGTCAGCTTCCAGTTCAGACACAGCCTGTGGGTGCTGGGAAATACGCAGCGCAGGAAATGACAGATGTTGGCAGCAAAATAAATAACAAGAGCTGCCGAAAATAAAGTCCTAAGAAATGCTGGTGTATCCTTTTTATGGATTTCCTAGATACATTGAGGCTATTTTAAGGCAGATTGAACTCCCACTCCTTGCAGTGTAAACAGGATTATTCCCTCTGTGGGACATATGGCAGCCTAAACGTCATCATTTGTGCATCACTGGCATTCCCAAGTCATGTTTCAAGTTTTGCCTCACCCTAAATGCATATCCCACCACTCAGAGCCTCCCAGCAGCCTTCAGGGACTGTTAAGCAGCACCAGAAATCCCAAAAAACATCTCCATGGAGGACAACCTAAAGCCTGGCCATGGAGAAGGACCTACTGGAGTGGAACCAAGAGATCAGCTCCCTCAGGTCAGCTGTGGTGAGGACAACAGGAGGGAATGGGCAGCAAAGGGGGAGGATGGGACAAGGACTGACCAATGGGGGTTTTATTCCACAATGCAGTAACTCACCCTGAGATGCATTGGTTGGAGACGGAGCAGGCAAAGATCCAGGGTTTCCAGGAATGGGGAAGGGTGATGGGCAAGGTCAGTGAGGGTAAGGCAGATCTGCATGGGCAAAGTCCAGGTCATGAGAAGCTCTGCCTGTAACGGCTGGGAAGTGTTTGTGTTCGCGGGGCATTTTCAGGAACAGGCAACTCACTTTTCATTCATCTGCCATGGGTGTCGTTCACCCCGTCACAGGGAGACATCCTGCATGGTGCTGGTGGCAGCTTTGGAGACCTGTTGCAAGGAGGAGACCCACAAAGGAGCGGCTGGGTGGCAGAGGATGTGCTGATCAGCAGGTTTTAATCCTGAAAACTTGAAAAGGAGATGTAAGGGGAAAGCAGTACAAACTTTTCTCCATCCACGAGCTTTAAACCAGGCAAGCAGTGCTGGTACAACAGGGTGCAGCCAAAGAGGCTGCAAGTGTGTGGGACACAACAGTTTTGACCATTTCCCTTGACTTTGGGTGTTGTGAAACTCAAGTACAGCATGTGGCTCAGCAAGGCAGGGCTCAGCCTCTCAGAGGTGTGGGAGAACAGGAGAAACTGTTCCCCCTATAGGGTCCCCATGGAGCTGGGAACAGGGACAAGGCCCCCTTGGTGACACAACTGGGCTGCCCCTCCAGCCCCAGCACTCAGGTGTATCCTGCAGAGCACTTCCAGAGTCTTGCCTTCAGAAACAAACCAAAAAAAAAATTGGTAGACCCTTAAAATAAAAACACAAGAGTTTTAAGCACATCCAACTTTGGGATAGAGCGTAAAATTTCTTGCCAGAAAAATTTAAAACAAACTGGAAACTGATCATCTACTCTTTAAAATGATGTGCCTGGAGCTAAACCAGCAAGACTGAATAATCTCTGCACTGCTTTCATCTTCCTTCAACTTTTCCTTTGTTCCATCAGCCACATGTGTGTTAAGTGTAAATTGAAGGGCTCTTTGCTGGAAAAGCAGATTGTGTAAAGGGCTTGGCCCTCATCTTATAATTCAGCTTCAGTATTACAATTACTCTTAATAGCACTCTTGTTTTGTTGTATTATTTATCCTGGCTAGAACCCTCTAGGATCCCCTGAAGGGTTGTTGGTTTTTGTTTTTTTTTTTGTTTTCTGGTGGATTTAGCCAACATCCACTCATGAATCCAGATGTTTCTGCTTTTATCCACGGGAATTTAATGGTATGGACATGCCAAGATCATAACTTCAGGCTCAGCCTCAAGACAAGTATTTTTAAAATTCCCTAACTCAAAAATGGAAAGTGCCACAAATCCCCCCCTGGGTCTTACTGCATTTTAGTGTGCCAGAATGGAAAACAACCACAGGACAATGCTGCTCAGTGTTCTGTGTCAGTATAATTTCCTACTTTGAACCAGAAATCACAGCCCAGACTGTGCTGTTGTCAGGTAGACTTTGCCTTTAGCACAAATTCAGCTCTTCTTCCCCTTCACCAGCCTGAAGTCAGGAGCACCGACACACGTGGGTCCAAAATACTTCCACTGGGAAAAAGATTCCACCCCACCAGGCAGAGCCAGTGCTGCTGTATTTAAATGAACATGCGCCTGTGTGTGTCACAGATACTTTCCCCAGACAAAGCTGGCTCGGAAGTAAGGACAGGGATGAAACACACCCTGCCCTGATGGGGACCTGGTGAGTAACATGGCATCTGCTGGGCCTTTGGCAGCGCTCAGGAAAAATAACCAACCCCAAACTCACTCCTTGCCCAGAGTGAAAGAAGCAGCATAAAGCAGAAATTGAAACAACCCTAATAACATTCCGTCTGCACTGCCTGGGGTTTCCTTCAGGCACTCCTGTTTGTGGCATCCTGAATTTCTTCCCTGCTCTCCCCCATCTGTCAGCACGAGAATTGAAGGTAGTGTGTGGTGATGGTCAGTGCCAGCGTGGTGGTGTGGAAGGATGTCCTGTAAGGGATTCCCACGGCTTTCCAAGTGCCCTGAGGTTCCTTGGGGTCAGGACACTCAGGAGCATGGAACAGCAAAGGCAGGACATGCACAGAACAGTTTTCAGTGGCCTTTTGGCAGCCCTAAACACCCTCTCTGTGACCACATGGTGCACAGCAAGGACACAATGTCACGTCTGAGTCCACAATAGGTGAATTCCTCCAAGGCCCTCCCAGCTGGCTTTGAGTACTCACCAGCAGAACCACAGTCCTGCCTTTGCTGTGCACAGTCCAATCCCTTTGAAAGCCCTCCCTGGGCACTGGACAGGGGAGGAACATGGGACACTCATTCCAGCCTGGTGGAGAAGAGTCCCTTCTGCTCCTTGAGAGGCTCCAGCACGGCAGCCGGTTATTGCCTGCTCCAACAGCATTAGCTTCCTACCTGCAGAGCTGCTGGATCAAAGGAAGTTTAAATTATTCCTGAAAGCTCTTCTAAGGCTTCCCCCAGCATAAAAAAGCCTCTCAGCTGGCACAGAGGGTGGAACTGGCTCCATAGCAAACCCCTCCAGGGCAGGGATGTGCTGGGACAAGGAGAAGGCACAAGAGCTGGGGAAGTTGAGCACCTGGCAAAGCTTTTCACACACCTACCCCGGAGCTGAGCTCAGCCACGCCAAAATCCTGCTGAGGGCAGGGGTAGGTGGTGCCATCAGGCTCGGGGACAAGCCCAGAAGTCAATGGGGTGTCACATGCAAGAGGCAGGAAGGGAGCAGCAGAGTCAACCTGGATGGTGCGTTTGAAAAGAAAACTACTTTTCTTGTTAATATTGCGGGTCACATGTGCAGGGCTCTTTGAGGGTGCACATTAAATGTCCCACCAGCACAGTCAGTCTCCCACTTCCTACCACATCTTCTGTTTTATAACAAGGATTTTAATTTTTTTTTTGTATTCAACCATCCAATTTAAATTTTAAAGGCCACTCGTTGTCCTTAAACACTATATGACAAACTATATACCTGTTCCAAATTATTCTTCTGGTATTCTTAGTAAAATATGGTTTCAATGACTTGGTCTTCCCTGTTTAAAAAAAAATAATCTCCATTTTTCTTTAATAAGTTCATGACATTCAAGCTACTAATTTTCCTTACCATCACATCCTTTTTTTGGACACAGAATAAAGGAGATTAAATATATTTTTTGAAAGAGGGTTTATCCAAGCTGGAAATGAAGAAATACAAAAATACTCTTTAAAGAGGGTTTTTTTGGGTTTTTTTTAAAAATAAATAATCACTCAGCAGGTCATAAAAGTGATAAAATGCTTTTGTCTCCATTTCAGTGGGAAGCCAGTTTTGCCTTTAACATCCTGAGCATCATGGGAGCCTCAGTGCAATTTTCTCCTGCTGTTATTTCCCTGCTCCTTGGCCCATCCTGCTACTGCTCCCTGGTTGGGATCAGCCACCTGGGTTACAGTCGTGCTCCCTTTTCCCTGCACTGGCTTCCCAAACCTCTGCAAACACCCATCATGAGTTCACCCTGCAAACACTGGACCCATGTTTGAATTTAGCTGTGTTCTGTGCAGCTTTGGGTTTTGTGAGGAGTTCTGTGAAGCTGCTCTGATTTGCATGTTTAAAAATAAGACCCAGTCATGGTTGGGAAGGTGGATTTCCAGGAGAGGGGCATGGCTGGGCAAGGACAGGTCCTGAATGCACTCACTCTGGGATCAGAAGTACCCCTGAAGCCATGTGGTTCATTCCATTAGATCATTTTATGAACCTTTAATTTGGCCCCTCAGACCCATTACACCTTTTGCCTGCATAGCCTGGGCCTCTGAATTTAAAGGCTTGGCAAAACTTCATGGAAATTACACAGTTTGCTATTGACATTACAGAAAGCAGAACGTGGAGGTTTGTCTTTCTGCTCTTCCTTGCGACTGTCAGCATTGCTCTGCCAGCAACACCCAGAGCAATCAAAAGCTGCACAGACCTAGATGTGAGATAAACACAGGAACATAGACATCAACAGCAGGAGAGGTGTAAAAAATAACCACCATTCAGCATGTGGGATCTCTGCTCCAGGCAGAGCCTGAGGCAGGAGCACCCTGACAATGCAGAAGGAAAAATGGATGAGGCACGGCATTGATTCCCAGCCCTGTCATTCCTCCAGCACCTTGGAGGACTTGCTCTTGGTTCAGATAATCACAAGTTTTGCTGTGCTGAGGGAAATCTCACCTTCTGTGCCTGCCACGCCTTGGAGGATTTTCTTCCCTTTAACCTTTGTTTGGAGCCAGCCTGGAAAACCCCCAAAATAACGGTGTTTCCATGACAACAGCCCAGCGGTGGACTCCTCTGGGACACCTGAAGGATCAAACCGCTGCCAGTGCTTTCTCCTGCTGCAGCGTCACAGCCCGTGTTACCACAGCCACATCCTCTCCCTCCTCTGGTGCTGCAGTGGGCTGCAAAGTGCTTTGGGCAGAGCTCTGCCTGCTGTGGCACCCCTGTCACAGTGGTGATGTGACAAGTCACCCTGCACAAGGGCTGCAGAGGCAGGTTTTGCACCACAGAACCAGCCTGTGGGGGAGAAAGGCCAGAAGGTTCTTCAGCCTAAAGGACTGGACAGTTGTTGTGTTTTATAATTCCCTAAGCTTATTAATCAGATTCATCCTTTTCATGTCCTCCTTGGTATTTTACAGGGGTTATGAAGGGATCCTTTGTTACTCAGTCCCTGTTTTGCTCCCAACACACAACATTTCTCCTGCCTACATTGAGCAAAACTCTGGACCCAATGGTCTTGTCCCAGCAGAGGACCCTGGGACCTCCCCAAGACCCAGAGCATCCCCATCTGCCCCCTCTCCCTGAGCAGGGCAGGGGACCAGCCCTTTCCAGGGCCCTGCTTACCCAAGTGTTTTCTCCCAGCACCTCTCCCAGAGACTGACTCCAGCTGAGTGCCCATTGTTCCACCACTCCTGAGGCAGTTCCAAACCCTCATCCCTTCCCTGCAGCACTCTGTCTGCCCTCAGACCAAGATTTACGAGGCCAGTCCATGGATGTGGCTACGAGAGGAGTCCAAAAGCTTTTTGCTGCAATGCCACAAGCAGCACAAAAGCAGCAAAGTGCTCTTTGCATACCTGCTCCTCAATGGAGGGGTTGGAGCAGGATCCTTGCCCGGACAGCAGGCTCTGGAGTGGGACCCAAGGAGGCAGAGTGGATGTGTGCCAGCCTGACAATGGGGTTTCATTTAACAAGCACAGATTTAAGTGTGGAAATCAAATGTGAAACAGTCGTGGCCAGCATTGTCTGCATTCTTGGAGGGGCACTGAAGGAGCAGAAAGAAAGGAACCGAGACACTGGCCCAGACATGCTCCAGCTGTCTGTGACTACCTCTGCCCTCCTCCACTGAATGTAACTATTCAGCTTGTTTTCATTTCATTATTGGATGTTATTTTTGCAACCTGGGAAAAGAATAGAAAAATAGAGGGGGGGGGGAAACATCCTTCAAATGCTTTTGGGTTTATTTTTAAGAACGAGACCATTTCTTTCCTATCAGAGATAAGTACACACTTTTAAAAGTGCACAGGGCCTGGGGTATTATTAGTTAGGCATTTGTTTCTCAAATAAAATCCTTTATCTCAGAGGCAGCAGCACTTGTGTTGCTGTGGTTATTCATGTAAGTCTCACTCATTTAGTACTGAGCAACATGCAATTAAATAGCCATATAAACACCCCTAGGCTGAGCAACAGCTGCCTACAGGTAACCTTCAGCTTCATGCACTCACTTGCCAAATGTTTCAGCTCTGGCCCTGAAAATCCTCATCTGCATGTGGGAGCAGGGCAGACCCCTTCCTCCATCACTGTGGGCACAGCTCAAATCAAGATTTTAATGAGCTGGTTTAAAGCCTGATGCTGCAGATCCCTGTAACACGAGTGCTGCTCAACTCACCCCCTTCCCTGCCTTCCTCCCAAAAAGACAGGTTATCCATCTTTAAGGTTCAAAATAATTCCCACACGAGATCTGATGATAATTTGTTTTCCCATTTTTTATTTCCCCTTCAGTTTTGCTCATGGGGAACATGCCAGCACACACTGCCCAGGCCTCAGCTGGGGGCACTCCACCCTCTGAAACCATCAAACAGCCACCAAGAGAGGGGCCAGGGTTTCCCGTCCAGGGTAGTGGGAATGCTCAGTTGTGCTGGACTCCTCCGGGAGGATCTTTGCTCTGTTTTGAGGCTGACACACTTCAGCATAGCAATGGTGTTCCAAGGGAGAAGTAGGATCCAGAGTGTTTCTTGCCATTTATCTTTCTCCTCAGGACGTCCACTAACCCAGGAGCTCTCTCCATCTCAGCCTTTGCACACTCCTGCAGTATTCCCAGCAGGATAAAGTCAGGTTTGCTTCAGAGTGAGATATTGTCTCTCCATACATTGTTTTGCAACATCCGAAGCAGGTCTGTAATTTTAAACCTGGATATTTTAAGCTCCAACAAGGTGTTTTGAAATACACATGCAATAACTTGCAATCACTACACACACATCATTCCTTCCTAATGAATGGCGTTGCTCTAAGGATCTGCACGGAGAAGCTTTAACCTAATTTTCGCCTTATTCCATCTAGTTTTTCATCACGGGAAGAGTTTTATATTTTGCTAATGAAAATTAATTCTCATACTAGAAACAAATTTCCAGTCATTAAGGGTAAAAGATGATTTCAAGCAAGGAGTTTCACTTAATCCAGAAACTGTAAACATCTGCTCAACACCAAGCCCAGAAGCAACTTCATTTACCTTAATGTGTGTGCTTATCTCTAAGCAGGTGCTTAAGTGGTTTGTTGGCAAGAGCTGGAGTGCTTGTGCCCTTCCAGGTGACCCTATTTAATAATTACCAGTATTAAAATGCTCAATAACTATATAAACACAAGGAAAAAACACCCAGCATGGAATCAGCTCTGTTCAGAGCTTTTCCAAGTATGATTTCTGCATTAGTCAGGAGGGTCAAACTGTTCCATGCTCAAAGGCTGACCCCAAAAGCCACAGGAATCAGTGGAAGGGTGTTGACCGGTTACACCAGTTTGGGGATGGGATCCCCTGTGAGCAGAAACACCTTTCTGTTTTGGCACTGTGACTAACAGGCACAATAAAGGCTCTGCACTGACATTAAGAAAATTTGTTCTATGAATTGACATCCTGTTAACCTCCAGCTCCCTCAGAGGAAGCTGTTAATTTAATGGTTGAGTCAGGAAGATATGGCAGTGAAGGAAACCTCACAGCCTAATGTCACTATTGACACCTGCACAGGGCAGCACTGACTGCAGGGAGCTCTGGGCAGAGCAGAAATTGAAATATCCTGCTCTTGACAAGGAGAACATTTTCAAATCTAAGTGATTGTAGCTGATACAGACCCTAGACAAAAAGCATGTCCCCCACAGCAAAGCCTCTCCAGATCCTACAGATTCTTCCAGTTGGATTTGATGCAAAAATGGATGCATTAATCCATTCCCATGCCTTGGAGGTAAGATGCTGCACACAGAGTTTCATCTCACCTTGATGCTAAGGGTTCTCAGCAGAAAAGTTTATTTTGCTATTTGATTTCAATGCAGCTAAATTTGACTCTAGGTCGAATTTAAGGCGGAGTCCATTTTACTGAGTATCAAACTTACATCATGCAGATATGCAAAGGTAAAAGTGGAAGGTAAGGCACTTAAATACATCTAAGTGGTAAAACACCTAAAATGAGATGCTTGGCCTAAAAATAAAGGTGGAAAGGCCCTGACTCCACAAAACACTTCAGCACAGACCTACAGCAGACAGGGGTGATGCTGCTGAGCTCAGCCTGACACAAGTGCTGTAACTTATATGGCAATAATCAGGATTCATTGCAAGTTGGGTGGGATCTAAAATGCAGCTGTGCTGTAAAATTGTGTGTTTCATCTGGGAATGCCAGTACATCATTGAAGCAATGAAGTTACTGTCTTTCCATTGCCTGCTCAGACACGGCTTTGTATTTATACAGAAGAAAACACCTTAATTCACAGCTGCAAAGTAGAAAGAACTGGGGTGTAGCATTACTTTCAGGAAGAAAACTTTTCTCTCTGGGTGTAAGGCTGGCACTTGCACTCCAGTCCCAGCTGACTGCCTCACATTTTGATGCTTCTACAGATTTGAGCACCACCTCCCAGGCATGAGGTCACAGAGTCGTGTCCCTGACTCCTGCAGCTCCAAACATCGTTCCTGACCACGAGTTCCTCCCAGCTCTGACTCACTTTCTGTGAAACGGCCCATCACCTTCATCCATTCTGTCTCCCACACAAACATCACTGTCCTTTCTCCAAACCTGCACTCTGACTCTTCAAGCTGTGGCTCAGGGTCAGCATCACCCTGGAATCCTTTATCCCACTGCTTACATTTTCCATCCACCAGCTCCTAATGAGAAATGCAAAGGAAAGTTCCTTGCAGCTTCAGCCAACCTCACCTCCCAAGGTTTTTTTGCCCAGAGGGACAATAACTACAGCTCAAGCCAAGATACTATCTCGTCCAGACAAGGGAAGTCTGGAAGCCCTGATAGCTAATGACCTACGTAAGCCTGTGTTACAATTTCACTCTCCATAATTCAGTTTCTAAACCCCGTGGAAATGCTGTGTGGTGTTTATGGAAACATTCACGTTGCTTAGATTTTGGAAACAACAATGCTGCTTTCAGTGGTCTTGGTTAACCACACTCTTGAGCTGTCATAGTCGCCGGGTAAATCTTAGACGTGTTGAGAGACATTTCTGCCAAAACAGAAAGGTAGAATTTGTGAGGCATCTCAGGAAGCAAAAAATCATCCCTGAGTGTGAGTCCTCCTCTAGCAGCAGCCAGTGCAGGTGTCCATCTGCACACAGAGCAGATGGCAGAGCTAAACCTGTAATCATTAGGCGAAATTACAGCAGGTGATGGTGTGCACAGCTGAGTCCGGGGCTTTATGGCAGGTAATCAGCACACTCCTGCCCCATAACCTCTGGAGTCCCTGGGGTTTTGAGTCAGCAGTTCTGCTCCTGAGGGCAGCAAGCTCACAGAAGCCATTTTCTCTGCAATTGTTATAATTTCCATCTCAGTTCAGCATGCTTCCTTATTGAGCTGTCATTGCCCACAAATGGGTTTTCTGGGTAATTAATACCACCAGGGCTCTAATGAAGATGCCGCATAAGACTCTGCTTCAGCAGCTGCAGGTGACATGAGCAGGCTGCCATCCTTTTCCTGCTCTTCAAGAACATGATGTCTCCTTAGTAGGACAAATCAGAATATAAATAGTGCTACAGCACTGAGACACAGGCAATTTTGCTTTTTTTAAAAAATACCTTCAGCACCGAATGTGTCATTCTAGACAATAAAATCCTCTTTATCGCATCAGGAGGAAATCCTTGCAGCAGCACCCCAGCTTTCCACAGGATGCTCAGGTGCCTCTGGATGGTGTTTTCATGAACACCTCACCAGCCATGGTCACCTGTGTTGGTAGCAGGACAGTAAAAGTGGAGTGCTGGCATGTCCTGCTCTGGTCAGAGCCAGAGGAATGGAAGAGGCTTCTGAAATATCCCAGCCACTGAGTGATTGTAAAAGGCAGAGCAGGAAGGGTGACAAGTGTGAAGATTTGTGAAGGTAAGGACTGGAACAAGTTGCCATGACACGTGTCCAGTGCAGAGGACTGACCTGAGACTACTTGCTCCTCCCACAGAGAGAGGTTTAATTCTGATAATACAGCACAGTATAGCACAATACAGTAAATAAACAAAGCCAAATAATCCTTACACAGGAAAAGCACTAAGAAAGCTGTCGTCAGCAAACAACATGTTTTACTGAAGACTTGGACATATTGGACATATTTTCAAGTGTGTGAAGTGCAATTGTGTTTCTTTGTGTGCAGGGAGGTTATAGGAGTTCACATTCCCCACCCCTGGCTGTGGCTGTGCCAGGGGGATGTGTGGGTGTCCCACCACCAGCCCCCATCTGGCTGCTGAGGCTTCCATCCAGCCTCGAGCTTTTACATCTGACTCACCTCAGAAAACATCACAGCAGACATTAATCCTGCTGTGCAGGTACTAATAAGGAGACAAAGCACCACTGAAGGCCCTGTCAACCTTTTCCTCCTTGGGACACTTGATTTATTACTGACAAAGTGCTTCCTGCTTTGTGTTAACATCCGACTTGACTGCGAATGCCCGTCAGAGCTCGGGAGCAGTTCATCTCCTCATCTCCTACCTTCAGGGCAGTGTGGGTTAAAGTCAAACCACATGAAAGGAAACAGTGTGTGGCTGATTTTACAGCACTTAAAAAAAAAAAATGGCCTTTTTATAATATTGGATGGAAATTTTTTATAACTGCCTCTGATAATTAATTGGAAACCAATCGAAGAACAAATAATTGTGTGTACCACAAACTGTACATGGGAGGACTACAGAAGAAATTCAAGAAAAAATTTTGCTGGCAAAGATCAAAGAAAAGTAAAGGGATTAGTTAATGCCCATATTTGCTTAAAAAAAGAAGCCCTGTCTTTGAAGGCAATAGCTGATGAATAAAAATCCATAAGATGAGCCAATTCTTATAAAGTTCCTTTGAAACAAGGTACATGTGCACAGTCAGAAAATAATTTCAAAACACTGACATTATTATATATATCTTCTGAAAACTAAATTACAGTGACTTCTCTGTTGTGTCACTAGCCTTTGAGGAGAAGGTCACACACCTACTCCACGAACAATCTGATGGCAAAGCCGGCTTAACAATTTCTATTTCCTGAAAGTTCACAGTTAGGAGATTTAGCACAACCCTACTGAAGCCTTCTACTTGCCTTCACTGAGCTGATGATTGGCCCATTTATGGAAGCTCAGACCCATCAGAGGACCAAGATCCCAACATAAATGATGCCTGGCTGACAGGTGTCTGCTTCCCAGGGCTAATTCCCACTCACACCAGTAACAGCAAGTTTCTGGAGTCTCCATATGCAGCAGAAGTCATTTACCTTATGGAAAGCCCAAAGCCCCCAGTGCTGAGCCAGGGCCAGAAGGATGTTGTCTTGGTTCCAGCCAAGGTAGAGTTGTTTTCTTCTCGGCAGCTGAGACCCACACAGACTCTTAGTCTGAATCAGAAACTGCATTTTTGGTGTCTGAGCCTTTCCCTCTGTTCTCAGCCCAGCACTTGTCTCTAAGGGTGTCATGATGTACCTGAGTCACTCAAACATCTCGGAGTCACTCAAACATCTCAGAGTCACCCAAACATCTCAGAGTCACTCAAACATCTCAGAGTCACTCAAACATCTCAGAGTCACCCACACAGGTTATGTTGGTCCAAGTCAACTATTTCTACCACTTTCACCTTGCCTGTCTGATGCCTGGGGAAGGTGATTCAGCTCACTAAACCTTCCAAGCTATCCAGCCCTGTGCTTTTGGAGGGTTCCTGGCCTGCCCATGCTCTGAGCCACAGGGCAGAGCTGTGTGACACATACACAGACAGTGGGCCAGCTCCAAAACAAGCACAGCTTGGCTGGGACTTGGGAAATAAAAACCTAGACAAATAATACAGACCTCAAGCACATTTTCCTACCTTTGGGGGATTAAAATTCCTCCCTGTGCGTTGAGTCCTCTGTGGGCATAGGAGATCCTCATTAAAAAATGAATGCTCGATTATGAGGGAACTCCTGTCTCTTCCTCCCTCACCTTTATGATTCTCTTGGGAAGATCATGCACCTTTTCTTGCCTTTCCTAAAAATACCTCAGAGAAAAGCCCTTCCTAATTTAAAAATCAGCCTCTCAACCCTTTCATGGAAAGGTCAAAAAAGAGCATAAGGCCAGCTTGGCATCCTTGGCTAAACCTCAGGAAGCTTCCAACAGTTTGGTTACCCCACCCAGAGAAATCCCCAAAGTTTAGTGGTGTTTTGGTTACCCTGTGCTAGGTGCAGACACTTCTCTTCTCTTTACACTTCTGGGGGGGCACAGAAAACAGAAAACCAAGCCCCAGAACCTAAAAGGAGTTTGAACTTGACATGCCTGCACACACCCCTGTTCCTGAGCACTGCCAAGTGAGGCTTCCCAGATTATCACAGGAGGATCATACTAGGAAACCTACCCCAAATTTGCTTTTATTAGCAATCATCATCCTTCTTCCCAAGTGGAAGTCTGCACTTGGTGGGAATGTGCTAAGTCTCACACATATTGTTGTTATTGTGTGCCTTTCCCTTCCCCTCACAGCTGCTAAGCCTTACATTCAGGTAATAAATATCGTGGAATGACTGCAGTCAGCTACAGCAGGGTATTAGAAAAGCCTCAGATAAACCTCCAGTGTCAGGCATTTGTACTCACTGAAGGCCATTGAGAAAGACAGGCTTGGAAAAAGTGAGCAGAAAAGATGAATATGCTGGATTTTATTAGTCTGCACATACCAGGAAAGCACCAAAACACTGATTTCATGAGACTGTCTAAAAACAGACAGGCAGGAATATCTCTGTGCTGAAGGATTCCCACAGATAGCTAGACAAATACCTTATAAAAATACCAGCAATAAAATACAAGTGAAATGTCTGTGTTGATACACAGAGCACACATCATTAAGTAACAGTGGTATGAGGTTAGTGGTAAAGTGATTCTCTTGTTCAAATCTAACCTGGAAGATGTCTTTCCAATTTTAAAAAGCCTGAAGGACTCTTGGGGAGACTCAGATACCAGCAGCTCACTAGAAATGTCACCACTAATTCTTTGCTGTGCTCGAGGCTCTGACAATATTGTTAAAGGATCAAAGATGACATTCATCCAGGTCACTTCTGTGGTTAACTCACGGGTTTAGCAGTCAATATTCAGATTTCAATTTCTGATGAATTCCAAAGTTTTTGATTTTGAGGTAATATTTATGTTAGGGCTGGGAACAACTAAAATGTGAATTACAACCTCAAAGTCCATTCTCATTCCCCCTTTCCATGCCAGTGCTGTCGTGGTTACAGCTACACTATGGACTAAAGAGAAGACTCAAAAGGAGAGTCCTTTCTTCATCTCACCGCTAGAAACTTCAAAGAGCTGAGGTGACTTTGTTGCTGCACAGTATTTAACCACCAAACCTTCCCTGGGTGATTCAGCAGGGTGACAGATGGGTGACAGGGCAGCTGGCTCAGCTCTGGGGACACCAGGAGCATCATTTCTGCAGCTGAGCAGCAGCACAGCCACCACATCCGAGGGGAAGAGCTCACCTGGGGTGCCCACAAAACCACATCAGGCTCACACCAAGGTGACTGTGCTGCAGGCTCCCACTTCAGCTTCTAGACATTCAATTCCACTTTTCCCAAATGTGCTGAAGTTTAAGAATTTAATGGAACCAGTAGTGCTGAAAGAAATTCGGCTTCCCAGCTGAATAGTGACAGATACATAAATTCCTGTGATAATAAAAAAAAGTGAATCACAGAACACAGCAAGCACCAGGAGCTTCCATTAATGTGCTGAGCTTCTTCATTCCCAATTTGCACAGATTGGAGCCAAAGGACTGAGGGACAGCATGCTCCAGAGTCCTGGAAATTGGACTGGTGTTCACAAGACCAGAGACTCATCCCGTCTCATTGTAATCAATATTATAACAGTGGAATGTTCACAAGACCAGAGACTTATCCTGTCTCATAGTAATCAATGTTATAACAGTGGAATGTTCACAAGGCTGCAGAGACAGTTACTCTGAATTTCACCTCCTCTGTAGGGCTGTTGTATCCCACCTGGTGGGTTTGCTAAAGCCCTGGCAGCCCTGCCCACATGCTGCTCTCTGCAGAGCTCCTGAGGTGAAAATTCCTATTTGCCTGTTGGATCAACACTGCCTACCAATATTTGGAAACCCATCATGCTGCCACAAGCCCTACACTCCCCACAGCACGGATTGAGGGGATCCCTGCTCCCAGCTGGAGCAAAGAGCTCTGGCTGTCATCCTGGGAGGGGTCTGGCTGGTGGGCTCATACGTGGCACAGCCAAGTCCCAAAGCAGCACTTGCTTGCACGGTAGTCTCTGAGCACAGCTAAAATGTGAGCTGTGTTTTGCTGGGGATTACTGTGTTGTTACTGCTTCCCCTGATAGCATCAACTCCAAAGCATGGATACGGCCACGGGGAATGCTTAAAGAATCCAGATGCAGTCCTCAGCCTTAATGCATTTTCCTTTCCTCAAAACACTCGTACACATTTTCTGCAGTGACAGCCACGACTCAGATACCTCAGCAGGAAAAAGGGAGAGGCATTTGTTTGGTGCATGCTTGTAATTGAACCCCAAAACCATGAGTAGAACACTTGGCCCTCAGCACACCTTTTAATGGGAATTATTTTAATACACTGCATGGTACACGGTAGCCTCTTGCCATCAAGAGGGCAACTTTTCTCAATATTTAAGGAATATTAAGCAGAACAATATACATATTGACCTGCTGGAAAGCTTTACAAAACACCATGATAAAGTTTTCTACAAGATGTGACTCTGGGCCAGTTCAGACAATCTTACATCTCTCCTTTAAAACCCAAAATGAGCTTCCACACGGACACAGGGGTGTCGTAGGAAAAACAAACAGATGAGGAGGCATTTATATGAAAAGCACTTAAATAATCTAATCTCTGTAGCTAATTTAAGAACTCCTAGGGAAAGAGAAGGTAGAGATAAGGAATCTTAATGAGGCCAGGCCAAAAATCAACACATGAGCAGCAATCAAATGCTTGCTGACTGCTGTCTGTTCATTATACGTGATGAGTTTGACACTTTCTCAAGAGGAGAGACCATTACAAAAATAGTAAAGACATTCCACTAAAAAACCCACTGAGCCACTATTAAAGACTTAGTCAACAGTAAAAGCCTCATAAAGCATTGTTAGTCACTGCTGAAGTATTGCTAAGCAACCCTTTATCCTTCTTCGGACTGGATTAGTTTCATCACGGCAGCAACCAACAGCCTCCATCCTCACTCACAGCTCCCAGTTTGAAGTGTCATGCAATTTTCTTTGAAACTCAAGTGAGAGTTGCCACTCTCAAGCTCCTGTTGAAGAGTGAGGGGGTTGCACATCAGCAGGGGAGCCTGTCTGCAGCTCCAGGGGCTTCAGGAGCCAGGCTGCAGCACACCAGTTAATTCATTTTAAGAAACGAGCAATATTTATTCACTCTCACACTTTAATTCTTTCCTGATTGCAATAGCAGCTGATATCCTCCTCAGCACTGATTTCAAAAAGGCCAGCCTTTACCAATCCAGACCAGCTGCCACCAGGATTTCCACTGGAACTCTATTTAAGTGTAGTAAGAAATTGAAACCAAGAAGCTCCCAGGCACAGACCTTGCTAGATTATTGCTCCCAGGTAACAGCTCTCTGCTAGGCATTGTCTGTATCTTCATCTCTATCTTCTACACCATTTGCATTTCTATTATCTCAGCAGCACCTCCAAGAAGTTCCTTCCATGGATATTGGATATTAGTAATAATTCAGTTAGCAGAGAAAATTAATCTGGGTATTAACTCACCTAGTCCAGCCTCCCAGCAGTTTCCAAAGAATGGTGAGAGTGATAAATAAGGGACGTGACTTGCCTCAACATGACCTGAAACTCAACACAGTGAGGGGTCAGCTAGACAAAGAACCAACAAAAAGAGACTTCAGAAAAGCCTAGGAGCCCAAGAAAAACAAATCAGATGAGTTTTGTCTAGTGCTGCTACCCCTGTAGTCCCAAGGTGATGGAAAACCAGCATCCAGCAACCATCCACTTTCCCAGACCATAGCCAGGAAGAGGTAGGAGTTCCCAGACACCTCTCCATCCTCTCTGTCTCCCATTCCACTCTCAGGCTGGCACAAATACACCCACAATAGCTCTCCTCAGCCTGCATGGTGCTTTAGCAGAGGCACAGCCAGTTCTTTAGCCTGACAGATGTGGTTTGTCACCAGGCAGCCCCACAGCTAAGAGTCACTCAGAGATGTGTGCCTCAGTTGGGAAGATGAGGAGTTTCCCATGAACTAGGATTATTTGTTCACTCCAGAATTTAAAGTCCATGTCTACAAAAGCATTGTTTGCTAACAGTAAATTTTATAACAGAAAAAAACTCCAGTTAGATGGTTAGAAATGTCACTTGTCAGTGAAAGCAGAGTGACAGTCACAGAAATGTGTTCAGAGAACCTGCCTGTGCCAGAACGACCCTCTCAGAGCAGGGATGGAGAGCCATATAACCCAGAATTCATTATCTACTAGTTTTGGCTCACAATTAGCTCAAAAAAGTTTTGCCCTTTCACAGAACCACTTACAGCAACAGCATCCAAACTGCAGCACAACTCAGACACAGGAAAGGGGCCTGGGCTGAGCTTAAATAGGGCTCAAGGCCAGGTGGGGTTGAGGTCCCTGCTGAGGCTGCTCAGAACATGAGTTCTCATGAGGTCCTGACAAATAAACCTGATGATCATGTTGATTTTAAACACCATGCATGAAGCCAAACTGATTTATTCCTGTGTGAGACCAAAGGCAGACAACAGCCACGTATCAGGACCTCTACCAAAAGGATCCCATGAGTCCCATGGCTGTGCTGTACCACTGGGCTCTGGTGGCAACTGCCTCCCAGATAACCTGGGGTTATCAGCCACTCTGTTGATGGAAATGCTCAGCTGGCAACAGACAGTAAGAGTGTGTGGTCAAACTTTGTGATTTTTTAACAAGTTCTCAAATTTTCCAGGTTAATGTCACCTTAGAAAAAGCACATCACTCCTTTTAAAACCCGAGACTCTTTCAGTTGGTTTGATTTCCTCACATACCAGTTCCCCTGTGGCAGAGCTCAGAGGAAAAGAAATGCCTGGCTTTAGGCAGTCAGATTTTAATAAGTGGACAATAAATATATTTTTCCTAAAATCCAGCATGTATAGACAGTGTAGCCCACCCTTCCTTCCACATGTTCCCTGTCTGGGGCTGAGCCTTCCTCTTTATCTTCAGCCAGCAGCTCTGACATTCTCCAGATACATTCATGAGGTCAGACAGAGACTTTTTGCCTCAGTACCCTCTTTATCCACGATGTTTGCACGTAAAGGAGGCTGGGGACGTCTTCCCATGTTTGAACCAAAGGAGAGTTTTATCTCTGCGGGAGCCCCAAAGACACAATACAAGTGTTTGCCTTGTGCTGCTCTGCTCCTTAACAAGGCCCTTACGGCTTTCAAGGGAATAGATGGCAGGGCTGTGCCAAAACTGGCAGCTTCCTGCAGAATTTGCAGGAGATAGCTTAAAACAGGTTGAAGGTGAAGAAGACACCCAGGAAACCACGAGTTGCAGTGAAGTGGAATGCTAAAACACAGGGCTGGGAAAAAAAACTGTGCGCTAAAGAGATGGTTTTCAAACAGCACTGATTGCTAATTAAACTGCTCCTACTCTTTGTCTTTTCTTTTTACAAACTTGCTTCTCTCTGGTATAGAGACAATAAAGAACAAAGCAAAAAGCCGATGTGCCAAATTGTGATCTCAGTGAAACTGGTGGAAAAGCACATAAAACATTCCCTTAGGGGACTGGGAATTGTGGGGTTCGGAAAAGAGCCCCGGTCACACAAATGGAGTTTCATTATTTGGTATGTGAGTTCATTATAAGTGGGTTCAATTATATTTCATCAGTCAAGAGAAAATGCCCCTTTCATCCAATGTATCGAGTTGAGTTGAATGCTGAGCACATCTGACGCAGCTTTTGGGAAAATAACAAAACAAGAACAGTAGCCATGTGAAAAAACAAACAAAATGACTAAGGCATCTCGGCGCCTCGGCGAGCCCTGTTTCTCACGGAGCCATCGGATAAAGAAGTGAATGAAGTACAGTAGCTTAACATGCACCACATGAGTGTGTGCGGTGCCACATTTGCTGATTTACTAACTCGGTTTTGTTTGAGGGGCACTTGAAAGGCTTTGACATTTACAGCTCTGTAGGCAAATGTGAAAGGAAAGAATAGATGCTGTATCTCCGAGCTCCCAGCTGCTGGTAAATGTCTGCTCAAAGCACCAGCAATCCACATGAAATGAGGAGCACTCTGCGCCCCCGAGCTTCCCAGGTTCGTCTGCGAACGCTATTAGAGCAAATACGTCAGCAGTCAGCGGGGTTAAAAATGTAAATGGGCCTCTCGGCGAGATGTGAAGTCTCTCAATGGAAAGTTGTGATGCTTTTCCCAAGTTTTCTATTGGAGCGCTGAGCAGGCTGGATGCACAGAGCAGCCCAGCGCCCGCCGTCAGCGGCTGTGGATCAGTTACTGAGCGGGCACCACCAGCTATCCTGGGATACTTAAGTCAAAGGGATTTAGGATGCTTTCCTGGGCTTTAATTGCAAGAACGGCTTTGTTTCTATGTGAGTCACTCGCTATACAAATGTTTATTCTGCCCTGTGTCTCCTGCTTCACACGGGGCCTCGCTGTTTTCAGGGAGGTAACACACACAGAGCACCAGGGCAAGCAGAGCCTTGGGAAGTTCCAAACGCTGCGCTCAGCCCTGTCACTTCTCACGGATGTCGCTTTGCAATTTTATTTGTCAAGCCTGAAAGCTTTTGGCCTTTCTGAATCATTCAGTGGGACCCCTTTGATAGCGTGGGTGTTTTGAAGCTCTTCAGTTCAGCCTTGGCAGCCTTGGCTGGGATTCATGGGTTCAGCATCATTTTCCTGCTCTGCCACACGATGCAGCCCCTGTTTCCCTGCCACTCGCTGACAGGCAATGCTGTGACAGCCTCAAGTTGTCTGTACATCCAGTTATCTTCTGCCAGTTCCTCCTGCCTGTTTGGCAGCATCATCCAGCTTATTCCATTAGGATTTTTCACCCATGTGAGGAGTAAAGACTGGGGGAAGTGAGGGAAGCAAGGGATAGAGCAGGGTGGAGCAGGAGGGGAAGTGAGATGGGGAAGAGGAAAAAAGCAGAGATAACAATGGAGTAGGGAAGCAGTGGAAAGATCCAAGGGGAGAAGGCAATGATTAGGACCAGCAAGGAGGGACAGAGTGATGATGACATCTGTTTTCACGAGAGGGATGAGGTTGTGCTCATTCTGGTAATGTGGAGACTGTGAAATACTCTTTAAAGATTTCTCATGGGGTCTTACTCAGCTGGAAACCTGCATGGGGAGTACTTTCCTGCCTTTGCTTTCCATGGAGATTTGAACACAGAGGAAGAGAGTAGAAAGCTGCTTGGATGTAACTCAATATTGGAAAGCACTACTGGCCCTGTAGTTTGGGCATAGTCTGTCTTAAATCCGCTCACAGGGACAAGGAATGGAAGGCAGCCCTATCTTCTGCCAAGCTAATTTGGTCACTTAATCTGAAAGCTGGTTTAAAGACGCTTTCAGAGGTCACTAATAGTGTCCATTCTTCCAGTTACACTTTGTCCTCTCCATCATCTCAGAGGCTCATGTGGAAGACAAGCCCCTAATGAAAGTGTAGGTCAATTTGCACTTCTGTTCCTCCAGGAAAAGCTCAGCTAAAACCACTCAACTACAAAACTCATTCAGCCTCCCATGGACAAGGCATTATTAAGATTCATTACTTTCTACAGAGTCACAATCACTACAAAATCAGTGTCAGAGGGATGCCACAGGGCATATAGGCATGTGTCCATTGTCCTAGGATTTTTTTCCCCTGATTTTTCTTTTTCAGCCTCACAATTTGGTCCCTGGTCCCTGCCCTTCCTGTGTGCAGTGGTTCTGCAGAAGAAAATTCACCTTAAACTGTTAACTTTTGGGGAGGAGGCATCAAGGGGAAATTAATTCCCTCCCTCAACACTGCTCAAACAATCCCCCCTTTCTCACCCTATTGCAGATGAAGACAGTCTAAGTCCATGGCTCTTGTAGTGCTGGGTGCAGCATCGTCAGTTGTGACAAGGAAAAATGTTACAGATTTCATTTCTATTTCTATCTAGATAGTTACCTTTAAAAAATAAGAACAAATTTCCCAGAACTGTTTGCTGAACCACAACTCACACTTAGCTTGGATGATTATTAAAATATTCACTTTACTGCTCTCCTTAGAGGTTCATATTTATCACATCTCACTCCCAAAATATTTTTAATTAAGGAACAATGCTGTCACTGCATCCTTTTGGAGAGTGACATGACACGGGGGAAGGAAGGCTGCTTTTCCCTTGCAGATAGATGGCTGATGCTGAAGATGCCTTTTGAAGCACACAGCTGACCACTGCCACCCACCATGCACAGATCACTTTTGATTCCCCCCATGCACAGATCAATCCTTAGGCTTTATGTTTCCTGGAAATCTGTGGGACGCCTTTAGATTGCAGAGAAGGTCACCGCCGCATTTCATGCCTCGGATGATGAGTTTCTAGGCTTGATCCATGTTGACTTCTATTAAAAGGGAATATAAAATAGAATTGTAACTGGCCTGATCGGAAAAAAAAATAAATTAAGTAAAACAAATCATTCTTTTCTTCTGCTCCGGTGCTGGCAATAAACATCACTGTAGCTGTGAAATGCAAATGAGTCAGGGCTTTCACTCCCTGACAGCAGACATCACATCACCAGAGAGATGGCCTTGAGATCCCTGCCAGTCGCCGGCACAAGGCATCCCTATGGCAACTAAAGCAGAGTAACACTGGGAAAAGGCTTGTTTAATATGCTCCAGCAGCTGAAAATCAGAGAAAAGTCAGCACCACAGGAGCAGCCTGCCTTCTGCAGATCACATCAAGGGCTTTGTCCCCCAGTGGCAAGGAGGGCTGCTGCTACCAGGTGACAATTCATCTGAGCTGTGGGGATACACCTCAGGACATCCCGTGGTCTTGGACCTTGATTATTCTGTCCCAGAATCTGATTACACCACTCAGTGACCTTAATCTGGCCCAGACATAGAAATTTCCTTCCCATGGAAAGGAAAATACAGAGAAAAGCCTGGAATTTGGGCACTGAGCTGACAACACACCCAGGCTGAGGAGCTGTCTGAATGCTTTGAAACACTTATTCCTCCTTCCAGGCACAAAAGTGCTCCCAACACATCCTTTTACAGTCTGCTTTCCACCCCACTGATACAGGCCTTTGCAGAACAATGATCAAAAGCTGAAATGCTTCAGAATCTCAGAATTTCTTCCTGAGCTGGAAAAGAGCATATATGGGGTCAAGCAAAGCAGCCAAAATCTGTCCTGGATTTCATGTTGGTAGAGGCTGCTGTCGAGAGAACTGGAAGAGTGGTCCCACCATGTGGTGCCACCACCCTTCAGAGAATAAAGGTTTGACTTTTTTTCTCATGCTCCCAAGATCTTACAGCCAGTAATTGCCCTATGGATTGCTTTTTCCATACCTCCATTTGAATATTGAACAACAGGTACCTATAAGGAGCCGTTGTTTTTTCAACATCCTCCCCTAATTTTCCTATTGTTCATCACCAATGATTGTAGGAAACATGAACTTCTTGAAAGGCAAGCGTAAGATAGCAAAGCTGATGTGTAAGAAGTAAAAATGATGGACAAAAATTAATTAAACTCCCATGGGAAAACTGATATTTGCTCTTGATATTCTAAATGGGGGCTTCGATAAGGCAGGGGCTTAAATTCGCCATTGTGTTTCAGTGTTTATAGTTATATAAATTATACAGTTAAACAGTTATATTATTAATAAATAATTATAATACATTTAACAGCATAATGAATATAGATTGAATTAATATGCTTTATTATAATATAAAACGATAGCAGGGAATTAGCTGTATAGAAGACAAGTTTAATTAGGAGAAAAAGCTCCTAAACAAGAAAAATAAGGAAGAAAAGAGAGGGGAAAAAAAGAAGNAAAAAAGAAAAAAAAAGAAGAAAAAAAGAAGGAAAAAAGAAGAAAAAATTCCAGCCAGCTGAAGTATTTGTAGCAGTTTAAAATAAAGCAGTGAGATGTGATCACCAGGGCAGTCCTGGAGCCTCCCCCCTGCTCCCAGCTCAGCTCCACTCTCTGCAAACAGCAAGAAATCCCAGAGAAATTGCGGCTGGCCAATGAGAAGAGTGGTGGAGAAGAAAGAAGTGAGTTAGGTAAGGAGTCCAGACATTCCAAAAGGAAGTGGAGAACCAGTGTGAGGAATCTGCAGTGAATCACCAGCCGGAGCCACCTTGGAAAATGAGTTTATTATCTGATAGCTGCAAGACTCGGGGAGGGACTGGATCACCAGAGGACATCTGCACAGTGTTTTCATCAGCCTCATTGTGCCAACATTAACATCAGCCAACAGGAACTGAGCTCAGTGCACTGAATAAACTTGCCAGTATTAACCTGTTAAAACTCTGATTGCTTGGTGGAGCCAAGTCCTCCCTCAGCCCACCTGGAGCAGCACACGGCACCAGAGACCAGATTAATCCTCCTAATCCATACACTGTGGCAACTGCTGGGGAGATACAGAGTTTTCCACTCTTTCTCATTCACCCCTTGTCAGTAATGGTTTTCTGTCCTTGCTGCCTCATGGGAAGCTTTCCTGAAGTTATTCCAGGGACTCCTGTGACTTCATTTCCTCTCAGACTGAAGGTTACCGGTGATGTTGGCGCAGCATCCGAGGCTGAGTGTCCCTAGAGGTGACAGTGACTCTCCAGCCTCTGGGCTCCAGGTCAGCTCACCAACACAGGGCACCAGCAGATGAAACTCCAGAGATTTTTCCCAGCACTGGGTCCATGGGACCTCTCATTTCTCCCGGGAGAGACGTGCACCTCTCTGGCTTTTTCACGTGTATTTAAAGGTGCATCCTTTGCCACGGTCTACCAATCCTCCTCTTGTTTCAGTGAGCAGAGTAGATGTGCTCACAGAGAGTGGAATCAGCCTTTCCTGGGAGTGTGGTTTTTCCTCTTTATCTCTAATTGTTTGTCTATAATAAAGATAAAAGAGGTCTTTCTCCCAACGGCAGATGACAGAGCTCTGCTGTAGAGGGAAGAAGAAAATGGAGCTTCTCTGGAGTAATTATTCTCCTGTGCCATGTACACCAGTTAAAATTCAGTTCTGTGAGCTACACACCACTCAGAGGGGAGCTTTGGTCGGAGGACCAAGTGAACCAAATTTGCTGTCTGAGACCGACTTCGTTGTCAGGGACATTAAGCAGAGAAAAAAAATGACAAGGAGGAGAAGTAAATATTTAATCTGACTTCACTGTCCTTCCCAGAGAAACAGCCTTCTCCTCTGTGGCTGGGACTGGCACAGGCAACTTCCTCCCTCAGTCTTGGTTTTCTTGGCAAAAGCTGTTTATTTGATTGCATCATTTTTCTCCCAACAGGCCCAATCCCTGACTTGTTTCAAAAGTATTTGGCAATCTCTTCCTCATCACCCTTTTGGTTGCCTCTGTGTTCTGTGGCTGCTGGTGGGGTGATGCATTGCTGCTGGGTGACATTTGCAGACACGTTACTGTCAGGAACAGGGAGCCACATGATTTCCTGAGGTGAAACTCCCTGCTAATCTGTGTGTCTGTGGATGTGTTGTCTCGTATTTTTCTTTGCCTTTCATGTGATGTCCAAGCTGTCTCAAATTACATCACCGTCACCCTGATATAAATTCCAGTTATTCCCACTCCAGACAGCCCTGCTGCTCATATCTCAGGGCTGGGGAGTTTCTAGTAGCCTTGCCCCAGATTTGAGTAATTGATTCAAGCCCGTGGTCTCTTGAAATCAAGGGTTATCTCTAAAGATAATTTTGTCAAACAGTAAGAATACAGAAGCAGCAGCAGCTGCAGGTGACAAATTTCACAGTTTATTTAATCTCTTTAAATAAGGCTTCAAGATACTATTTTCATTTTCCTTGCAAAAATGTTCCTGTAAAGGATATCTTTTATTCCTAGCTTGACTAGGGCTGTGGTGAAACAAGGGTGGTGCTGTGGGAGACTGAGATCATGTAACAATGGGCAAAAGCAAAGATTTTTTTACATTGTGTGGTGTTCAGCAAAATGCAGAGGAAGTCGAGTGATGGATGCAGCATGTGAACAGTGCTGCTGAGCAATCCTGGAGATTGCTTTCCAGAGCAGCTAACCTAGAAAAAGACTTTAAATTGGATGAAAGATTCTGTTCCCGGCAGAAAATAAGAGGTCCCTTTCTCAGGGCTTGATTCACTGGATGTATCTGTATATAAATGATAAATCAAGATGGCAGTATTTTATATTTATTTATACCATATATTAGATGTGTAAGTTATAAAAATCCTAATATGGGGAAAACTGGTAAAAACAATGACATTTTATTTTTTGATGTTTGCAATTTACCAAACTGATAAAACCCAGTATCCAGTGCTCTGCCACTTTGCCCCAGATCTCTGCCCATTTCACCCCCTTAGTCCCCACAAAACCCTCCATTAATCCCCATGAAAGTCCTTTTCTCAGCCATAAACCTGAGGAGCCCTTGAGGCTCATTCCAAAACCCAGATTAAATCACACACATATCAGAAGTCACCTCCTTGATGAATTAATCTAGCTGAGAGATTCATGCAATTAAGACAAGTTCTATTAGTAAAGCCAGAAAAGGGTGAGTTTTGAAAAGCCAGAATGGAGATGCCCTGGGTTTAGGTTGTTTGACCACAGCATGGCTGCAGTAATTTGAATGTCTATGAAACTGCTAAATCTTATAGAAAACACTGAGCTGGTGGCTGAAAGTGGTGGAGGAAAAATGGAATAGAAGTGGTGTCACTTTTTTTTTTTTTACCACAAGTGTGTAAAACTATTGCCAGAAAACCTATTGACAGTATTGACTGAACTGAAGAATACTGAATTATTGGTGGACAGAAAGAGTAAGATTGGATGTGATGTAAGGTACAACGGGTTGTGTATAGGAATTATCTTCCTAGTCTAATTTTTTTATGTGCAGACAGTTTGGCCCAGAGTTAGGAAAGTAAGTTGAGATGTTCTAGAATTAAGAAAGTAAGTTGAGATGTTCTAGATGATATTTAAGGTCCCTTCCAACTCAAGCTGTTCTATGACTCTGTGTTTGAGTCTGGCAGGGTGAGCTGGTAGTAATGTGACAAGGGATGAAAACTGCCTTGGTTAAAAATATAAGCTGCATTTCACTGTATTCATCCAGGAGCCAAGGCAGGCTGGGGGGAAAGCTGCAATGATCAAGAAGTGCAAGCTAACAAAGAGCTGTTGAATGGGAGCTGATCCATGGCCATGCTCATTTATAATTTTTTATTTTCTGTAGAGGTACAATGATTTTTCTATGGTAAGAACACTTCAGCCTGGAACCAAGAGCCCAGAGAACAGCAAACACTGAGGTGACAGCACTGACTGTTCCAAATACAAACTACATTTTCTCTTTGATTGCAGATCAAATTGCAAGTAGTAGTTCAGGTCATTTCTCTTTATGTGTGGATGAGTCTTCTAGCTCTAGCCAGCTCTTGGCCTTGCTGTTTCCATGAAGAGTTGCTAAGACAGCAGTGTCTCCTGCAGCATATTTTGGGCTTGCTGTCACTGCTGCCCCTGCAGTGTGTCACTTGCAATCCCATTTTTCCCTTCCCCATTGCGAGAGACTTTTCCCGACGGAGATGAAGTGCTGGATTTGATAAGCCAAATCCATTTTCTTACAGACGCCAATGTCAGGACTGTCATCCACTTCTGCTGAGTTTTATAGAAACCCAGGCATTTCTTTAAATGCTCGGTCCTCAGACCTTTCTATGCACTTTATTTATCCCAGTTAATAACACAACAAAAGTCTCAACACCCTCATCTGCCATTATGGCAATGGCACTTTTATTTAAGAGTTCACTGCTGCATCAGTAGGAAAAAATCGAGAAAAATACTTGTTTTCTTAATTGTATACAATTAAGATTTTTGGGGATTTGGGCATGAATTTAAGCCAATGAAATATTTTTTTCTTTTTTTTGCAAGCAGAACTTGCAACACTTACCCTCTATGATTCTTCTAAATGCAAATATCATACAGCTAATTTCAAAACAAAGATGTTATCAAAAAAGCATGAAACAACTATAGATTTTCAATGCTCTTAATTAGAGCCATAAAATTTCAGAGTAGAAAATTTCCATTTGAATGACTTGTTATTAAGTACAGGACTGTATGTTCCCATGGCTCACCAACCTTAGTAAATATATCATTAGTGGTCCACAGAGAGAGAATGGATAGTTTGGTGCTGGTGTTCTTATTTTCAGCAGCTTAATTCTCCAATGATACAACTGCCATTATTTTCCCGTAAATGTTGTTGTTGTCCCTGCCAGACAAATGTTACGTGATCAGAGATGCAAGGGGAAGGAACTCCCATGATTGTCCATGATTTCCATTAAGACTGCCTTTCCACAGTCTGTTAAAATCCAGGCCATATCGTGGAAGGCTGGAAACAATTCATACAACACATATAAACCTTCAGCATCCACGGTGTCCTGTAGCAAGGAGTTCCATCTATGATGTGAAGAATATAATATTTGATTTAAACTTCATATCTGGTCCCTCTGTGTGACACCCATTGCTTCTTTAAGTGGTAAAATGTGAACAGTTGGGTTTTGTTTTCCTCCTGTGTGTCACTTTACGCTGTAAGCCTCGACTGCACTCCTTAGTCATCTCTCTTGGGGCCTAAGAGTCACAGTTTACTTAATTATTATTACTAATTATTATAATATTTACATCAGAAATGGAGGCAGGCACAAGCATATGTGCACACACTCTTCTGCTTATCAGTATTGTAATTAATTGGGAGTTGAGGGATGCCTGAGAACTTGTCCCTCCGTGGCTGTGATGATTTGGCATCCAAAAGCATGTGTTCATTGCTGTGGGTATAAACTCCTGCAGGTTCTCTGGTGCACAGCAGACTGAGAAAAGTGCAGCAGCATCACTTATTTACATCTGCCTTGGCAGCCCTGAGAGAAGCATTTGGGGAAGGACCAGCTTCTCCCCACTCAGTAGGGGCTGCTCCCCTGTGGGATGTGTGTTCCCTCCTGCTGTTACTATGTAAGTGAAAATTTGGGAGAGGAATAATGCAAAGTTTTTAAACATTAATAATTAATGTGTAAAATGTAGAGTCATTATTTTTGTTAGTAGTTGGTTTCTGGGCTCTATAAAGTCTTCTCTAAGTAAGGAACACACTGGATATGAAATCAAATCTAAAAAGACTGTATGTGACTAATCAAGCTCAAGTACAGCTGTTCCATTATGTTTCCACATATATATATTATTTATTTATTTATTTATTTATTTATATATATATATATATAGTTTTGGCGAATGGAACACAGACCAGACTTTGAAGTTGGATACTGATTTGGTTGGAAAAAATACTGTATTTGGAACTGCTGTATGCTCGCTTCTGAAGGATTAATGAAGACACTGCTTAATTAATCTGCCCCAGCTGTTCCATGTGGACACACACACCTTGGGAAGGGGGTGATGGGCAGTGGGTCAGCATCAGCACTGTGCTCCTGCTGGGGACAAGCACCACTGCTCTTTTCCTGCTGGCACGGGACTAGGAAAAGCAGAGCAGAGCTCTGTCAGCCTGTGCAGCCTGTGTGCCATAGTAAATATCCACTAATATTCCCATTCCAATGGAAAAATAAAGCCTCCCTGACTTAGGAAAGAACTTGTTGGCAGCTGTAAATTTGGTTTCATGACTGAGCTGTGTCACAGCAGTTCAACAGGCCTTGCAGCCTGAGGCTGATCAAAGACCTCTTTTCCCCAGTTACCTTATAACTGTGTAAGTTAAAATAACTGCTTCCTACTCCTGTCAGGGATGACCCAAGGCTCCTAAAACGAGTGGGACCTCTTGCTCTGCTCCACTCCTGACTGTGTCTGCTGCTCCCAAGCTCAGACTATTAGTCTGTCTTCTCTAATGAGACACTCAAGAGGAAGGAGAAGAACACAAAGCAGCTGCTGGCATGAAATAACTTTGCAATAGCTGCTTCCTGACCCTGGTGAGCATAGCTGGGTTTGAAGTATCTGGCAGAAAATCTCCTAGACCTGGAAGAACTACTGCTTCTGCATCATCTGACCTATACCCATCTTTTAGCAAGAGTAAAACTCTCCATGTTGTGCCCCACTACAGCTACTGGCAGTACCTGGAGGCCAGAGCCATGGTACAATGCTGAAGGTGAACTCTTGTTTCATGGTATTTAATAGTAGCTAATAATGAGGAAAAAACAATACTATAAACAAACCAGCATCCATGGCAACACAGCCATTCACTCTTGAACTTTTCAAAACAGGAAAAATTAATTTAACCTTTTTCTTTGTGGTTTTGTTTTTTGCTTTTTGGGTTTTTTTTGGGGGGGGGCTTTTTTTATATTATAAAAGCTTACACAGGCAGATGTGGGTGTGTCCTGACAATTAGTAATCAGCTGAGTCAGAGTTCTTCAAGGGAGCTTGTAAAGGATCTGCCTCTTTTACGTTTAAGTTCGTGCATCCAAAGTGCAAACTGAATTGCTCAGCACAGCAGCTTTGGCTTTTGGGGGCTGTATCAAACAGTTCCATGCAATTGTTTCTAAGGAAATGCTTTTCCTATTGCCTTTGACAGTTAAAGATGAGGCAGTGGAGTGTTCATTTGCTGGAGTATCCGAGTGTCGTCTGATCTGGTGACACTTTTCCTCAGGGAAGCTGCTGATATGGTCACTACAACTCGACCTGCTCAGTGCATTTGTCCTGATTAACAAATGAGCACAAAGATCAACCAGCTCAGGCTGGGAGTAGGAAGTGAAGACCTATTGATGGGTCATAGCCTAATTCCCAAAACTGCATCCCTCTTTCCAAGTCCTTTGGTGGGCTCCTTGGCTGCAATCCAGACAGAAACATGTAAAGGAAGATTTCCTTGCAAATGCTCCACTTCTGTGGCATTTTATCAGGAAAATAAGAGTACAAGGCTCTTCAAATGAGGGTTTTATTCCAGGAGACCTGTATTTGGAGTTCATGACGTGCATTCACACTTCCAAATGCACTAATAACCACAATAACTGAGAGTGCTAGGAAAGCAATATTGCAGGTGTCTGAAACTAATTTTAGGAATTCACTTTATTGTTTTGGGGGTAAAAGACCTGCATTCCTGGGTAATTGAGGGTTATGGAAATACACGGATTAAATCTGGGCTCAAGATAGGAATCTCACTCTGCACTTCACTGACCTAAATAAGGGAAAAGACAGTGTGATCAAGTTCATCACTTGGCTCAAAGAGCTTGCACAGTTCCTTACAGCCTTTATCATCCAGGCCTCCTTATCTTGCTCCATCTCAGGGATATTTTTAGCATGAATTCACTGTACAGTTTTTCCAGACTGGCTGCCTGACCCTTTGGTTTCCTAACAATGTAACTGCAATGGAAGTGGTGCATGAGCAAAGGCTGCCACTGAAGTGGGATTTTTTCCAGCTCCCAGAATAACTCCCAAATTTGACCAATCCTCTCACCTTGGAGCTGTTTTTAACGAGTCAAGCTGAGAGGTTTTTTTCGGTAAGGTTCTGTTAACCTAGAAATGGCTTCAACTCTGCTTTGAAGTTAACACTTCATTAAGATTAATTGGGGAAGTTCACACCTCTGCTGGGAGTTTGTCTCGCAGACTGTGAGACAGGAGCGGGCTGATTTACAGGCCGAAGCCTGGCTTTGTAGCTGTAAAAGAGAGGGCAGCCACTGGCTCCAAGAGCAGTGCAAGAACTGAAAAATGACCCTGCTTCCACAGCTGGGCTCCTCCTGCTCCTGAACTTACCGCAGGGAATGGATGCTGATCGCAGCTGCCTTGAACTTGCAGTTCAGTTTCAGGTGCCAACCTCAGGGCACGAATGGCAGGGGATAGATGATTAAACCTTACGTTACTGGTGGTGGACAAACAAAGAGGTAAATTTTTCCATTTGTCTACTGCTGCCTGGTATGAGCTGGGGATTATTCACCACAAGGAGGAGAAGGGAAACGGGGCTGGCTGCTGCTGACACATGGGCTGAGTCCAGGGCTCTGTGTCCATGCAGAGGTCTCCAGGAGGGTGTAGGGGTAGGAGAGCTCTGTGAATCTTTCTCTTCTCTTTGTGTCAGGCCACATGATGGGAAGAAAGAACTCTGCAACGTGTCAGATCCATCAGAACCAGGAAAGCTGATGTCCTTTTAGCTTCTTGGATTTGCCTGGATTAGGTTTAGATGAGCACACAGTGATTTTAGAAACATTTAGGCTGGAAAGGCCTTTATGATTCTGAGTCTGGTGAGCTGTTGCCTCAGCAGCAAGGTGGCACATGTTCTTTTGTTTCCTTAGCTCTGTCTTCTTTCTCCTTGTGTGGATTCTCTTGGATAATCATCACAATGTAAATCATCAATGGTTGTTCCAGGTCACATGGTCACTTCTTGATGATTTCTAGGAGACAATTAAAGTTGGGCTGATCCCAAGTAAAACAGCGTCAAACAAATGGATGCTTCATCTATATGTTATCTCATGTGCAGGGAGTTCACACAATCAGAGAATATGCTGAGTTGGAAGGGATCCACAAGGATCATCAAGTTCAGCTCCTGGCCCTGCACATCACCATCCCGGAGAGTCACACCATGTGTCCAAGATCATTTTCCAAACACTTCTTGGACAGCTGTGACCAGTAATGTCTTAGATCCACCAGTATTTCCCTCAGATCCTTCTGGTAGAACAGCACAGTATTAATGATGTTGGGGAAAGCTGGAACTTTTTCCCTTGCCAAAGTATGGACAAGCAGTACATCAAACGCCACGGCAGTGTTACTTATGGCACAGTAAATGAGTCAGATCTTGCAATCTGTCAAGGTCCATATTCAGAATAGTTTGTGCCCTTAATCAGTTTTCATCCTGAAGATCAGATGAGCTGCAGTGTCCTGAAGTGGCTGGAATGAGCTCTCCCATCCAGCAGCCTGTACCTTCCGCAGTTCCGACTCCCCAGAAGATCAGCTCAGTGTTTTAAGGGGTTGTGATGAGCTGTGATGTGACAGAATAAACAATGGTGTGTGGTGTTTGCACAACAGCTCTCGTACATACTGCTTTGTGCAAGATAATCCTGCGGCCTGAAGCCTGGAGAAACCTCCCTTGTAGCTCAGTCAGCTTCTTTGATACAGCTTTTATCTTACCCTTTACTGTGTTTATTGCTGGCAGAAAACAAGAGTAAATGTATAGATAAACTTCAGGGTCTTATCATCTTGGCTAGAAGGGTAATCCTGGCTCCATTCATGTAAACAGCTAAATTCCTTCTGATTTCATTTGTACCAGGGTTTCATCTCTTTGAGTACTTTTTTCTCCCTCTATTTGCAGTCCTTGAAGCAATCACAGAGTGCTGTCTACCACCTGCATTCCACCAGGCACAGGGATTGCAGCTGAAGGCTCAGCACAAGGGGAAAAACCCTCCTTGGAAACTTTCAGCTCTTTAGACATTTCTGGGACAGGGAGCAAGGTGGGAATTCATGGACCAGGGGCTGAGAACCCATCAGGTACTGAAGGGAACAGCCAGGGGAAAGGGGCAAGGCTGGCTGCAAACTCCACCTCTGATGCAGCTGCTGAAATAGGCATCATTCCCTGCTTTTCCAGCAGAGCACAAAGGCTAAAATCTAATATTAGAGAGACTGTGATGAGCATACATCTTGAGGTTTTACTGTTTTAATGTTGTTTTTGTGGTACCAGTACCTGGAATCTTCAGAAAAATAAAATAGAATTTAATGATAACAACCAGAGAGTCACTGCCCTACTTCTATATATAGAAGCCCTCTGCTGTAATATCATGATCTCAAATCTGATAAGGGCGTTTCCAGTTCCATGAAATGATTTTTGCTGTCTATGGCCCATACAGGCGGAAAAACAAGATGTGCCTTCATAATTTATCTTCTGAAATAAGCATTCTACTTTACTGGACAAATACAGGTGAAGGTTCACCTGCATTGGCTGTCCTAGAACTTCAGATCTCCTGTCAGATATAGATCTGACATTTACAGCACAAACCACCTTGGCATTGATCTAAGCAACCAACCACGATCCAATCCAATGGAATCTGGGCTAATACAAGTCACTATAAATTGGCCATAGGAGTCCAGGAGCACTGGAGACACAGTTTTATCTATATCTCCATCACTTGGAAATTGAAATACTGCAGGCCATTGGTTAAGATAAACAAAAAGTAATGTCCTTTGTGAAATACCACTGGAAATGGAGGTTCAGCTGCCCAAGTTTGAGTCCATGAGAGACATCTGGCTCTTGAATAACTTCAGCTATAACTGCTTGAAGGTGAGCCTGTGGGATTCACTAACCCAGACTGGGCTAATCTAATGGAAAGGTCTTTCCTGACCTGGAGGAGAAGACTTTGTGATTAAGGAAGAAGTGTCCTGTGCTACACATTCTATCAGAAAGGCAGCACTTGCCCAAACATAATACCCCTGGTAGCATAATAGGAGAACATCTTAGGTTTAGACTGTGGTGAAAAGTCTCCAGGGTTACTTACAGGCGTTCCTCTCAGGGCAACAAAATATGCACTTCTCCTTAACTTACTTGAAAAGTCTATTTCTGTGCCTTCTGACCAGTGGGCAGCAACACGTTCCACTCCAAAAAAATTCTTTCCATTTATTAGGCTGCAGCAGAACTCAGAAATACTGCAGACAGTCGAAGATCAGACAGGAGGGAAAAGTATTCCCTAACTGACATGATAGGTTGTCCCAACAGAGTCTTTATTCTAAAATAGTTTCATATTTCCAAATGTAAAAATCTAAAACAGTGGTGAAGGAGGCTAGGGTTTCTTTTTTGGCTCAGCCAACTAACCTGGAAAGGTATATCTGTGCAGTCAGTCAGGAAAGAAGCGAAATTCCTGGTTGTAGCTCTTGGAAATCATTGCAGAGGCAAAGCCAGGTTATTTTAATAGAGGTTGTGTTATCATCAGAAACAGTCTGGAAAGAGCACGTTAAGATGTGGCTTTGATTTATTCTAGGACCTAGGGTTCAAGTTCAAATCCAAACCAGGATTAAAAAAGACTAGAGTATTCAGCAGGAGATTTTGGCTTCAAATGATAGAAACAGTGAGGGATCTTGCTGGCTTTGGTGATAGGTCAGGTTTTTAAATTACCTTGATTTTTGCACACCTCCTCTTACAGATAATTGAAACCATATTGTGTTACATATATGCAACATGAATTTCCATTGGTAACATGTCTTTATCTTGAGAAATTACTTCTTTTTTCTCCTGTAACTGAGACAAAGAAGCTCCTTTTCTCTATCCCTCTCATCTTCCAGCTCCTGTTGGACAATCTGAGCCTAATTTGAATTCTAGTGATGAGGAATAACCTGATATTTTGCTTACTTTCTTGAATGAAAGGTTAATTCTGTACATCCAAGATTTACACTGCATGCTAGTTTAAGGGCATTTTACCACACAGCTGGTGAGGGATTTTCACAAATACAAGAGAGGACTGTATGTTATTTAACTTTTTCTTTCAACTCTCTCTTTTTTTTCATTAAGTTCCCAGCTGACTGCATACTCTTGAATGCAGCAATCTGTTTAATCTAGTTTTAGCCTTCCTTTTCCTGTTTTGCTGTTTACTTTTCTTCCCATGCCAGTAGCGACTGAGGCAATACTGTGGGTTCATTATTTGTTTCAGGCATGTTGGAATATATGTGTTGGCTTTGCTCTGTGTGTGCATGCATGAGAGGAAGGGAATAAACATACATGTGGCCAATTAGTCAGTACACTTAAATTAATGAAGAGCAATCTATGAACCTCGTTTTTCTGAGGATTTGGAAATGCTGGGAACGTTTGCCATGTAGCTTTCAAAAACTTCAAAAGCAGCTATAAGGTCACAGTCTAATACTCCCATCTGTATACTCATGTCTTTTCTAAAAATATTTCCCAACTTAATCTTCAGCGTGTGGGACAGCAGGGCAGAGGGGGAATGGCAGTGTTTACGACCAAAGTGCAAAGATGAGGAAGAAAATTAAATCCACAAAAAAAGCGAATCTTTTGATCTCTGCTTCATTTTCCTCATTACCAACTTAACAGTACCAGCAGTTATGTTTTAACTAAACACTGAGTTTATGGACCCATGTCTCTGTCTACAGATAAGGGAAGGTCAAGAGGAACTAAGCTAACGCTGTCTTTGCTTTTGCACATTTTCCTTGAATTGGGACACCCAAACAAGTCAGTGGGAGTCCAAACACCACCAATGGTTTGGGTGTGTTGCTTCTTGTAGAGGGTAAAATACAATCAAAGACATCAGGATAGACACAATCCTGAGAAGAAAGAGTCTCAGTAGTATCACAGGTGAAGAGGCCTCAAGGGTCCATGAAACTTGAAAGAGAATACCACAGTAAACCAAACAGCAGCAAAATTAACCCAGCTAGAGGAGTTTGGAAGGAAGTGTTAAAACCCCAGGCTTTATGTCCCCCCCCATCCCCTCCTCCTTTTTTTTTTTTTTCCCTCTTTGGTTCTTGAATTGTGAGAAACCCTCAGGGGTCAGAAAAGCTGCAAATGAGAGGAGGAGGGAGGTTGGTATATGGAGGATGTCTGTGTTCTGTAGGAAATCCCCTCTGTCAAACCACCCTCTGGAGCAGTGAGGAAAACTCCTGTTTCCAGCAATGTTTCTGCCTCTCATTCCACAAAATAAAACCAAAAGAGAGGCTCAGTGTCACCCTATCTCTTTACCTTCAAAACTAACCTTACTGACTCCTGCCCACCAGTGGAGTTCCTTGTCAGGTTGATAAACACATCCATTGTTTGAGAACTCTACAAAGTGATCACATCCTCTTCATCATTGTCGCTGGCCTGGCTCCACTCCTGGTTTGCCTGTTCCAAACACCAGCAGAGATGGTGAACTGAGCTTGCACAGCGTGTCTGACAGCTCCAAGGGATGCCTTGAATGGTCCTTCCAAAACACTCACCTGTCACAATTCATCCTCCGGGTGGGATGACTGATGTCCTTAGAAAACCCATGTGCACCAGAAAGGAGTTTAGGTGTGCAACGAAGAAGTCAAAGAAAATCCACGGGTCCCAAAGGAGAAAGAAAATATGAACTAGTCAGCAGCTAGCACCAATACCATCTGAGGAAAATAAAAACCTTTTTCTTTCTGTGCTTTCTTCCAATGTACAGAAAAATTATGGAGCCAGATTCTACCCCCCTGAAACTACTGAAACACATAAACAAGTAACCTGGTGTCAGACATGAAGGAAAACTTACATTAGGGCAATTCCCAGAGGGAAACAGCTCCAACAGGTGTGTGCATTGGAGAAATAAGGTATGTCCCTTAGTACTGGTATCATTTATAACTTTAGGTCTGAGTACACAGCTAATTCTGAAGTAGTTCCAAAAACAAAAGGCAAGAAAAGAATAATGATTCCTGAGCAGCCAGTGTGCTGGCTCTGCCTGCTGCTGGCTGCAAACATGAATCTGGAGTTTAAGCACAGACAGGTCATTTCAAACTGTCCTGCAGCTAAGTAACATTTCACCCTGGGGAAGTCTCCCTTCCAAATACTTCCACTGTTCCACACAGGCTTCCTTTCAATGTTGTTGTCTGTTCTCAGTTGGTTTTCTTCATCTTCACTCTTTCTGAAGACTTTGGTATATTCAGAGAAGCTGCTGTATTAATTTTTTCAGATGTTTTGAGTTCTAGAAGTCTTAACCTGCAGAAGATTTATCCTGATAAGGCATTAACTCCAGCTTTATTTAAAGAAAGAGAACTGTACACAAAGTGAAGGGTGCTTGGCTGCTTCTTAAACACTAGCATGAGCAATTCTGAATGGAGATCTGTTCAGGTGTTCTGGACATTTGCATGTCAGCGTGCAGAAAAAGCAAGCAAATGCAAATGAATGTTCCTGAAACAGCAGTGGAAAGAAAATATTTTTTTACATACCCTAAAAAGATCTTGTTATAAGGATCATGATAGCAAGAGCCCAATAGCAAGAGACAGAAGTGCTAAACAGAGCAGGAGATGAGAACTGGCTGGCTGACAGCAATGGAACTGGGGCCCTTCCCTTCTCCATCGCCATAGACTTCAGTGAGATCCTTAGCTTAGTGTTTTATTAAGCATCCAGAAGCACTTAAGCCCTAGAAAACTCCTTTAGGTGCACTTTGGGCTGCATAACTCTGAATGCAGGAAGCCTTCCCGAGCCCCACAGCGCGTGGTTTGTGCACACGTGCATGTGAGTGCACACATGTGCTCATCAGGGAAGCAAAAAGGAGGAACTGAGGCAGCAGATACATGACTCAGGGTGGATGGGGATTGGTATAATAACCCTGGTATTGCAGCAAGTTTGGATCTTCGTTCTGCAGCACCTGGGCTTCCTCCCAACAGCAAATGCTGCAGGCTACATTTATGCTTAGCAGTTAATTATCCATGGGAGCAGGTAAGGGATTAGTGACCAGGTAGAGTTTCACACCTGTCGATGAGGTGAACACTGTAGCTGCTCAGAAATATTTGGCAAGAGGGGAAACAACCCAGCTTTTCCTGCGCTAAACCGTAAGTCCCTTCCACACGAACTGAAGGGGAATTGTCTCCTGTTGGTGGAATTTGGTATGTGACTTGCCTGGACAGAGATGTGGTTTAAAGTCATGTTGCTGCATGTACCTGGCAGTAATACTGGCTTAACAAATACCTGTCCTCCTCTTACATCCATGCCTGCCTCTAACTGCAGCCCACACCTCTGCCTTTGGTGCTGTTGGAAACCAGCCATGGAGATACCTGAACAGCAAAAATAAACCCAAACCTTTTTAGGAATGCTGGCTCACAGCCAGATCAATATCTTGACCTGCTTGGCAGCACTGATGCGAACCCCAGGAAGGCCAGCAGGACCCAGAGGGCAGAGCACAGAGGTACCAGCCAGCAGCAAGGGGCAGCAATAACTCAACCCCAAATTCCTGCCAAAGACTTTGCATCATGACCCTGGAGCTGGAGCCACAGCTTGGGGAGCAAAGCTCAGCCTAATCCAGTCTCTGTTCTGAACCATGCAGGGATACCACAGATTTAACCCAGCTTTTGCCTTTGCCTTTTAAGCAGCATGAATTTAGGTTTGCATCTTACACCCAAAGAAATCTTATTGAGCAGCTGGTTTCTGCCAAGGATAATCAGGAGATGGTAAAAGATCACTTTGTTTCATCCCAAATTTCAAACCCCATTTGTCTACTCTTCCCTGGCCTGTCAAGGTTTTCCCACAAGCTGTGTGTTCTGGGCATCATATGGTCTCTTATTTTTAGCTGTAGGTGATTGCAGCACAGACCCTTCAAAGAAATCCCACTGATACTGTCACTATTCAAAAGCCATCAGGTGTTAATAAGCTTATACATAAGTTTATGTATACAATTTTTTTTCTGCTCTCACTTGCTCAGCTTTCATTCTCACAACCTGTGTCACAAATGAAAAGACACTTGCTCACTGGATTGACCTATCACAAAACCAAAAAAAAAGTTCTTGTTTTCCCCATTTTTAGCAATCTTTTGGCTATTGAAAATGTAGCACTTGTATCAGCTCACTTTAACTGTGTTTTCTCCATTCCCTGATTAACACATCTAAGTCTAAGTGTTGGTTGCATAATTTACAGATTGCAAGAGTTTACTCTTTTTAGATTCAGCAAATGATGTTTAAAGTACTCAGGTGTCATTTTTTTATTACTAAGATGGAGTCGCAATCAATTGCTGAGTGGAACTGAGCAGTTTCCAGGATCAAGTTCAAGCTTGTAAAAGGAGATGAGTTACTAAAACTTAAAAATTCTCTGAAGCTCAAATCTTTCCCCAACAAGAACAGAATCATAGCACTCTTTCTCTCTTTCCATATGTAACATTATACAAGAAATGCAGAGTAAGATATGGGCATCTCTTGAGCATTTGTTGAAATTAGCATTCTGGTCATCACTGGATGTTCTTTGTGCCAGACAGAACTATGCTTTTCCAAATAACTCCATCTTGGCCCCTGATACTGCATGTGCTTACTTGATTATTCTGAATACTTCAGAGTACTTTTACAGCTCTCTCATAATGAACTGCCAAGTCTGTTTTGAATATGTTAATCTCAGGATTAAGTTAAATATAAATACATGCCCCCAGCTCTCTGGGGGATTGATGCATTTTCAGTTTAATCTCTGAGGATTTTAGTACCATTCAGAAGAAATGTTCAATATCAATTCAGCATTGCTTCCAAGTAGGTGCACACTTTCATGAGGAATTTTTATGAATCCCATTAGAGATATGCTGGGATCCCTATTTTATAGTTACAGAAGAAGCAAAACACCAAAGGATGAAGGGAGTGGCGTGACAACAGAATACATTTATTTTTTTGGACAGGACAGGATTAAAAAGTGCTGCCATATGAGATCAAGTGTTTACGTGGTCTAAACTCTCTGACAGTTCCAGTTTATTTTAAAAATTCTGCTGGATTAACTCTGAACAGCCAAGCTTTGTGCCAGATCAGGCCCTGCGCTATATGTCGAATCCCAGGGCAGATGTGGGGTGAGCACAAAGGTGTCGTGGTGGCACAAACTGCACCAGGCACTCTGACAAGTCCAACAGGCACTCCTGCTCCGGGATAAATGTGCTGAGAACAAATTTGGAATTACACAGATCCAGTTTTTTCGCTCATGTAACCATGGCCTTACAGCTGGGAAGAGTTGTGGTGTGTTCAGGGACACCACGGCTCCTTGGGCAACTGTGCCCTTTCCCATCCTCATCCTGGCAAGCAGAGCTGAGAGGCACCAGGGAAGTCACAAAAATCACGGACAGACTGTGAGACCCTGAGGATATTTGTGAATTTGGGACGGTAAAATAGCATTGGTAGTAAAAATGGACCCAGTGAACAGCAAATGGATTGCTGAAGGCATTCCAAGAGTCTGAAAGCCAGGTGCTGTGGTGCTGCCTGGCTGCATCAAGGACCAGAGCTTGGCTGGAGGTCAGGGATGGGAGGGGCATTGCTGTGCCCTGCTCCAAATGCAGACTGGTTGTGGGCACTGGGAATCAGCCCTGCAAATCTTGCAGAGAGTTTAACTCAGGGAAACAGAACTGCATGCTCTGTGGTGAGGAGCTGATGAAGAGTGTGATCTTGCTCCTTATTTTGTGACTCAATTTTTAAAGCTGAAGTAGTGTGGAGGGAGAGGAGCAATGAACATCTGAAATACGTGTATGAGAACTTTGCCAATCCTTCTAAAACGTCTATTATATTTATCTTTATTGTGTATGGCATAAGATTTATATTATAACTGGCATTTTTATGGCACCTTTCCTCAGTAACAACTTTGTTTCAGAAATCACAAAGCATATTTACAAACGCCCATCAATTAAGCCTCACATAAATCATTGTGTGAGTAATGGAAATAATTCTATTTGCTTTCCCATCCCTTCCAGATTTGTTTAAATCACATGCATCTTCAAGAATTAAGAAAAACAGCAGCACAAACCTATGAAGAATCCACTGTTTGACTTTTTTTCCCTCTTCTATTTTTTTTTTCTTTATTTTAACAGGCTACAATCATTCCTCCATTTCTGTATCAGCCCTGTGGTGAGCTTTCAAGTGAGATTTAAGGCCATGTTTGACGTCTCAGCCTTGGGATGACTCGGGGCTGATGCAGACACCACTTCACATCACTGTGTATCGCAGCTGTGACCTGCTGGGGTGCACACAGGAAGGCAGGAGCTGACACAGCACACTGCTTAGATTGCCTTCATTGTTGCAGTTGCTCCTCCTTTAATAAAAAAAAATAATTCCAGGTTTTGTTGATTTTTAGGGCATGTTGCTAGATCTTATTATTGTTATTTAAAAAAGAAAAGGTGAAAAGTGTGTAGAATTTAGGTGTGATAGTGTACGTGACAAGGCATGATGGAGAGGGTAAGCCTGGCTATTTATTGTAGATAAAAAAGTAATAGAATTGCAAAATATGGATTATTTTTTAAATCATTCTAGCCTGAGGCAAGGTTAGCTGAAGAGGTTTTTCCAAGGCTGTACCAAAACATTTATATTCCAGACTCAATAATGTATCTATTTCATGATGATAAACAATCTCAAGCATCACCTTTGAAGTCTGGAAAAGTTAGTAGCTTGGTAAATAATTTTCAAAACGTGACTGCTTTTCAAAGTAACACTTGATGTATTTCCAATCAGCTTCGGGGAAGCTGTATTTGGGGAAGCTGATGTATTTCCATGCAGCTCTTAGAAAAGTCATTGATAGGAATAAATCTGATATGAAATTCTTAAATCGTTCAGTGCTTTCTTTTTCTTTTTTTTTTTTTTTTCAGATAATACATTTGATGTTGGTGATAGGGGCCTTACACCTGGTATAAAGATTCTCAGTTTATTGAAGATATATAGAGCTTTTGAGGAATCTGTCTCACTTCCATGTTTTGGAAGAGGATTTGTACGTGGGCATGACTGAGCATCTCCATTCAAAAGCACTGAGCCTTCTGCTTCCACACTGTCAGCCAGGCACTTGGAGATGCTCCCTAATGGCTAGACAGGAAAAAAAAGGCATTTTTAGGTTTAATTTTGCTGCTTTTATGACTAAAAACACACTTAGCAAAATTCTGAAAGGAGGAGGAAACCACAAGTGCACAAAATGTGGCCAAGGCTCCCCTGGATAAGAAGAGTTGGGAGCAAGGCTGGGCTGGCTCTTCCCTCTCCTCTCACTGGGATTTATGGTCATCCCGTGATCTGGACAGATCTGGAACTGCCAGCACCAGAGGGGCTTATGGCTCGTGTCGTTTTAAAGTTATTTGTGCATTCACTGTAGGCATTATGAAATTGCTGTGGGTTTTTTTTTATCTCTGAAGAGCCAGACTTCTGAGCCACCGGCGTAGCTTCCTAATCACAGGCATGGAAACTCCTGAACTTTAACTAGAAATGTTATCTGAGTAGTTTTCTTTCAAGTTACTTTGGAGAAAAATCAGTAATCGTGATTGTTTAAAAAGCTTATATTGAATGCTTTGCTCTTGCAGAGCAAACCTGCTGAGTCACTGGTAACAGTTTAATTCCAAAGTTGGCAACATTTCTCACGGATTGCCTTGTACACAAAAAAATCTCCATATTGCACATTTGTGTAGTTAACTGTATATAAGGCTGTTGGATTTAAAAGGTACATTATTGTAGCTGGAAATATAAATGTTTTTGGTATGGCCTTGCAAAACCCTCTTCAGCTATGAAAAGAAGAAAAATCCTTCAGGTTGTACCTTGCCTGATTTTAAATGAAGATGAATTTTTGACAAAACACCGTTTGTAGCATGCAGTATGAAAATTCCCAGTGTGTGGCAAAATGCTTTCATGATACCACTAGAGAAATCAAAATAAAGAGCAGAAACTACTTAGGAATTCACTAGAAACCTTGGTGGGAGCTAGGAATAAAGACCCCATGTCTAGTGCTTCCACTCAACAAGAAAAATAAATGTTTACTTATCAAAGCGTTTATTTCTAAATCGTCAGGTGTGGCTGCCCTTTACAGGAAAGCGGGTGCATGACTGGCAAGGGAAAAAAAAAATTAACTGGAAAAATAAATACTGTGAAGAGGAAGGAGATACAGCACAGAGGAAAACTACTGTGATAGAAAAGGGCAGCGGATCAGCAGAAGTTTGCTGGTATGTGCAGAAATGACAACATCTGATTTATTCTTTTTTTTACAGGGAGAAGAAGCTATTAAGCATATTTCATGTCATTCCTGCTTGTATTTTCTCCCCCTCTTCTTTCTTTGTAGTTGTGGGTTTTGTTTTTGGTTTGGTTTTCGGTGTTTTTTTTCAATGACAAGAAGATAAACTGCTGGTTGTAAAGAGTGCTGCAGGGGAAACACTGGGGGTATAACCACCTAATTATGAATTTCCTGAATGTGCAACATGACCAGGAGCAACTGGACAGGATTAGTGCTGTATGTTTCATCTCCAGCTGTTTCATGAATGCCAATCTCCAAACTCTTCCAAGAAGAACATTTTTTTTTCCATGGCCCTACTTTTGGCTTTAACAATGCGAGCAATACTGCTTTGTTTTCTTTAGAGCCTGAACTGAAACAAGAGCTTTCAACAAAACAAACCCCAAGCAAACCTAATGAGCCAAAGAGCTGCACAGTGTTAAGGAGATTTAGCTGAAATATTTGTAAAATATCAAAAGGAACATCCTTCTCGTTGGCAAAACTGCAACTAAGACTGCAGAGATGCATTATTACAAGGCAATAAATGAGGGTATTTTCTTCTGGTGCAGTGGTCAGAAGTTATTGTTTTGAATAAGCACCACTGGTGTGTAATCTTCACGGCGAGCTTCTCGAATTGGTGAAGTGCCAACGCTCTTTGGAAGCTCTTAGCAGACAGGAACTTATTTAAACTTATAAAACCAACGTAGACGAAAAAATGTAAAAAATGCCCTGTGTAAGGCCTCAGCTTGCAAAGAGACAAATTGTGAAGACAATGGTGCTTCTCATGGAAGAGAGGGCAGCAGGAACCTTTTATTTCCACGATGCCTTTGTCAAGATTAAGAAACAGCTAACGGAATAAAATCCCTGACTAACAATAACTTCTGGGGTGTCAGAAATCACGTCTTTACAGTAATGGCATGGGTGTTTAGAGAGCCTCTTCTAGCTGGTGGTGGAGCTCTCTGGTCCTTTGTGACTTCTACTAGAGTTTGACTGTGCATATTTGTTGCTTAGTAGTATCTGTATTTATTGCTAGGCAAAATCTCTGTGATATTCAAAGGCCAAATTAAAGACTTCTCCATTAAATGTAATCAAATGATGTCCAGTAATTGCTTTTATCACACTGATATGCAATGCAAAGTTACCATGCACTGCACTAACAGAAGAGACAGAGAAATTTTATTTCAGAATCAGACAGAGGTTACTCCTTTGAATTTATCCCAACAATAAGATTTTTGGGGCTTAATTTCTTCACATGTTGTTGAGCATGAGAAATCCTGACCTGTGTTATCCTGAAAAGGAAAAAAGTCTCCTAATTAATATGATGAGTACAAACTTGGCCAGTTCATGAATGCAAACCTGTGAATATATGCTGAGTGAATAACTGGCATTCATTTCCTCTAAATAGAGAGGTACAGACAGAAATCCTGGTTTGTGCTAATGTTTACATGCCCTACTTATTTAGAAAGACTGTCCTGCAGAATTTTGGATTCCCTGCAGTAAAAGTGGCCATTATAAACTACATACACTTACCCAGATTTTCTTGCATGTGTCAGTCTCCACAGGCACTATCTTGAAAATAAAGCATTGAATAAAGCATTGTAAGGATTCAAGGAAATTATCATGCTTTAAGCTGCACAATCTAATTTGCCTTTAGCTTTCTTCTTTTTCTTTTTCTTTTTTTTTTNGAGAAAAGATTACCATGACCAGCTTGTGCTGTATGATTTTGAGTACTCAATTGTTTTAGGTTGCACTAACTTTATCGGTTTGTGAGGCATTTTAAAACAAGAAAAGAACAGATTATATGGCCTTCTCTTTATTCTGTGGAAGGTATAAGTTATGTCATCACAATGAGGGGAAGGGAGGAGAGGTGAGACATCATTTTTTTCTGGATATTTTTGTGAGGAGATCTTCCACGTTTGCTTTGAGCATCCTGCCCGTCCCACCTCTCAAGTGGCAGGGTAAGGTCCAAGTAAGGGACATTTCAGGGCCACGCTCTCAGCCTGAGGGATCACCAGAGGCAATTTTGCTGAGTACTTCTGTCTTTCTTCGTCCGAGTTGCTGCTGGCAAAAAAATTTAAAAAGTGTGAACCTGGAGCTCTTGCTATGGATGAATGTAAACTGTTAGGACACTGAGTCCTGAGTCCTCACCCCACAGCTGCTCAGAGGTGTGTTAATGCACATGGAGAGAAAACTCCTGCAGCCACAGTCCATCCAGTGTTTGAGTGGAACCATCCACCCTCTATGCTGGTGCTATGCAGGGTTAAAACTGACTGAGGGCGGTATTTCCCAGGTAAAAACCAACAGAGTATTCAGCAAATAAATCAATCAAAGCATGCTCTGTATGCTGTCAAACAGCACCAGTGCCAAGATCTCTGCCTGCCTGCCCTTCAGAATACAGAAGATGCAGCTTGTGGGAATAGCAGCAGTTTAACTCAAATCCCATCAGAAATTTGAGGGGAAGTACCCTGAGAGAATAAAGACTGTCTTCACAGCCTTGGCAATGATGTCTGACCTCCAAGGCCACATCCTGATTGTGCAGAGACATGGGCCCCTCTCTGGGTTTTGCCACCGAATAGGAGGGGATGGCTGATGGAGATGATGGCAGAATACAGGATTTAGAACTGGTTTGGATCCAGCCTCAGCCAACAGTGCCAAAATCGTTACTGTGTGATGGCTAAACAATTCCAGCTTGAAAGGAGTCAGGGGTTCTGTCTGGTCCTGCTGCATCTGCGGCTTCAGAGTGACTGTCATGGGGACAAGGATCCAACAGCAAGACCAAAGAAGGACAGAGCACAGCCCCTCCATCCTGCTCCTCTGCAACAGCGCACGTGGGAAGGGAGATGGAAGAGACGCACCATCGCGTTCCTGACGCCACTCGCTTCCTGAATAAACAGAAAGATCTCGCTGTGATAAAAGATAAATATGCATGTTATTGAAAAAAAACTCCACCAGACTCATCAAAACAGAAAAAAATAGTTCATAGCTTTGGTCTGTATTTATTTGGATGATAGTTTAGGTCAGTCATTTTCTCCAGTGTGACTTGTCCGTCCCTGCTGTGTCATCACTTAACCTAATCCTTTTCCTTTTTCAGTGGCAAGAGACGTTTCCTCTTGGTCTGATTAATGCTCTTCCTAGATGAGCTGGCTCAGGGAGTACGCTGTTGAAGAAATAGTTTTATCTGTTATTTATGTAGGAACTCTCTGATAGAAAGCAATCCTTGCTTCACTCTCCCCTGCCCTGTCCCTTGTTTCCTGAGCCATGCCCAGGCTCCATTCAATCAGTTTATTGTTGCTGTTAACCATCTGCTCATCCAGTTCATCAGGGCTGTGGGGATGAATAGAAGGAGCTCCAAGTAACAGGCAAAGTTTGCTCCAGGTCCAGGCTGACCTTGCTGTAGGTTTTGTGAGCCTGCCCTTCCGCAGTGCCAGGTGAGACTGGAAATGTCCCTGTACTTGGGGCTCCTCTTCTGACTTGCTGGATGAGGAACGGACTTTCGGCCCATCAGATAGAAAAGCTACAAATCAGCCATGGTTTGAAAGAAGAAATGGTTCCATTTCTTTCCTCTTCTTTATTTCTCTTCATTTTGCTTTCTCCAGGTTTGAATTTATTTACTCTTCAATTTTATCTTTTTTCATCATTTTCCAACTCGTGTCAGTAATTTTTCCCTATTAAACCAATGCCTTCACTGTCCCTTCTCTCTCTCTCTCCCTTTTTTTTTCTCCACAAAACAGTCTATGAGACCAAGTAAAGTCTTGACAAACCTAGTGAATAATTAATCTCATCTGGTCTGTAACTCTATCCAGGACCATCAAAAAGTTCGCATGTTTTGGGTCAATAATAAAACAAAACATTTTTCTACTTTTAGATTTTATGCATTACAAAAGTTTTCGCAATTAGTGACAAACAATACTTAGTGCTGGCTGACCATTCCACACTGAAAAATCTTTCCCATGGGAAAATAGCCTATTTGTTATTTTTGTAGGAATTATCTATTTCAGATAACTTTATTTTCATTTTTCTGGGTTTTAGTCATGTACAAAAAAGCCTCAAATCCAGCCTATCTGGGCATGATGCTTTTACTCAGCTTTGATGCCAAACTGATTTTTCTTTAGTGTGTGTTTCAGCAAGGAGCAGAACATCAAGGAGTCCTATGGGAAAAATGTTTGTGTTGATATTTTAATGGAAGCTGAAGAAAATACACCTGGGCTGCCTCAGACTCCAGAGGGTTTTCCAGTTTTTGAAAGGAAACCTTGCTGTGGTGGATAGAGTGGATCAATCGTTGATAAAAGCTGTTGGGAAAAGTAACACTGAAGAATACAGCGTTGGAGAGAAGGCAGAGCACAGCATGTGTGGGCGATGAGCTCCTGCAGAGGAAGGTCGGCTTCCCCAAGGACCAAGGCTAAATCAAAAGACCCTTCATAGCACGGCTGCAATCTGTGGTGGGGGTAAGGCCAAGTCCTATTTTAAGCTTTTCCTGTAACCAGATTAAAGCTCCAGTCATGATTCCCCCTCATGGCTTGGATGCACTGCTGAGAGGTGAATGACCACCATGGCCCCTCCCTGGGGCTCTCTTCCAGAGCCAGGGGATAAACTTTTCTTCTTTAGGGCTGCACTATTTAAAAAGTCAGAACATTTCTTTAGCCCTGAAAAATACTGTCTGGAGCTTTTCCTCCTCGCTCCCAAGCCATGGGAATGTAGGAATGGCCACACTGATGGGAGCACGGGCCTTGCCTTCGCAGCAACCTGCAGAGGATGCCAAGGGGAGGACATGGATGGGGACATCAACTGACCTCAGCCTGAAAGGGCTTGGGCAAAGGGCTGCCCTGTCAGAAATGGCATTTTGGTGGCAAACTTTTCAACATCCATCACAACCACACATCCCTGCTAGGGCTGGGTGGACAGGGGGAGGCACGGTGGGTGATGTGTGCACCAGGGGTGATATTTGGCAATAAGTGAAGGGTCTACAAAACGTATCTTATGAGGGCTAGCTGTGGGAGGGTTTTGTTTAATCTAGAGAAGGAGGATGATCATCCTTCCTCACAAGTCCCTGAAAGGAGGTTTTAGCCAGCTGGGGGATGCTCTTTTCTCCCATACCTGCAGCGAGAGAACTAGAGGAAAATAGCCTTAAACTGAGATAGGGGAGATTTAGATAAGACATTAGAAAGAAATGTTTTACTTATAGGGTGCTCTGGTATTGAAACGCCAGAGTGGAGTCACCATCCCTAGAGATGTTCAAGAGGCGACCGGACCTGGCGCTGGCGATGTGGTTTCGGGGTTATAGCGGTGCTGCTGGGTGGGCGGCCGGGCTGGATCATCTTGAACCTTGATGATTCTCTAATTCTATTACTCCACCGTTCCAAGTACCGATGAGCGGATCGCGGCGGGCGGGCGAGGCGGGCCGGCAGCGGGGCGACGCGAAGGGGCCGGGCGCCATACCCGCCCCTCGCCAACCCCCGCCCTGACGACGCGGGGGCGGGACGGCAGCGGGGCTGGCCGGCGTCCCACGCCCGCCTCGGCCGCCTTTTCGGCGGGAGCCGCTACTCCAGAGTGCGCGGTAGCGTGGGCCGGCCGGGGCCCCATGTGGTGCCGACATCACTGACATGGCGGAATCCCCGCCGAGCCCTCCCGGCACTCGCTCCAGCTAACCGGGACTCGCCGCCCCGCACCGCCCTCCCGCAGGTAAGGACGCGGCGGCGCCGCGGGGAAGCGGGTGCCGGGCGGGGAGCCCCGCGGCTCCGCTGCGCTCCGAGCGCCGGGCAGCCGCGTCCCCCGCCCCGCGGTGCCTCTCCCGGTCCCGGCTCTTTTGTTCGGCGGCGGGACGCGGCCGCACTCGGTGGAAAGTTTCTCTCCCCGCCCCGTCGGCTTCCCCCCCTCCGCGGGGAGCGCCCGGCGGGCGGGCGGGAGCGGCCGCGCTCGGGGCCGGCGGCGGGACGGGCGCTCCAGCACCGCCCGGCTGTCCCTGGGGGCGGCCGGCCCGGCCGCTGTCATCGCCACCGCCCTCCCCGCCCGCTGCGGCTCCCGGAGGCGAAGTGCGGGAGCCATCGGTGCTGGCGGGGGCCGCGGGCACCGCGGGTGTGTGCGGGGCGTCTGCCCGCGGCAGCCCCCGAGCCGCGCCCCGCTCCGCAGCACCGCTGGCCGGCCAGGGGTGCGGGCAGGTGGAGGAACCGGGGGCTTCTTCTCCTCCAGAACGTCGGGATCCAGAGGGTATGTTGGAGAAAAAGCTGGAGAGAGGCGCGACCGTCTTCCCTCGGCCCCGTTCTCCCCGCCCGGCTCCTGGCAGAGGCGGCTTGGGGAAGGAAAGCCCTGGAAACTTTTTATTTTTGCTTGCCAGACACCTTTTTAAAATGGCATGCGACCAGCAGACGGAATGAAAAAAGAACAACTCTTTTTAAAAGCTTAACCTCTCTTAGGTTAAGACCACAGCTGCATCCCCCCCTTCCCAGAAATGTTCTATTTAAATAAGGTTTTGGCGGAGGTAGTGCGGCTTGGAGTTAAATGTAACGAAGCATTTATCCCATCTATATTTGTAGAATAGAAGGCGCGGGGCAAGCCTGCCTCTCTCCATATTAGTAATTTTGTATTTCATTTGCATTTCTTTGTGTCCTTTTGAGTATATAAAAGTACCGGCCCTAAAGGGGTAGTTACCCCATCACGGGGGCGGTGGGGGGGAAGGCGGGGGGGGGGAACTGAGATACGGAGAGATTGAAGTTCCTTGTTGGCTTTTTATTTTTTTTTAAATTCTGGATTTTTTTATTTGCTATTTGAACTCCTTGCTGGCTCCGTGAGAACAGGATTCGCGTATCCCAGTTCCCTGTGCCCTAACCACAGCTGCCTGTATCCCTTAACCGCTTACCCTGCAGAACACAGGGCTCAGCCGGTATGTTCCTGAAAGGTGCCAAACCAGTCTAACTCGAGTTTAACAATGTGCTAGGTAATGGCATTTCAAACTTCCACAGATTTTTAAGTGTAGAGCACTATTTCTCAACCTTTTTTTTTTTGCAGCAGCAGGGCTTGCTTAAAAAAGGTTGAGAGTGCCAGGCCTGGCAGTGCCTCGGTGCCTGTACTGGTCTGGGTCTGCGCTTTGTTCTGATGGGGAGCGGCTGGTCTGGACACGGACGACACAATGTGTGCTTGGCTGGAAGTCCAGATAAAGGCATGGCTTCCATAAACCTCAGGAATGGGCCAAGGGCTGCCTGCTGAGTGGAAGCATCTTCCTCCTCTCGCCCTGTTCAGCACCGGTCTGGCCCACCTACGGCCCGTGTGTGTGTCTCCGCAGTCGGAGAATACGCTGCCGGTGCTACCAGTAAGAAAATGATTCTTGGCCGTATTCCCGGGGTCATTTCGGGTCTCGCACAGAAGCGGTCTGTTAGTGCTTTTCTGTTAATCTTCAGCACTTCTGTGGTTCCCTCTCGTTAGTTTCAAAGCGGTTGTGATTTGTGGTTGTATTGGGACCCTGCTGTGGCAGAGACGTCTGCTGCCCCAGAAGTATCATGTATTGTTCTTCCCAGTTCAGTATCTTTTAGCTACTTTATGCCTCTAATGTAGCTCAGATAGCTCAGAGATAAGTCTATATGGAAGGTGATATATTTCACTTTTTTTTTCCTTTTCCTTTTTTTTTTTTTAAAAATTTTGTGCTTTTGGGACCCATCTGGTTTAGGTTTGAGGTCACCGCTGGGACAGCAGTGAGAGAGTTTTTTCATGCTGTTAGCCTATAGTTGGCCAAAGGATAAGAAATGAAGGTAGTTGGCAGCCAAAATAAGCTGATATTCTATTATGGCCAAGAAGCTCAGAGCTGTAACTCCATACTGCAAGTATTTTATCTTTAGTCTCAGAAAAGTTTGTAGCTTCCAATCTGAAATGTGTTTATCCTGGCAGTTTTTTTTCCTATGTGTAGTATTTAGGAAACTGAAAGACATTTTCTCCAGCGTACCTCTTTCTTAGCAGAGAATTTGGGGTTTTTTTCTTCCTCACTTTATAGTTTCCTTTATGTCCTCTGAGAAGGAGAAGCAGTTAAGGGCAGTCAAACTTCTGCAGTTCATAAATCTGTGCAAGAAAATATATACAGGCCGTGCAGCAAACTTCTGCATGTGTGTGGTTGTATTCATGAACTTTCTAATAAGTATAACTGACTTTTTCCCTCAAAAATGTAGGTTGTCAGAACTAACGTTTACAGTATGAATAAATGTTTGTAGCATGAGGGTAAATGCCTACTAAATACCTGTAATTAAATAAAAGGCCCAAACACACCTGAATCAAACAAATTACTCTCCGCAGTGCTTTTCACTGCAGTGTGCCACTTCCCTCCAAAGAAAAGACATGAGGGAAGATGGAATGACCTCTTTGGAACACCTCGAGTGGCACTTTGGGACAGACTTGGAGAGCATCCTGTCACTCCATCAAGGGTGTGGCTGTTGGGTTTAAAATCTGGAAATAGTGTCCCCAGTGCACCGGAATTGTTTTGAGCAACATGCCACAAGTTATCGAAATCCCGTTTGTTTGCAGTAGCCTTCAGCGTACAGCAAATAAAATAAATAGCAGAAGAAGCCAGCAGAGCCCTGTGTAAATCTCAGCTGTGCAAAATACTGGCGAGGCAAAGAGTTTCTCAAGCGTTGCCCAGAGGATTTGTGCCTCGGTGATTGTCTCTGTGCTGCTGAGTGGTGGAGGATCCTTTGGAAACAGCAGTATCAAAACTCGTGTTGTTTACGGCCAAGGTTTAGTGTCCCTGTGTGATCTGTCCCTGGAGATGGAAGGTATGTGGGAAGAGGGAAGTTCTTCAAACAAGGCAGTGGAAATAGGAGCCGCTGGATACGCGGCCATCTACAGGCAGGAATGCTGGTGTGTCAGCGAGCAGATAACTCCAAACAGCTTCCAGTTGGGAGACGTGGTGGTTGGCGTTTTTATCAGTTTATTCTAAGCACCTCTTTGCAAAATTGGAGTTGGAAGCCTGCTCGCTGTTGGATTCCAGACAGCCAGGCAAAAAAAAAAAAAAAAAGCACACAAACTAATTAAATGTGATTTATTGTGGAATTTGCAACAGTGTTGGAGAGATGAGTTGCCTTTCAGAAATGCTGCTCTGGATGTTAAATCTGTGCTTTGCTCTAGATGAAAAATGATGGTGCTGTTGAGCAAGTACACAAGAAAAACGTCTGTGTTAAAGTGTGTTCTTGAACAGGAATATTCCCTGGAGGTCCCAGATAGTGCAGCTATGAGCAAATCTTGGTGGTGCTTTTGATTGGGAAAAGGGTGGGTTTCCTTGAGCTTAGAGGTTAAAATGTAGGGCTTCTCCAGTGACATGCCTTCTGCATTTCATCTGAGGAATCCTTTGTTTACAAGTAAATTGTGGTGTTTGTTAGCAGATAACAGACAAAAAGCCAACAGCATAAGAAACATGCTGTTTCTTGTTTTTCTAGTGGTGACAGTTTATAATGGTGATATACTGAAAACTGCCATGTGGATCCTCTGCTTAGTAAACTGCAGCTATGTATAGTGTTAGTTTTGTAATATGAAACAACAGGCAATTCCTAAGTAATTAAATACATATTTTATAATTTTTTTTTGAGAGGACAAAACTGCAGCTAATACTGATATGTGGCATTTGCTTGTTCTGGCATCTGCTCCTCATTCTAGAAGGTACTCAGTGCAATGACAAGATGGATTCAGGAGAGGAGTTTCTGCTGCTGTGTTTTGGTTTATCTTGTTATTTGTTAGATTTAGAATAACTGAAAGCAAACACTTGAATTCTCTGGAGATGAAGGTGATAAGCCTGCCTGATTTTTCTGTGTTGAGTTAGTGCATGACAATTCTGTGGCAGCAATGCAAGTGCCTTAAAACATGCTTTACATCCTGGTCTCTTATCATTGCCTTGTGCATAATTATGGACATTTCTATTATTAGGTCCTTGCAAAGGACTCTAATAATAGAATGTGTATATGTATTTAATAGAATGTATATATGTATTTAAACATCTGCTTCACACTTCCAGGAACGTTTCGTATGGAATGCTTTGAAAAGAGAGAAAGAAATTCCTTTCAAGAGGTCAATAAAAACTTCAATAAGCAACAATTTTGGATGACTCTTGCCACCCTCAGAGATGCTTGGGATGTTGTGGACAGATTTCCCCATGCTTATAATCTAAACTAGCAAAATCAATCTGCTCTGCTTAGTTTGTAGGTTCTCTGGGCCTCTGTACAGCTGTGTCAATTTTACATGGTTGTTCTGTTTTCCACTCATCCACTAATAAAATGCCAATGTTTATAACCTAAATCCCAGTGTTATCTTTTGCCCCAAATATTTCTGCACAATTCTTTAGTCAAGCCCAAAACTGTAGTGAAGTAAGATGGAGTGATTATTTTGAACCTTGGTAGCAGAAAACGGCATGGGAGTGGAAAGTTGTCCTGATTTGTTTCAGGATGACCTTACCATTTTCCTTTAGTGTATGGTTGGTTAGCTGAAAGAATTCATTCCACTTTATAACTTGCCTTTGTTGTAGAAGTATGTCCCTATTCAATGACAATTCACGTAACACAAGTGACTTTTGCCTGCAAACACTTGAACCAATCTGGGTATGTCACTTAGTATTACGCATTGCTCTGCTCCTTATTTATTTATTGATGTGAAATAATGCAGCAGAGAAAAAAAAGATGAAAGCATTTGTGGATAATGAGAGCACTGAGTAGGTTTCCTTCTGGTCAGCCTGTATTTTTTGTGGACTCGCGTGATGTCAACTCACAGAAGGGAAAAAATTGCCTTCAGTGTCTTGTCACTAGCAAATGTTTGGCAATCAGAAGCATCACTTCATTAGAATGAATTAACAGAGCAGAAGAGACCCAGTGAGAACTGTGGAGCTTGTGGAATATTTTGAGGTTTATAATGCCCAAATGGTAGGAGGTTTTTTTTTGTCTATAAGTACTGATAGAAATGGTGAGTTTGGAAAGCAGGGGCACAGCTTTGGCTTGACTGATTCCATGAAGAGTATTGCTTTACTGGCTGGACTCAGTATTTTGTCTTTCATATGATGTTAAAGATCAGGAATTATGGGTTAGGTTGAAGTGGAAAAAAAAATCTCCCTTTTGTGACAGGATAAGGCAAATTGGAATATACTGTGTACATGATACTTACAGATGTGTTTGAACTGGATGCAAGTTTGGGACTTAGCTGCATACGTGCTTGTGTGTGTTCTGTTCTTGTAGCAGAGCAGATGGTAATTGGTGTTTGGCTTTGCAGGGGTGTGTTTGGTTGGCCTGAGCAATTATAATGTTGGTCTTGTTTTCACCAGTTCTTGCTTCACTTTGCTTAGAACATGCTAATATCCTATTCTTTTGTGCTACTCTAAAGCTCTGAGGAAATGATTTTATAGTCTTGTTAGGAGAGGTATCTTTATTAACTGTATTAAAAATTGAAAAAGGGTTAAAAATAAGCTATAGATGTTCCCCAGAATGCGTTAGTGTTCCTCTATTACACAGTCCTGGATTGAACTGTGGCTACCTAGGAAGCCACGACTTTAAGGTGAGGAATTTGTTCCTATTTGGTTGCATTGTCTGAAGGATGGTTTCGTGAGGACTGATTTCCACTGAGTCATCCCCTGAGCAGGGCAGAGGGACATTCAGCTGCTATCACATCTTCTGCTTTGGCAGGTTAACTAGGAAATTTGTTTTCAAAGCCTGCCTTGGGGAGCAGAGAGCAACAAGTCTTTATTTTTGAATGCTGGAAAGTGTTAGAAGCTGTGGCAGCTCAAAGAAAAGCAAATGAAAGAAAATAACTGTTTCTCACTCTGGATTTTTATGGAATTGGCTTCTGCTTTAGTGAGGGTTTTTTGGTTCTTTTTTATTCCAAGGTCTGCTTTTCTCAATGTCTTACTTCCCCATCCTTTCTTTAACACACTTATTCATTTGCCACTCATGTTTTCTGATACTACAGTAGGGTTTTCCTTTGGATTATCTCTCTATATGATTTATGTCCTGTTGGTTGCACAGTTTTTAAAGGTTATCCTCAACCAGTCAGGGAGCTTCTTCTGCCCTCGTGCTCCAGGCCAGGGGCTTGGAGTGCAGCATTTGGTCACAGGAGCTGTGTCCCTCCTGAGCAACCCATCAGACAGTCCATGTGTCTGGGGAACCGAGCAGCTAGAGACACAATACTTAATTTGGCACAATGTTTGCTCTTAGCTGGCTTTTCTTGAATGCTTCAGGTGTGGGTGAGGGAGGGGCAGCAGGTCTGTGTGTGTGGAACGCTGCATTCCCTTCTGTCCTCTTCCCTTTGGCTTCCTGCCCTTGTTCACGCACTGGTGTGGCCTTTGCATGACTAAAAGTGCCGGCATGTGGACGTGAGGCTGCTGAGGGGGAGGAACGTGTCCATCCACGTGTGCAGCGTGGTGTGGCCAGCATTGCAGCCCAGGTGTCTCGGCCCCAAGGTGGGTACAAATGCCCAGGAGGGCTGTGGTGTGTGGTCCTTGTGTGCTTCTGAAGAGTTGAAGTGGCCTCATCTGACAGGACCACAGGGGCTGCTTCTTGAATCATAGGTTGGGCCATTGTTGATGGTACGGGTCCAGCCACCCGTACAAGGAGGCAAAATCCATCTTCAAAAGCTGAGGAATGGGTCAGAAGTTTCCTGGCTTGGTTGGGAAGGGTATCCTGGCAAGGCAGGAGATGGCAGATTGGCAGTATAGTCAGGTGGGCTTGTGTTTTGGCTGTGTGTGTAAGAGGTGGCAGCGTTGGAAGGAGTTAAACTGCACCTGGTCTGTGGAGAACTTAGGCTTGGAGAGTAACCCAGAGGCAGGACAAGCTGCAGAAAGTTGGTGTTATGAAAAACAGAAAGGGATGGCAAAAAATAAATCTAAATTCTGTATAAATCATAGTTAAGTGGTGCTTCACTATGTCTGTGTTGATGTCTGAACATGCACATATGTTGTCTCCTCTTAAATGAGTGACCTTATGTGGCTTGGAGGAGCAGAGAAAATGTCACAGTGTCACAAATAATCCCTTGTAGAAATTGTGGAGTGAAACAACACTTAAGATTCTGGAGCTGTTCAAAATGCCTCGATAGCCAAAAGACTGGCCCCTGCTCTCTTTGTGCACCGTGACCCTGCAGGCTGTCAGCTCTGCTCTAAGAGTTCAACCTCCTTCTGTACTTGTGAGAAATGTATGTTGGATGTTTTGAGGATAAAGGGTTAATGTTGTGGCATTTCAAGGTATAAGTTCATATGTTCATAAGTCAGTTTGTTTGACAGTCAATTTCTCTCTGTTCTCTAATCAGAAATTTGTTATTTGGGCTGCTGTAGGTACTTTACTGGTCTCTGATAATAGTCATAAAACACCCAGAATAAGCAGAAGTGAAGCCTGGTTTTCTGAAACTTCTGTGTTTTTGCTTGTGCTCAAGCAGGTAGGTAGTTCATTCCCACCCTGTCTCCTCATGTAACTTTCTACTTGTATGTTGTCCTTTTTGGTTTATTTCTTGTAAAACTAAATTACATTTTAGATCAGCAGGACTTCAAAACAACAACACAAGTCAAAAACCAGAAACCTTAAAGGACCAAACCAGAAAGACTTTGTATTTCCCATAGTGGTTAACTTAGATGTTGGTGAGGTAATAATGTTATGTTCGGAAGTAGGAAATATCCTATGAATTTCACCAAAGTCCCAGAAAATATCTTGTTGAATGACTGTTGTGGAGTACTGGGCAGCACTCAGCTGTTCCTACCATGCCCGGAAGTTAAAATGCCATAAATGGGAAGCAGCCTAAGGTTCATTGAGAATTTTAGTACTAGATCATAGGCACCAGTTTGGCTTCATTAAGGTCTTGGGTCACACTTTTACTTGGTATTGAACATGCTGCTTATGTTACTCTTAGCTGATCATAACCAGTGCACAAAAAATCTTATTGCCAAAGAGGAATTCTGAGATTTTTCCACAAAGCAAAAGTTCTGCAGAGTTTGACATTAAAGTGGAGAAAAGTGACCGAAAGGATGGATTTAGCTTAGATATTAGGAAGAAATTTTGTACTGTGAGGGTGGTGAGACTGGCACAGGTTTCCCAGAGGAGCTGTAGCTGCCCCATCCCTGGAAGTGTCCAAGGCCAGGTTGAACAGGGCTTGGAGCAACCTGGGATAGTGGAAGGTGTCCCTACCCATGACAGGGGTTGGAATGAGATGATCTTTAAGGCCCCTTCCAACCCAAACCATTTCATGAATCTATGATCTGAGCCTTGTTTCTTGTGTGTCAGCTGGTGGTGAAATTAACTTGTTTCATTCTGCTCTGCACATGTTTATTTTTTCAACTCCATATGCTGCTGTAACAGATCTTTATTATTGCTTGTTAAGTTCAGCGGTGCTTTTAGTGACTGCACAAAACATAAACATCCTCTGTGACTTCGTTAGACGTACAGTGCAAACTTTTTGTTGACTTGAAGGCTGTTCCTTGGGTCAGTAAGCACTGCAAGCAGCAGTCAGGGCACTCACTGTACGCCCACGACTGCGAGGATATGAGAAACAGAAAGGAATTGTCTTGTTACCTAATTGAAGTGTCTTCTCTCTGCAAGCTCTCGTGTGTGTGGTGTTTTATCTTTACCCTTTCCCCTCTCGGTTAACAGGGCTGGATGTGCTTGTCCAGCTGTTCCAGCTGCCTTGTTCAGTGGGCAGGAAATGGTGATGTGGTGGAAATTAGGCAATTCTGCTGAGTGCAACCAAAAGGATCTCTGATCTCTTCCACAGCAGCTACTTCTGGCTTCTGGATAAAATGTAAGAGTCGAGTCATTCAGATACTTCTGTAACCACAATCTCTGTAAGGAACAAGGTGGCTACACTTGAATTTTTATGTGCCTCTGAATAGGTTGCTTCAGTGGATGTGTGAGAGCTGCTATGTTACTGTAAAGGCAATATTTGTGGATCTAAAACTCTGAAGTTGGACATCAACGGTTTTACTTCCTTTTGGTATTTTGCGATCATGCAGTCAAACAGGATGATATTATGCTCTAAAATGTGAAAATTTTTTTCAGTTTCTCAGACCTTCCAGACTATTCCAGTCCTGCCCTTGCAAGCACATCTGAGGCCTTTCTGGTCTTAGTAAATGCTTCTTTCTCTAGTCCCTTTCCTTCTATGTTAGATTTTTCTAGACTACAATGTATTGATTTCAGTGTATCCTCAGTCATTGGGTTGGTGCGAGAGGAGGAAGGCGAGTGAAATGTGAGGATTGGGACGGAGAAAATACGGATACGTGAAGACATGGAAAATAGTATTGACTGGATTAGTTTGCCAGTAGACCGAGTGTATTATTATTATTGGCCCTGCTATAATTTAAGGTTCCGTGACGTTCTCTCACAATGAAATACAAGCAATGCAATAATACAGTCTTGTGTGATGGAGTTCACTTGGGCAGTGATGACAGCACCTTTGAGCACATTTGATCCAGCCTGGCTAGCAGCAGTGACGTGGTTGTGCTGCAGCTGGAGCTGTGGGCAGTGCTGGGTGGGGACGAGGTGCTGCTCCCTGGCTCCGTGTGAGCGACGTGGCAGCGGGAGATCTGTCCTTTTGCTTCGGGAGGGAAAAGCAAAGCCTTGGCCTGCTGCCTGGACTAACCTCACATGGCAAGCGCAGGATTTGTATTCCAGTTAGAAAGTATATGGGGATGGCAGATTGGATCTGTCAGTTCCCCTCCTCTTCTGTCCTCGGAAGAGTTATTTTCCATTAATTATGCATACGTGAATTTTTTTTAAAGTGTCCTGGCTCTGTGGAGCAAGTGAGGTATGACTGTGGTGTGCTGGTTCCCTGAAGGGTTCCTCCAGGATGGATGGCTGGGCAGGAGGTTTCTCTCTGCTTGTGCAGGCGTGCAGTGAGCCTGTGCTCCCTGCCAGGACTGTTCCTCCTCCTGCTCCTATTGCCTGGCAAGTGCAAGACAATTTGAGGGAGCTGTATGTGAAGTGTAGGTGATTCAAATGAAGAAAACTTAACTTTTCCTTAAAAATTTTGAAGAAGATTTGACTGGTTCTTCGATGAGTATTTTATGTTGTCTACATACTGTATAAAGTATCACCGATTTAGTATTTTTGCACATGCCTGCTTTTCTCAGAAAATGTTTTGCAATATTCAGCTTGTTCATTTATGAAATGATTTGGCAGATGGGAAGGGGAAGCAGCAACTCTTCTCTCATCATAGGCAAAATGCACAGTTGGAAGGAAGAAACAGAAAAATACCATTTTTATCTAGTCTAGTATATTAGACAAAGGTTTTCTTTGTTCTTCTGCCAACGTCAGCTCTTCCTGACCTTTGTGATCAATATTAGCTCTGAAGTTTCTTCAAGCAGATATGGAGACTTTGTTGTGCAACTGCTCAACCAGAGTGTGAACACGGTCTGATAGTTGTTCATATACAGCCATGAAGAAAGGTACCCACCCAAAGGGGGAATCTTATTTTGCTTTTAATAGAGATGGGAAGGGAGATTAACACTATTTTGCAAGTCCTTCTGGGATTTGTTTTGGAAAGTGTATGCATTCTGATCACCTATGTTAGTGAAAGATGGGTAAATTTGAAGTGGTAGAGTTACAGGCGAGGGTTACAAGCATGACTGGAAGTGTGGAAAGCCTTTCTCGTAAGATGAGACGGAGAAATATCTAACAGGAAAGAGGCTCCAATGAACTTTACTATCTCTAAATCCATCAGGAGGTAAACACGGAAGGTGTACAGGACTGTTTAAGTCAAAAGCCAGTGCTGGCAGACGAATGTGCGGATGCAAGATGTCAATAAATAAAAACTTCTTTAGAATTTGATCAAGCAGCTTAGTCCAAACCCAGCCCAGCTATCTAAACAGGAGCCAACTTATGGCATGCAGAAAGACCTAAGCACTTTAAATGTACAGGGCTTAATGCAAGGCTGTTAAAGAATATATGGCTGTGATATTCCCATATGTGAATAAGGAGTGTACAAGTGGCAGAGATGGATTTCAAGAAGTGGGAGAACAGAGAATCTGGAATATAAGTCTGGTGAAAGTACTGTGGGCATTCATTGCAGCTGCAAAGTTCATAAATCTAATCATTATTTTTTAATGAACTGGCATTCAACTTCAACTGGCAACTTTCTTTTTTAAATCTGCCTTTTTATTTCAAGTCTGCTGGCACCTGAAGTTGTGCATGTGCAGGGCTGTACAATACTGGTGGTGCAACTTCGGTATGGTTGCAATCCTGGTAGAATTTCACTTTCATGTCCTGTTACTTTTATTGGTAGAAGGTCCTGATGTAATATAATTCCAGGAAAGGAGATGGGCAGCTTTCACAGAGCTTTGAACATCAAGTCAAACAATAAAGGTGCTTTCCAAAAGCGGTGGATCACTTATCAAAGTGGGGAGGTTTGTATCCAAAACTTCAGCAATGATAATCTCTAGGAAAGAGTATGTTAATTCTTCAGATAATCACAGGCTTCAAAGCAAAATCAGAATGCAAGATAAACTTATGTTTACACTTTGTCTTAGGAGGGGAAAAAAGTAACAAGGTCAGGCTTATACAAATGTGAATTTAAATATTTAAAAATCAAAATGCCTGAATTTGTTTGCTGATAGCAGATGGAAGCTATACTGAAATACAAGGTAAAAGTTTTTTTAAAAAGTGAAATCAGTGAACAAATGTGCAATGTCAGAGTAGAAATTCTACCAGTGATAAGGAAAGGAAAATTTAAATTTGGTTGTCTGCATCCTTCAGAAGTGACTGTAAAACCAGCAGATTGCTAGTTCTGCTCGCACCAGGACTCTGGAAAAGGAGAAAATCAGCATGTAGAGAAGGTATTATCCAGCTAGTTGTTTGGTAACTACACTGAAGTTGCTTTGATACTGACCTGTGGTGTTCCCCTTTCCCAGCAGAAATGTTTTTGTGTCAGGCAGAAATTAATGTTTCTTTAGGGAGAGAAGGATGCATCGAGTCATGCAGACTTTCATCTGAGCCTTTTCCTCTGCAACAGGAGTCACAGGAACTTGTTGACAAAGCTGTTTTCTGTGATACAACTGAGGCTTTGGTTTGGGGTGGATTTATTTTTGTTTTAAAGAGTCAGGTTTTACTTAAATATATTATCAACACTCTCGTTTAAACTTGTGATGTTCTTTTTCCCGAGTTCCTTGGGGGGTAAAAGTTGTTTTAATTGTCTTTATGCTAATGCAGAAGAACAGGGAGCTTGTTTCCATCCGTCCGCGCTGGAAACTGAAACAAAAGCCAAGCAAACTTGCAGATGGTTGCAGATCCTGGATCCCAGCCACTGCCCGATGCCTCTGTCATTTGCTGCTTACAAAACACTGGTGCTGGGTGTGTGAGTGTGGACTTTGCCTTCCCCGTGCCGGGCTGTGACCGTGGGCTTTGCCTTTGTCAGCGGCAGGAGGAGGAGGAGGAGGAAGGTGAAGCCGTGAACGTTCCCCGCCGGGTCCCCAGCCTTTGGCCAGGGATCCTTGCCAGCGACGTAAGGGTTGGCTTGGGAGTTCTCCAGGGTTATAAAACACCCAGCTGTTGAACTTTTAAAAGTTGTGTGACTGGGCAGCTGGGAACTCGGACGGGCTGGAGGATGAGCTGTGTTTGACGGAGGAACAATGGTTTCACAAGCGCACACACGTACTCCCCTCACCCCCCTTCTGGAGCCATGGGTGTGCACTATCTGGAACCCTGGTGCTAATTAAAAATCACAATAAACCAGTGCACATAAAACTGGGCTTTGTTAGTGGATTTTTTTTATTATTATTATTTAAAATGGCTCTGACTGGGGAGCTAATGAAACCACTGGGAACAGCATCTTGCATTGTGGCCACTTGCTCAGTCGTGGCTGAGTTGGTGCAAAGTATGTTGGAGTTGGTTTTTATTGTTCCGATGGGATTTCAGCCTGCTCTGGCAAGGGAAAAGTTAACATGGGCAACAAGAGCTAACTCAGCTTCCAGGGGTAAAAGTGGTGGTGGGAGGCCAGGAGCTGACTGGAAGAACCTGGCTGGGAATGGGGCAGAGGGAGCATCCCTGAGCAGGTTGGCAGAGCCAGGAGCACAGCAGCAGTGATCAGTGGGGCTTTATTTAATGCTGGCTGGGTAGTATGGTTTAGTTTCAGTCTCACCCACAAACTGCTAAGCATTTCCTGATTTAGGAAGGTCAATATGAAAAAACTTGCAGTGTAAAGCTGTAGTTTTTAATGTGGACAGTCAAACAGATCCCATGAAGTGATAATTAGTGTTACTGGCCAGGGCAGGCTGTCAATTTTAGTAGGAAATCATTAAATAAACACTAGTGAATAACCAGTATGCTGGTTCTTCTTCCCTTGGAAGGGACCAGAGGACTAACAGAGGTGATGTGTTTCATTATCCCCATTTTGCAGCTGAGAAAACAAGACACAGAGGCGAAAATACTGCAGATACTTTGTTTCAGTTGTTTCAGTTGAGGCTGGACTAGAAATCTTACTAGTGGTCTCCACATGTGTGGGGGTTTCCCTCCCCAACACAGCTCCTGACAAGTGCCTGTGTGCAGTTTCTACCTCTGGAAGCCTCTCCTGGAGGAGGTTTCCTTGGCAAGAGGGCAATAACTACTTGCCTTCTGCTCAGCGTATTGTGCTGTGTCTATAGAAAGCCCTTGTGCAAGGCTGACTTGCTGTGGGTAGGGGGGCAAGAACAGCTCCCTTACAAATGCCAGCTGGGTCTTTGCAAAGTAATAAAATTGTCAGTAGGCAGTACAGCGCACACCTGATTTAGTAAGGTTGTAGTTCTTTTTTAGAAAGGATAAAGCTCTCCTGGCTTACTTGTAATTTATATTTCTGGTGAGCACATGAAGTCATATTTCCATAAGAGGAGGGAATACTGCTCACTTCCCCAGGCTGATTCCATCTACTTCAGTAGCTAATCTTTGGATTTTCATTTCCAGTGTTGTTCCCAACTCTGGCTTGCCTAGCTCCTGCTTCTGCTTACTGGTTCTCACTGTTCTTTAATGTCCAGTCCTTGTTGGCCCTGGGACCTATAAAAATAGCAGCCTTTTGAGAGGGCTGCTGTGCCATGTGTTGGGCAGAGGGGCACGTCTGCACCCGCTGGCTGATTCACACACAGTGTTATCAGCTCACAGATTAATCTGTGGTCAGTTGGCTAGCCAGCTCTTCATACACTGTGGAGATATTTCCTTTTGATTGTGCAGTGTGAACTCTTTCTATCAGTGTTGTGTGGCACCAAGTCAGACTCTGGCTAAGGAGCACACATGTGCTAACACAGTTATCTGTCCAGCCAAAGGTGTAATCTCGGCCCAGAGCGCACTTGGATTTGTTTGACAGGACCCGTTTTATACAGAATGACAATGCTGATTATGTTCCTGTCTTTGCATTCCTTATCAATGGAATCCTTCATTGACTTCTGATTGTTCTATCTGCAAGATGTGTTTTACTAATGGGATGTAATTGCACTGGGCAACCTGCTTCCCCACTCAGCTGCTGGTGCTGGGTTAACACAGTCTCTGTCTGCCTCACCCCTCTGCATCAGTGTGTCCTGTTGTGGGCAGTCGGTCAGGCATTTCTTTAAAGGCTCAAATCAATACTTAACTGAAAGATTTTGGGGCTGATCTGCCCACTGGGGTAAGTCAACAAGTACATTTTGTGGCTCTTCCAAATACCAAATGGAAGAATTTGTTAAATTCTTTTCCCCTGCATAATTAGCCCTATTTTCAGTTCTGTTTTGCAGTGGGATTATGCCACTATTAAAGTTCAGTCCTCCTTAGTTTGTTTTAGAATGCAGCTCATTTTCTGTTTTCTTGCAAGTCATGATTATTTTACTTTGTCTGACTTGTCTTGACTTTAGCCTTGGTTTCACTTACCAAATTTCTGTACTGCTTTCACTGTCTATTCTTAGCATCCCTCTTTTACCCCTTTTTAGGCTGCATTGCATTTTTATTGTCTTTTTACCATGGCATCAGGATAGGATTTTAGTTCAAGTTTCCCTCTTTCTCAAACAAGGGAATCATAATTTTTCAAGTTGTCTTTTCTGGGAAAAAGAGAGCTTTCAATTTAGATTAATTTTTTCGAGTCAGTTTTTCCCCTCAGTTCTCATCAGTTTTGGGAAATTACCATTTGTTGTTCTAAACCTAAACTGCTTGTACGACTGCAATTAATCTCCCTCTAATAACATTTGATTGCTGTGGCGACTCAGAAGTTCTCCTGGGATGATTCTGACTGGCTCTGTGAAGATGAAACTTGCAGCTGTTGGGTATTGAGTGCACAAAAGTCACAAGGACAATAAAAGGCTGAGGTTTTTTCACACATCTCATATAGGTTGAGTGTGTATGGTGCAGGAAGTTTTGTTTGCTCTTGAGCTGTGTTTGAATTCCCTTTGTGGTGTAAATCAAATAATTCCATAAGTGTGTTGTTGTCAGTGGGGGAAGGAAATGGTTTCACAAGTGTTTGCTGTACAGAACTTGGCGGAGTAGTTCAAGTAGTTGGATGTAATGATATTAAAAAAAGGAGCTGCTGAGATCCAACTCCATGTACATATCAGTAGATAAAATACTACTGATGGGCATCAGAGTGTGAGTTCGTGGCCTGATGACACAGCCCTGCCTTGGTGCTGCTACTGAAAGGTCAGTCCTGCCTCCCACTCCATTTATTCCTGTTTTGGCTCAGTGAGTCAAACTCCCTGGGCTGCCATGGAGGTCAGCCTTGAATATCTGTCTCTCCTTGCTGCTGGCTGAGCACCATCCTGGCACAGGCACTGAGGGTCCAGTGGAGCTCCTGCTGTACCTGTGAGGAGCACAGTGTGTCCTGGGGCACCTCCTGTGCCTGCTGCCCCAGCGTGCTCCCCACAGGCAGGGACGTTCCTGCTGGGGTGGACTGCAGAGAGGAACCATCCTTGTTAAATGGACAAAAAGTGTATTGTGCGTTGCCTTTAGTCTTTTAGTACTTGTGGTGTTTGAAATCAGTGTCAGTGGTGGCTCCCCCGAGCACCACCTCCCACCCTAAAGGACAAGGGTTAAGAGGAGGTAAGTGCAGAAGTGCTACAGGTGCAGTCTCATGATCTCCTCAGTGCTCTGCTGTGTGTTCGTGTGTAGGGCACCTTTATCTGAGGTGCGTGGTACTCCTTAGCAGGTGATGTGCCAGTTAAAAGAACCAGCTCAACTACCTGGTTTTCATTTAAATTACATGTTCTCCTTCAGTGTTCATTTTAGCTACCTGTCCCAGTAACTTAATTTCCCCTCCTTTGAAGCTGTCTGCTCTTTTTTCCCATGTTTGAAGATACAGGCTCGCACTTTCCCTGTATAAAAGGGCATCAAGAAAGATCTTCCCTTTCTCCTCTCAACAGCCTGAGGCAGAGATCTGTCTTTCTTTATATTTACTCACTGCTCAGCAGGTTGCACTGGGTAGCAGCCACCCAGCCTGGCTGTGTAAAAAGGCTCTGCCATGGGCATGGGTCCATCTTGGCTTCTCCCCTGGACAGGGCAGCCCTGGCAGCCCCCATGACCTGTGTCTCCTGCTTTGTTTGAATCCTGCCTTAACTCTGTGTGGTAAAGATATCTCTTAATTGCTCGCTGCTAAAACTTGGTGTTTAATAGCTACTTAGAGGCAGAACTTGGATGGGAAGAAAGAGTTTATAGACAAAAGTTGGTCATTGCTTGTTAATTAAAGTCTGTCTTTTCTCAGGGATAATTAGTGCAGCATTGGCAAGAGAGAAACAAAAGTTCAGACAGAACACAGCTGAGCTGTAATCTGCTTATGTTTGAGCCTGAAATAGCAAAGGGTGTGTTTGACTTGAAGTGCTTGTCCATGGATCTTTTACTCCTGTCCTGATGGGGGAAGGGATAGCAAGCTTTGAAGTGCAGGCACAGCTCTAACGCTGGGAATGCCAAAGTACGAATGGATAACAGAAAGGCAACAGGTACCTTAGAGGCAGAGGTGTGTGTTGGATTCCAGGTAGTGGAAAGAGCTACTAGATTATTAACATCTCCTTTAATATGCTGCTTGGAAATCTCAGCTACTGGGACTCATCCAGGAAAAAAAAAAAAAAGCTTGCTGAGATACAGAGCAGCAATTAATGAGATCTGTTTGGTTTTTCCAGCCGAGAATGTAGCCCTGGGGTCATGTTTCCCTGTCTCTGTGTGTGTGGAGATCTGCCCTTACAGCAGTGGGCTCAGCTGAGTTCAGCTGGGGTACCCAGGGTCACCTGCAGCGGGGCTGCTGTGCCCTCACTGTGTTCCTCGCTGATGTCCTGGGAGACGCTTTGGCAGCAGCCTTTGTCTGCCCAAGGCTGGCTGAAGGATTTCAGTGTAGGCATGAGAGAGAGCTGGGATGCCAGACTGCAGATGGGAAGGTCTGTGTAATGCAGAAGGAATTCCAAGCATCTTTTTGGTTAATTCTGTTTTTTAGAGGACTGTTAATGTGGCTTGATGGGAACTTGCATGGTGAGTGCAGCTTAAGGCTTCTTGAGTATTTCTAAAAATGGTTTTCTAAAGTAATCCTTAAAATCTCTTTAAATTGACAATTATTGTACCTAAGACAACTCAAAAACCCCTGGTCTTTTTACCTTTATTATTTTCACAAAACTATTGATAATATCTTGGTAAACACTCTGACATTTAATCTATTTTACACCTAATGAGAAAGAGCCCTGAGTCCATCTGATTGGATTAAATTCAGGCATTCCTACTTGAAGACTGAATTTTACTGAACTCAGTATACTGTACTGAAAATGCCTTATTTTATATAACAACTGCTTTGATTTTATAAGGGAAGACTTATTTCCATTGTATTTTCAAACGCTACAGCATTTCTCTGCAGAAAGTGCTGGTGCTATTTCCAGGACACCTGGAAGGATTTGGGATGCTAGGTGTTGTTACTGAAGTAGTGATGGTGGTGACATGTAATTAAAAAGAAAACAACTAAAGCCAGCTTACCAGAAACTTCAGAAATGTTCATTGTATTTTGCATTTAGTGTTTATGAAACTGAGTTTGGGAAAATGTCTGAGGGGACTTTATATCCTCTGAAATGCTCCATTGCCTTTTTTGTTTCCCTCACTTTCCTAAAGATGCTTGTTTTCTGTAGTGGTTGTTCAGGTTAGAACAAAAATGGGAATTTGACAAGCATGTAGGTGGCCTTCTCTCTGAAGCATATCAGCAGAGCTTCATTGTTTTCAAGACACTTATCCCTAAAACACTTAAGTTTTTAAGCTGTTAAAATCGTAGATGATCTGATCAGTTTTGGTGGCTGATGGCTCCTGTTCAGATTGTACATTCATGACTGAGAATGTCAGTGCTGGAGTGGCAAAGAAATGCAGTAGTGGGCATGAAGGTTTTTGAAAAAAATTATCCCCTGATGAATTATTACCTGTCCAATTTCTCAAGAGGCTTAATGACTTTGCAGATTGAGGTGCTGCTGAGAATAAGTGCTGAGTATACAGGGAAGTATACAATTTCTATGGATACTGGAGAAAACCTCAAAAAGCCTCCTTTTTTTGATATAATGTCTTCAAATGAATTGTGTTGCATAAAATTGTCTTGAAGGAGGCTTGGATCTTGTGAATTCGGTTCAAGTTTGTCATTTAACTTCAATGGACTAAGAAGATTTCAGTGAAACTCACTGGAAAGACTAACCATTTTTGTTACTTTCTTAACTTCTTCTCTTCAGTTTTATTCAGCAATGGTGTTTAGTTGGATTGTTTAGATTAAATTAGCAAGTGGTATGTTTTTTTTACAGGTCTGTAGTGTGTCGTACACTTGAACTGAAGATATATAATTAGACACTTCATTTTGCTTCCATTCTACATATTTTAGCTAATTAGTTATTTGGGTGGCTTTATTTTGCATTACGCTGTTTTCATTTGATTAAGTACACTTCTCTAAGGGTACAGAATTAAGAACATACTAATTGCACAACAATTTTGGCACGTGTAGATTGCCTCAGTGTCACCTAAGGACAGAGATTTTTCTGCTTACATTGTTGGCTCTGTTCTCTTCATGCCCCGTGGGCAGATGTGTCAGAGCAGACACTGTGCTCTCCAAAATCTCTTCCTCGCTCCTGCAGTCTAGTCAGAGCTTGTTGGCAGTGTCTAACGTACCTAATCGCCCTTGGAAATGTCTTGATTTCAGCTTTTAAGTGTTCAGACCCACTAGTTTGGTGAAGTTTGGTGGGTTTGGAGGGTTGGTGGTGGGATAGAAAGGTAATCTCAGAGCAGAGACCCCAAAGGTATTGTGCATCCAACACTGAGTTATGCTTGGAGAAACCAGCAAGCTTCAGCTGGGAACTCTCATGACGTGGATGGGTAGCTGTGATGTTCTCTGCTGGCTGGAAGTAAATTTTGATTGTGGGCATTGTTGGGAGTATAAAATATTTGAGAACAATATTTCTAGAAGCAAGTTTCCCCCAGGCACTGAGTGTTCCAGAATAAACATGACTTTATTATAAAAGTGCTTGCTCTGTGCCTGTGAGCAGATCAAGACGTCCTTTTTTTGCATTTTACTTTGAACATCAGTTATTGATGTGAGGCACCGAGTAGACTCTAACCTGTGCCAGCTAACAAGGGGAAGCCAATAGAAATGAGAAATACTACAATTAAACTTTTGTTGCTGCAGTGCTGACTGAAGCCTGAGTGTGTCCAAGCATGTGGTGTTCAGACAAGATACATATTTCTCTCTGTGGAACTGCTTTTCAAAGGGAATATTGCTCTTATGAAAACTGGTGTGATGTGCCATGAGAAGAGGGGCAGGTGGTATCTCTTCTGAAAGTCGTGATTTCTCTCCTTTATCCCACGTAGCTGTTTAAAACTTTAACTGTATGTTTTTATTTGGTTTCAGTTAATCAAATCCCCTTGAATATACTTACACCTGTGTCAAGGCTGGTGTCCAGATACTCAGTGGGCAGCGTTGCTGGATGTTGTGGTGGTCATTGGGTGTGGAGTTGAACGTTGCCCAAAGACAGAGTTGGGAGAGTCAGTACCTCCATGTCCATGTGCTGACACAAGGGCCAGTGCACAGGGACCTTCCCTTGGAATGGGTCTCCTGTACCATGAACTTGTCAGATGTTGCAAGTGTAATTAATTGGAATGAGGATATCCTTTGGCGAAGGCTGTATTAGAACACTCCAAGAAACCCCATCATTTTTGGCATACTAAAAACGGTAGCTGGTTTTATTTTGAGGTCTTCTACAGGAGCATTAGCCCCTTGTTGTCTCCAGTAAAACTGCAGTGATTTGGTGTTCTTGTAAAGAAAAATATTTAAATAGAGACTAGTGAAGATGTAAAGGGTATGCATTTTTATTAATGAGGCTAGATTTGGATGCCTATTAAAACAATAAGTGGCACTTAAAAATCTTTAGAAAAATTTATTTTAAAAAGGTCCAAATGTCATGGCTGTGGTTTTGTGCTGTCAGAATTAGTGCTTTTATTTCTTGAAATGCTTTCTTTTTTACCCTGTGGAAGAGATGCCTTCATTCCAGAGGTGGCAGCCTTGGCTCTACCTCAACCGCTTCTTTGCATTTAGCTTTGGATGTTCCCTGTTCTCCTCATAGGAAGAGACAGAAAGCTACTGAAGTGTGTGCCTTAAAGGGATTGAATCCTGATTTTAATGGGCGTGACTGTAAAGATTTGTCTGCCTTTGGTTAATAAGGGTAAGCTACTGACTACTGTGACAAAGTTAGATGTGAATTGTCAACTTTGATATTGTTTCATGACACTTGAAGCTGGTCAAGCAGGGAAGAGTTGCTCAGCAGGTGAAGGTGTGACTATCCCCAGTATCCCCAGTTGTGTGATTTAGGTGACTTCATTAAAAGTTTGAGATTTCTGTACAGTTGCTGTTACCTGCAGAAGTCCAATTAACAATGTGTTTGTTGGACCCCTGGCTGGTCTCATGGGGACCTTGGTTTAGGGGTGGGATGGGCCCAAGGCCTGTTGAAAAGCTGTCATACTTTTTTTTACAGCAACCTGTCCATTACCATAGCTTCTGGCCCATTCCAGTGGGTGAACTGGCTCAGTAACAGGACAGCTGGTGGAGCTCCTCAGCATGAACTGGGTTTGTGCTGCTCCTTCCTGCTCCCCTTGTGCCTGTGCCGCTGGCAGCTGCCTGCCACAACTGGGATCTGGCTCTGGAAGTGGGACAGGATGTTTGCTTTTGTGGAGTGCAGTTGTTGAGGAAATTAAACGAAAGGATCTCTGAAAGGGCAAGGCACCTACATCAGATTAGGCCATTACAATGAGGGTTGTGGGCATACTTTAAAGCACCTTATCAGGAGACCTTGGGGAGGATGTACTCCTGATAGCCAGCGGAGCTTGGAACGTCTCTTTGGACCGTGGAGGTGGCTGGGGTTGAGTACACAGAAAAGGGAAGTCGTGAAGAAATCTGAAGGAGCTGTTTTATCCAAAGCTGCCAGGCTGGAATCCTGGGGGGATGTGCAGGGGGAGGCCCTTCCTGGCCACCCCAAGGCGTCACACACGCTCTTGAATGCCGGCAGCTGGCCTGTGCAGTGACAGATTGGGAGGAATGCGCAACATTTTAAGTGTCATAAAGCTGGATATCCTTTGCTCAGGATATTTCCTGTCCTCAGGAATTTTTCAACAATATTATTGGGAGAAATTCCACAAAATGGAAGTGGGGGAGGGAAACTTGCACATGGCAGAAGATGAGCCTCCTAATTTTCCCATCTTAGGTGAAGAGATAAGCTTTGGAGAACAGAAAAATACACACCCCTTATGTAGCGGTAAACCACCAGCATGCCCAGTTGCACATCGAATGTTCAGTAATTTGTATTTATTGCTGTCAACAATGTACAGCAATTAACCACTAGTTTCTTATAAAAATGAGACCTTGGAACACTGTTGTTTAAAATGGTATTTAATTCCAAAGAGGGCTGAGCCTTGGGATAGGGATAGCCAGAGCAAATCTCTCCCGACTGACTTCCACAAGGCTCCGTTGTATGTTTTGCCTTTGCGTTCGTTAATGAATAAAAGCCTAAATCATAAAGCAGGATTTAATTGGTGATTTGTGATCTGGTTAATCCCACAGTGAAAGTAAAGTGTGCTCAGCACTGCTGCCACCGCTCCCCCATTGACGGCGGGGCTGCCGCCGCCAGAGCAGCAGAGAAGTGCTTGTAGCTTCCTGCTTGGAGAATACCTTTGTGAGGCTGTTTGTATATGCTTCCTTCTGTAAACTTCAGATAGAATTCACTCGATCCCATGAATGTGCCTGCGTGTTCTGGGGGAGCTGTTGTGAACAAAGACCTTCGGTTATTAAATACAATGAGAATTTATTGTTTACCATCTATTTTCCTGTTTGTGTGTGTGTTTCTAGCAACAAGTATTTTCATAAAGGATTCATTTTCCTGTAAGTTTGTCAAACTTAGCAACATGTATTTGGCAATTCAGTAAAATCTGTGGGAGGAAGGCAGTGTAATGAAGACGTGAGGCTTTAGTGAAGTACCCTGTTCCTATCTTCCCCGTGCTAATAAAGAGAGACAAGAATTTGGTAGGTGTGTGGCATTCTTAAGGTTTATAGCTGGAATTTGGTGTTTTTTTTGAAACGTGAAGATTATGGCGTGTGTTAAATTTAACCCATTTTCCTTGCACTCCCAGCACCCAAGAGAAGGTTTAGTGAAAGAGCACTGAACTCACCATGCTGAGATTGCACTTTTTGAGGCCGGAGTAACGTGTTATAACAGAAATCCAAGTTGATGTGAACATTTTAGTCGTGATGCAAAAATGATCTGGAATCTCTGGTATGTGCCAGTGGCAGGAGCTGCGCTCCCTGGAACGTGTAAGGCTCTGGCATGCGGGCGTGCTGGAAGTCGGGGCTCAAGGACACACTCTCAGCCCTCACAGGATTTGGTAGCAGGTCAAATCCAGGAAAAAAGAGAGGGAGAATTTGAGATTTTTCTCTTGACCGTTTTAGTAGTTCTTTGAACTTGCTTATTTCTGAACACTGCTTAAAGCATTCCAAGGGTTTTAGGATAAATGAAGGTATTTATACCCATTATGTAGATGAATGTGTATATATGTGTGTATATGTACATACCTCGTGACTTGTGAGATGACAGCAAACCTCTGTGATTAAATATGGGAAGAGTAGGACCCTCAATGAAGCCCACAGGAGATAAAATTGCCAGGGGAAGCTACAATTTATTGTATTGATGGAGAGCAGCCTGACACTGTTGTACTGAACAGAACCCACCTTGTTTTGGTTTTGGGGCCACTGGCATGTCTTGAGATGCTGCAGCTTGGAACCAGCAGTGAGTTCTATACACCTGTTCTGCATGTTCATATCTTCTTGCCACTGGTTAGGTTTCTTGAATTCATGTTTTAAAAAAATCTTTGTGACCTCTACCTTGTGTGACTATGTGCTATACTGATTTTTCACCTAAGCACCTAAAATAAAGACTTCATCCGTTGTCTGGCATAGCTATTTATATTTAAGATGGGAAGCTCACTTGCTGCAGTTCTGCATTGCCAGTTTGCCAGTGACTGAGTAACTTGATGACAAATGTAGATCCTTGTTACGGTATCAGTTACAGATCTGACAGCTGGTGTATAATGTTTTACTGCACTAAATGTCTTTCCCTATACTGGTTCTTCTTAGAGGGAATGGTGACTTCTGAGAGTAAATTGCCATTCTGTTAGCTGGTCTAAAAATCCCAAGTATCTGTGATGTTAGATACCTCCCCACATTTCTGCATTTTTTAAAACCAGCTTTCTGTTACTCTTCAGGAATTCTTAATCCTTTTAAAACCTCAGTGATGCTTCAGTATTAATGCTGTAAGCAGAATGCAGTCAGGGATTGTACAACTGCTTTTTGTTTATTATTAGCCTAAGTACTGTATCTACAGGTGAGAGGCTGAACCTGCTACTGTTTGTCATAAGTAGTAAATTACTAGTAACGGAGTGACTTTCCTTAATTTGATCAATTCAAAGTGTTCAAAAAAAGCCTTAAAGACTGATGTACCTTGACGTGTTCTTAATAATAAACATCTTATAATCTGCTCAATTTAGATGAATATGGATAGCTCATTTGTTAGTTCAGACCAAGTACTCTTTTGAGATTTCTGTACCACTAATGTATATCTATGAGAAGGGGGAAAATCAGAGCAACTCTTCAGCTTCAGATTTAAAGACAAAAGTTGTAACAAGTTGAGGTTCTGGTGGAAATAATGGTAAATCTTGCTCTGTACTTCCTTGAACAGAGGGTAAAGCAGCTGGGAGTTGTGCTGAATTTCATAGTACTAACTTCTGAGTATTTAAAACTGTGGTGGACAGTGATGGTGACTTTTTGCAGAGCTGTAGTGCTGACTGTGCTCCACCAGGCTCTGTGAGCTGTAAGGTATCTCTGGCACCTGTGGGATGGTGAGGGGCAATCCGTGGTTTAGATTATTTATAGCAGGGCTTGATGAAGCAACACCTGAGAACACAGAGCAAGATTAGAGAAGAATCTTATGGTTGAAGTTTTATCTGGGGTAATGGAAAAAAACCAGTCCAAATTCATTAAGGATGAGGGAATTTCCTCAGTGAGCACCGGGAGGAGAATGAGGTGCTGAACATGTGTTTGGCATTGTGGGGTTTCTCTGCAGCATGCACCACTGCATATGTTCTCATCAGCAGGTTAAGCCTCCCCTGAACACCCTGGCTGTTTTTCTCTACCAGCCTGGAGTTATGATTAAGGACTAGGAAGAGAAATGGGAGGAGGAATATGTTCACACGAGAGAGAGTGGGAGTGCGGTTTTTTCTGCATGGGTCGATTACTTTTGGGAGTCTTTATAAAAATTGTTGCATGGACATGTCATCTTCCTCCCCTGCCCCAAGAGTAATATGCCATGGTGTAGGTGGAGAATAATATCAGTTTAACTTATTTTTTTAGACCAGATATTAACATGTCAAATGATGACAAAGTGTCCTCCCCTTAGAAACTGGGGAACAAATGCAATCAGCTTGAATCTCTGGGATTTGTGAAGCCTTTAGCTGGGAGAACAGCTGGTGTTAATGGGTAGGTGTTTGTCACTGATTAACTGTGTACTGTATTGTTAAGGTGGGTATCTGTGTGGGCTCTGTGCTGCCAAAATGTGACCAAGCTGGGTCAGAATGTAAATATTAAAGAATTGAGATTGTGCCGTACTTTCGGTGATAACACCTGGGTGTTCCAGCTTATTCACACAGACTGAGTGTGCCTCGATAGAGCTCCCCTGGGCGTGAAATCTGGTCAGGCCATGTGTCAGTTATATCATTCAGGTAAAATTGAGCACAACTAAATTTGACTGGGAAAGCTTTTTTTCTTGCTCAAGTCCTGTGCTAATGTGGTCAGAACCCTGCAGGCAAGCTCCTGCATTTGCTGATATTCTGGTGTTTCTGCCTCCACTGTCAAAAAAAAGCTTCTGTCAAGCCACATTGAATTTTTCAAATTTATTTATATACATGTACACTATATTTGTGTATTTGACCTCGACTCAGTAACGTTCTTTGCTCCATCAGGATTTCTATGAATTTTTCTTGCAGTCAGCAAAGCGAGATGCATGTCCAGGAAAAGCTGAAGGCTGTCAGGTCATGTGGTGGTAAAATGCTTTATATTTATGAAAGATACTGTAGAAAAAACACTCCAGAGAATTAGCCTTTCTTGTAGTTTCAGTCTTTTTATCACTTGGCTTTCTTCCACTTGAGTTATGAGATGGGTTTTCTTATGTTTGAAGTACTTACGTATTTTATTCTCACCTGTTTATTGAAATTCTGTGGGTGAACTGTTTATTTGTACCTTTTCCCTAACCCCCCAAAACTGCTTGCTCTTAAGGTAATTTTCCCCACTTCCATATGCTAACCAAGCCCATTTCTTGAAATTCAGGTTTATGTATTTTAGGATGCGAGGCTGATTTCTTTCTGTGCCTTTCTGAAATACTTTAAATTTTGAATTCTAGCTAGAATTATAAATAAAAAAACTTATCAGAGAAACAAGGTAGGTTTCTTTTTTAAAATTTCTTCCCAGAAGGTTGAAATCCTGTGGAGGGCTGTTACTAAAGATTATCGCAGTCAAAAAGATTTTGTGTAACAAGACTCAAAGATAAGCTCTGCTTTGTTAATGATGAGTTTATTGCTGCTAGTCCGCTCTGAGCTTGTACAGGGGATCTACCCCGTGTTGTTAAGTGACAAACAGGTTGTTTGTGTCAGATGAAGTTGGAATAGTGTGGTGTATCCGTGGGACTGGGGATGCTGGTACCGAGGCAGTGACAGGGAAGGATGAACGCTGGTATCTCACAGAGCAGTAATAAAAGTGCATCTTAGTAAGTAACAAACTTTTTTTGCCTCATGACAAAACCCCAGTGATGCTTAGTAAGACCAAGTTCTACAGAGAACAACTTGGAACAGGCTGTCCAGGGAGGTGGTGGAGTCACCAGCCCTGCAGGTGCTGAAAAGATGGGTAAATATGGCATGTAAGGACATGGTTTAGTGGGAGAAATGGCACTGCTTGGTTAACAGTAGAACCCAGTGGTCTTAATGGTCTTTTCCAACCTGAACAATTCTAATTCTTCCTTTCTGTGCATTTCTTATCTGTATTTGAATAGACTCTAGACTCCTGCACCTTTAAAGTTTGGTAATTGGCTATAGAAATAAATTTCTCTAAGTGTAACAAGGGAAAATGAAACTTCAGGTACATGTGACATGAAGCTTGAAAGTTGGATTGCTTTCTGCTGCTTGTCTGTTTAAGTTTTTTTGCTTGACTGGAATTTTGTCATCTAAAGGATGTGGAAAGTTCACTTGAGCTTCAAGGGTTTAGTTAGCTTCATTGGAGCTGTGTGTGCTTGTATCAATAGGGAAATACAAAGAAGCATGACTGTTCCCTTTTTAATTAAATACAAAGTTTGCAGTAAAAAAAAAATTCAGTTTGCAGGAATTTGCTTTCTTTTATTTAGCTCATCCTGGTTCTTATTATTGGCTTGCATATATTTCCACAGCTTCCTTTGAAGCCCCTTAATAATACTGCTCATCCCTGAAAGCTGTAGTATCAAAGTCAATAGGTGAAATATTACGGAACTTTAATTAACAAAGACTTGTAACTTATTAATGAGTAACTCCTGTAACTGGTAGGATTGGGGCTGCTGTCTTTTGACTTCACCCAGGGTGGGAAGAGCATCTGTCCTGCTGGCACCATGCCTTGAGCCTGCCTTTTAACCAACACTTCTGGTTTGGTGTAGTTGTAAGTGCTGTTGGTTTCCCAGTTCATAAGACAAGCTCTTCGGTACTTAACTGTATTAATTAGTATCAAAGACCAATACAATTTGTTGAGAATGATTTTTATCTTTCCATTGCCTGAATGATTTGGGAGAGTATGGGAATGAGTTTAGAAGGGTGAGGATTCAGAATTAAATTGGATACAGACCATCTGAGTGCTGGGGAACCCCATCAGATTGTCCCTGCTGTATAAACAGAACTTTGTTTCACCTTCAGGCTGTGTTACAAACTGTGCCCCACTTCAGACAGGCAGCAAACCCTGAAGGTTTTCCCTTTTAAACCATTTATTGATAATCTGAGCTTTCTAGCTGTAGCAGGTGGCACATTCAGCACAGCATTTTCTGTCTAGGTAGAGACCCTTTGTCTTTCCACCCTAAAGGAAACAAACCCCCTAGTACACTGCATTTAAAGATTTGGGTGGGTTTTTTTAATCCATTGATGCTTTATTATCATTGGAGATAAAAATCAGATACCTGGAGTGGGAGAGGCTCTTTTCCTGTAAGGTCCTGGATACCAAAATTACTCAATCAAAAATGGAACAATGACTTGACTTCGTGTGTGTAGTTTCTTTTCTGCTGGTGAGCTTCAGATCTTTGTTTATTGTAAATTCCTGTCTATCTCCAATTAGGAGAAGCCTTCATAGGTAGCATACTGTCTTCATTTTCATGAAACAGTTCAGAAAAGTAAAGAAATCCTGAAAAATGTACTTAATGCTCTGTGAAAGTGAGGGACGGTGTAATAAAACTTCAAGTTTTTCTCCTGATGCTGAAAAGCCATGGAGTGATGGGGTTTAGGTAGTGGGTTTTGGGTTGGTTTTCTTGTTTACTGATGTGGTTTGAACACTTGGATTTTGTGAGCACGATGATAATAACGGGCTCAACTTTCCTCCTCCATGAGAAACCTCTCCGGCAGCCATCCAGAGGTGCTCCCTTGCGGTGGCTGCCCTGTGTGAATGCCTGGTCTTGAATCCCAGGGTGGAATGGGAGATCTCTGTGGAGTGCTTTCCCACAATAACACAATGAGCCACTTTGTCAGCGCAGCAGCGTCAGCCCGGAGTCAGGTTAGCGGGGAATGGCGACAGCAGCCCAGTTTGTGTTGCACAAAGGTGTGCTGAGACCTTGTTGGAAATGGGATTTGGTATGCAGGCTTTTCAAGAGCTGCAGATTGATATGATAGATAGCCTTTTCTTTTTTTTTTTTTTTTTNAAAAAAAAAAAAAAAATAATCCCCACCCCATTGATTCCAGTAGATTCCCCATTGCACGGGAACTCCAGGAGAGATAACCAAGGTCTTTGTGGTATTATTGCAGAGAGATTATTATTTGAGAGAGCAGAGTTGAAGGGGAGGGTATTTATCGACAAATGCTGTGCTTATCAACCTGTAACCATGATTAATACTTTGGCTATTAAATGGAGGCAGAAAGCAAATAGATGAAGCATACCTGTGCCTAATCTGACTTTCACCTTTGTGTAAGAAAGTCTCTTTGCATAGAGGTTCTGCCCGTGTCCCTGGGCACGTTCTCGGGCTTGCAGCCCTGATCTGGGGGAGTTCAGTACTTATAAAACAATTAAGAGTGTGTAAAGATGTGTAAAGATGTACCCCAGTGCAGGACCAGGGCCCAGTTTGTGGACAGGTGTAGGTCTGGACTGAAGGGAGTTATTCCTCCTCACACAAATTGCTTCAAGCAAATAGCAGATTATTCCAATTGTGTTTAAACTTAGTGAATATCTTGCTAGACTGTGTGAATTTTACTTGCAACTTGCTTTTGTCAGAGGCAATGCAGAGTGCAGAGACCCTGAAAAGGGTGAACATTTAGAAAGTGTGCAGTGTTGTCTGTGTTGTACAGAATGGCTCTCTGCACTTAGGGGCCCAATTTGTGCTCTGGGTGGAGGGAAGGCTGTTGGGTTAGTGTCATCCTCCTCTCCTTGCCCTGGTGATGGGGGACCACAGCTGGAAGAGCTCTGTGCTTTCCTGCTGACCTGTGAAGAATCACAGAGAGGTTTGGGTTGGAAGAAACCTTTAAGCTTGTCATTCCACCCCCTGCCATGGGCAGGGGACACCTTCCACTATCCCAGGTGGCTCCAAGCCCCATCCAACCTGGCCTTGGACACTTCCAGGGAGCCGGGGCAGCCACAGCTTCTCTGGGCAACCTATGCCAGGGCCTCACCACCCTCACAGGGAAGAATTTCTTCCTAATTATATAATCTGAGTCTACTCCTGCTTTGTCCCCATCCTGTTTCAAGTGACTTGTGGTCTTCTCGAAAAGCACAGAGATGCTGAGTGCAGTGGGGAATGTGTTGAACAGCTGGCAATTAAACAGCACCCAGAACTCTCTCTTAACTCAAATGTCTCTGAGGGTGGAGAAGCAGCAACAAATTAGTTTGAAATGTTAATTGCTGCTTGTATTTTTGGAAGTGCATAAAATAATTTCCCTTGAAAAGAGAAAAAAGTTTGAAGTAGTTGCTATTTTAAAGGCAAGTTGTGCCAAAAACAACAACACTAAAAATCATGGAAAAAACGTAATTGGCCACTATTGTGCAAGAAGAGTTAAGCTCAGCCTATGGCTGCTTACAAGAATTACTGTGAAATAGTGTGAGAATTGTGGGCTTGAAAACTTCTCTATTTTTACAGCTACATCCCTCGTGAGCCCCTTTATCCATTTCGGAGGAAGGTGAGGAAAGAAAGGTGTGAGAACAAAGAAGGAAAGGAATATAAATAGCAGAAAGAACTAACTTAATTTTCAGATGGAAGAAAAAGCACAGAAAAACCCACATGGTGAGGGTGAGTTGTATACAGGTTGTCTCTGCAGCTTGCTCTTCTGCCAGCAGTGCAGGCTGTAGCCGTGGTGTGTTTGCATGTTTTGGAATTGATTTTTGAGCAGCAGATGAATTTGCTGTTCTAATACTATTTGCAGAAGCGAGAATGCTGTGGAACCATTGGATTAGCTTGTCTGCCTGTGGCTTTCTGCTCAGCCGTAGCTAATATAAGCCTAATAAAAATTTTGAAGGTCTGTTTCACCCCGGTGTATTTCATTCCCTTAAATCTAGTTCCACTAGGTTTGCACATGAATGTGATGGCCTTCAGGCACTGCACACCCCAGGCGTGGGTGGTGTTGGGAGGAGGGCAAGCTCTCTTTTTCACAAAAAAAATCTTTTTCACAAGATTTCCCCCTGGAAAACCAAAGGGAAAAACCCCTAGTGGGGTGAAGTTTTTCTTTGGTAAAAGACTCCTTTGTGTGCCACATTGCTTTATTCCAATATTTCATCCGAGTTATTATCTGCTGATTAGTTGTACTTTCCTTGTGAAATAAGACACTCCACAGCATGATGCAGTTTGACCTGATATCCCCATTCCTGATGCTCATTTCTGGTACATCTTTGAAGTTATTTGGTTATTCCATTTCTTCCCAAGGTTAAGCTAGAAACCTATTTTCAATAGTTTTTCTGTTCCTGAATGGCAAACATTTCCTATGAGGGGCGTGCAGCGGGTTACAGTGCAAATTTGTTGTTCTTTGAGATAATGGAGTTTCAAGCCTGGAAAATTTGAGGTCAAATTTTAGGTCTAAATAAATGCAAACTACTGGAAATCTTCATATCATTACCCTCTGGATTGCTGCCTTGGGAATCTAACACCACTGTGGGGGGAAAAAAAATTTAAGTTTCCTTGATCCTCCGTAGAATTGAGTACTGCTGATAATTCCGTCTTCAGAGATGGAATGTACCATGCACATTGAAATGTGTTGTTGTTTAAAGTAAACTAGAGGGGAATAAACCCACTGATTAATTACAGTGGTTAAGTTTTGAGAGGATGTTTATGCTTTTCAGCTTGCTGGAGATAGGATCCAGCTACTGTGGCCTTATGTCTGCGAAAATGGCACAGAGAGCAAGCAGCAGGCATTTCACTACCTCTTCATAAAATGCCAGTGGATTGTGTGTGTGTATTCCCTCTAATCTGTTTTCTTTTGTCATAAGAGACGTTTAGAATCGCTTGTATTTCTTCAAAATTGTTATGAAGAAGCCCGTCTGTTTGGATGCTTCCAAATTAATCTACCGTGTTTGTAATTAAACAGAGAAAGAATGTGTTCAGGTTTCAGTGGCGCTTCAGACGGATGTGATTTAACTAAACTAATGAAGGCACATCAGACAAGACAAATTCCAGACTGTTTGTGCCTTGACCAACCATCTGTGCACATACCTCCAGGTACTGCTCATGTCTCAAGAGGCTTTTCTACATGAACAATTATTACCACTCCTCTTTGAACTGGAGTGGCAAGCCATGGCAGGAGTCTCTTGAAAGCAGCTATATTTACCACTCTGCTTTTCAGTGAAAATATAATTGTGTTATGCGTGTTTTAATTAATCCCGAATTTCAATGTGTGTTATACAAAATACAGTAGGCAAATGGGGCAGTGTGTGAGTTCTCTCATCTCTTGCACATAAATTCCAGCATCAGCAGGAATGTGCAGGAGGAGCACTCCTCATTCAGAGCCTTCCTAGTGGGTAATAGACCCATTTTAAACTCTTAGTGCCTGAGAACGTGTGCAGAAATAAGACTATGTATACATATTCTCCTTGTATATACTAGCAGTTTTTTTCCTAGTCATTTTTCTTTCTTATTCAAAAGATTATTCAAAACTACTCTAGAAAGCCACCCATTTCTTCAACTATATAATAACCAGCACTAACATGATTTGACATGCCAGACTTTGATAGGGTTCTTCAATTGCACTTATATTGTCCTGAAAAATAACAAATAATTACAAGACTATTTCTCTTTTTGGAAGAAGAATAAGATATGCTGCAGGTAATGGCTTCTGTGAATACTCAGTGATTTGATTTTTTAATTCTCGTTGTATTTTACCGTATATCTTTTCCAAGATATTTACCGTATATCTTTTTTATTTGTCTAGGAATACTTGAGTCTTCCCTGTTTTCAGGGCCTGTGTTTCTAAAGATGTGTTTGACCTCTCAGTGTGCCTGTGACATGAACCTATGATTCCATGCATGTTTTTTAACCATTGCAAAGCCCTTTTAAGCAATTCCTCCTTCCTCTTGTCCTGGTTATAACAGCACAAATGTTTGAGGGTTGGTGCCATGCAGTGGATGGGGAACCCTCCTGTGTTCACATTAGATGTGCAGGTGATGCTGGAGGTTTTGGGCTGGCCATGCTGTTAGGATGTGGTTTGGAGGATGCAGATCAGGTTCCACAAATCCTTTCCTTTCTGGGTCAGAGACCTGCCAATTTCTGGACATCCTCCCTGCAGAACCTGGTCTGCCAGTGAAAATGTCTCGCTGGGGGGAGAAGCAGTTGCCTTGTGTCTGGTGGTCAGCAGGGAAGTTATCAACAGACTTTGGCTTTTGATAACACCAGAGCTGGCTTTGCCCATGGTTGTAAAGTACTAAGGAAGCTCCTGCTGGGTTAGATTATTTCTCTGGCCAGTGCAGCAGCCTCTGTGCAAGAGCAGCTCACCAAGCCTGTCGTACATCATGGTAGAAGAGGGGCTCCTATGGTACATGTATTAAAGTAGTGGTAGAAAGGAGTCTGTAGGACTGTGTAACTCTGTGCATGTACCATCTGTGTGTGAACTTTGTCATGGGGGAGTGGTAAGGGGTGCTTTTTTAGGCTGTAAAGAGAAAGTTCTTCCATTTTAAGTTTATACTGTGTGCATTTCAAGAATTTTTTTATCAAGGCTAGGATTGAAGGTGGGGTAGCTTCTTACTCTTTCTGCAGTGTGTTCTATTCAGACAGAATACCCTTAAATATGCACTGCAGGAGTAAAATGTGTGTTTAGCACCGAATTTTAGTTGTATATTAAATAAAACTGGGTACGTGGCTCTAGTTAGTATTGAAAACTCTCTGTCCTTGTTGTAGTACAACTTCTGTAATTCCAGATGATTGTGATAAAAAAGCAGAACACTTTGTTCAGGAGCTTTTAATGGTCTGCTGCAGGGAAATAAAAATCAAGTCTTTGGAAAGAGCAGTCACAGGACTCAATATTCACAACTCCTCTTGCTTCTGCCAGGTTCTCTGCATTTGTCTGCCATAGCTGGAAGAGGTTCTTCGGCTTTGTAAAAGACAGAAGGTAGGAAGAAATCACAGAAAGAAAAATGTTCTTGGCTTCCAGCCCTATAAATAGCATGAGTGAAACCTTCTAGGAAAAGTAGAATTGGGTATCTTGATGTGGTTCACACTGCCTTTGGAATTTCAGGAAAACTGACGTAACCTGTTGGGTCATGTTATTTGACCATACATGGACATCGGGTTTTAGATAGTTACGCTTTATTCTTCTGTGTGTTTCAGTTTTCTCTTTAGTGCCATGTGCAACTAATTTATGCATTACTAATTCACATATTGAATTAATTTAAGGAAATGGAGTCATCTCAGGGATCAGTAGAAGGCTGCAGTACCGAATTGAAAATCAAGCGTGCAACAGTAATGTGCGGACATCAAAAGATTTGGGAGTTTTGTTTGGGGACAGAAACATCAAACTTGGATGGTTGTTTCTTCCTTGATCTACAGCAAAGTGGAAAGCTGTGATTTCCATATTCCTGGAGGAAGCTAGACAGGGAGATGCAGCCTCTCGCTCCATGCTGGCGTTGTTGTGACCTGTCCCAGCCAAACCTAGGGAATGTAGACGCACAGGAAATATCTTTTTAAAATTTAAATATAGTCAGCTTTCTAGACAAAACCCCAAATTTGAGTTAGTACCTGAAAAAAAGGCTGTGGGTTAGTATTTTGGCAGTTCATATTTTAGCTAAGGAAGAATTCTCATATCCTGGAATGTGACCTGGCTCTTTGAATCGTGTCTGGTGTTCTCTTCCATCGATGTTCCCAATTTTCAGGAAAAAGAAACTGTTTGTGTTCAGCCCTCACTTTCTTTGTATTAATCAGCTTTGCATCCACTGAGGGAGAAGGAACACTAGGCTTTAGGAGGGGTGTGAAAGCATGGCTGATAAATCTGTTTTAAGTAGGATGGGTGAACAAATAAGCACGAAAAGTGTGTGAGGCCTGTTTCCAAAGGATTTGGCTTTGCAGTGTAGTCTGCCAGTCTCATGGTAGATGTTCTAACTCTGCCTGGAGTTCACATCTTTGTGAAATACTGCCAAAACTTCCTGCCAATGGCTGTGCCTTGTAGCCAGTACTGCTGCTGGTATCATCTCTGGTGGGGTCGTACCAGACCTGACAAATAGAGGAAGCCCTTTTTATTTATGTCTTCTTGGTTTTTTTTGTCTTCCTCCTTTCAAGTGAGGCTAGTGTAGACATGGCTGTAGTGACAAACCATTAATAAAGCAAAAGGAATGTAGCTGCAACGCTTTAAATAATGACACGTAGCAAATAAATGTCAACATATCCGTTGTTGTGCCTGGAATGGAAATATTACTAGGAAAATATGTTGCTTCAGGCTACAGTATGAGGCTTTTTCCCTCAAGAAAATAGTATTAGAGTGATGCTTAAACTGTTAAAGCTCGGCTTTCGTAGTCAGACTAAATGAACGTGTCATTTGTTTGGAGATTGGGGTTTTGTTTTATATGGGTTTAAAATAGTTTCTAGGAATGTTTTGTTCTTTACAAATAAGCTTTAAATGTGAATATATACATTTGCATACACACCAACTATAGATGCATAAGTAGCTGCATGTAAGGCCAGAGTAGTTGGAGGTACAACTGGCTATTGACTAAATCAGTGTGTTTCCATTGAAAGCTGTTCATTCATGTGCTCTCTGGTGTTCATTATTGGGTTCTTTCAGTCCTTTTCTTAATCCCAAGCAATAAAGAAATGGTTCAAAACCTCACATGTTTGCTTCTTCCTTTTTAAACAAACAGAACCCCGAAAAAGTGAAGTCTCACTGCCCCACTCCTCCTCCACCCCTGAATCCCAACACCTCTGAATATTGTTGTTGGACTTGGATCTCGAAATTAAAACCTGAAACTGTGAAGTAATGAGAAGCAAAAGTTTTAGGATGTACCATTTTAACAACTGTATCTCAGGTTTCTGCAGAACTTCTGTCCTATAATTGAGTCTTGGATAAAAGGAGGGATTTAATTTAAGGGTGGATGGAAATATATTGCCTCTGTTTATATCTTGGTGAAGTGATGATTAGAAAAGTGGTGTTTTCTCACAGATGAGAACAGTGGAAAGAGCTGTGAGAGTTGTGCTAGATTTGGTACTGAGTTAAATTAAAATGCTGGTCTTGAGCTGTGTGGCTGGAGGTTACGTTGCCAGGTTTGTATATCTTCTGAAAAACAAATGTACTTTCAGTTTACTGGTTCTGCATGGATGTGAAGGGGCCCGTTTGATGACAGTGAAAAGATGGATGTGATTCAGTCTGTGTGGGCACTGCCATCACTCTTAAATCACACAAGTGCTCCTCCTCAGGAGCTGGAGGAGCAGCTCTTGGTCAGGCTGATGTTTCTGATCAGGAGATTGTGCAGGTGTTGGGATTGCAACGAGCTCTGGAAGAGGTTGATGAAAATGAATACAATGTATTTCAACTAAACACATAATTTAGGTGTTGAACTAAAAGTAAATACTTTGAAGTCTAGCAGCATTTGGGGCTGTTGGGATATAAGATTTGCAGCATCCATGGAATGGGATGCTCCGACCCTGGGGATGCTGGCTTAGTCCTTCATCTCCTCTGGAACAGCTGAATTTAACTCCTGGTTTATGGCTCTCTAGTTGTGTCCCGTGCTTTTTGCCAAAAATTCCCCTTTCTGTACTCTGGTGTACTCTGATCATCTTGTGCTTGCTGATCACCTACGCCGCCACCTAAGTCACAGCATATTTTGTTTCTAACTTGAATTTGGGATGTATATGAAATTATTCAGGATGACTTTGGGATTCTCTGCCATGAGGGGTACTAAAGAGGCTGCTCACCACTGGACATGTGAGGTTGTTTTGCTTAGGAGTTGTTGTGCAGAAGTCTAGATAAGATATGTGATGAGATCATCCGTTTTATTCACTAGAGCTGTGTTACTGCCCCATAAACCAGCATGATGATTCCCTTAACACTGAATTAAGGCTTGTTTTTACGAGGCAGCTTCTCATGGTTTTACTGATACTCACATATCGCATCAGTTAGCTGTGAAAGGAGGAGGGTGTGCTGGAAGTGATGTGTGATTTTTCACAAATCCTTACATGATGTCATCATTTTCTGTTGCCCTTCCTAGGACGGGGTGTTCAGAACATTGAGGCTGTGCTGTCCCTCCTGCTCCAGCAGAAGCCTTAATCCTTTTGGGTCGTGATTAAGTGGAAGTCAGGTGTCTGGTCTTTGTTTTGTAGTGGCAGTTCACACTGTTTACAGGGCCCTAGAAAGAAAATAAAGGTGTTTGGCTTTGAAGTGTGGGTATTGAGTGAAACTGCTGTAACATCCAAGAGCTGTGGCAGCAAGCAGGATGGGGATTTAAGAGCAAAACTCTCTAAGTGTCTCAGAACCTGCCTATTGCAGCATTGAGGGCTGAGGTTTGCAATTGTGGGAAAGAGTGGAAATCTAGCTAGCTGGGTTTTGGAATTCTTGCATGGAAACTTGACTTTCCACACTCTTGATCTGACAGTTAAAACTTCGTTCAGAGCCTTGAGCTCCCGTACGCCTCCTGTTTACAAAAGCAGGGCTCCTGCTTGGGCTCCTGGATGGCAGAACGACCTTCTGAAGTACAGCAGGGCTTTTTGCAGGGTCCTTAACCGGTGTCTTCTCTTGCAGGAAGNTGTACTTCACAATGATGATGACCGACCAAATCCCGCTGGAGCTGCCGCCGTTGCTGAACGGGGAGGTGGCCATGATGCCTCACATCGTCAACGGCGATGGATCACAGCAGGTCAGAAACGGGCTGCCCCAAATAAACTCCTTCTGGGTCGACAAGATGTTTTCAGGATGGGGAGAAACGGTTTTCCGTAGCACTAGGGAGTGCAGAGTGTTTCCTGGGGTGTAGAAATCTGCCTTTACGCTGAAAAGACATTGAAAACAATGATTAAAGTGTGCCATTAAATTGAATGTGTTTGTTTGCATGTGTGTTCAGTGAGGTAAAAACAGTGGAATTGAAACAGTGGGTATAAATGCTGCATATTTGAGGGCTTTGCATAAAGTCTTATAATTTACTTGTGCTCACTCTTGTCCAGACATCTTAGTAGCATTTGTGGTGAGATTTTAAGATTTTAAAAATGCTGAGATGAGAAAAAAATGGAAGTAAGAACAGAAATGCAGAATAGCAATGATGTCTGCTTTCTTTGCTTACCTCACTATACCTTTCCCAATAGGCCTGTGTACTACCCTGTGCTCCATTACAAGAAACAGATGTGAATTTTGAGTGGGTTTTTGAACATAGACAAGATCAAAATTGTTTTTTTGGGGGAGGGGGATACTCTCTAATAAACTTAATCAGAAGTTGGTGGAATGATCATAAGACCACAGCAATGTCTTCATGTCACAATACACTCTAGAATTTCATGCTGGTGGGTGGTGGGTTCCCAAAAATGTCACCTGGGGTCAAGGTGTGTCTCTTTGGAGAACGTCTACCCTGGCAGTATTTTTGTTTTGCTCAATTTGGTTCTCTCCTCACGTGAGAAATTTCAACAAAGTATTGTAATGAGGGTAGAAGCAAGCTGTCCTTCTTGAATCAATATAAAAGGTCATTCTGTTACTTCCTGTTGCTTGGATCATTTGTTCCTCCTTCCAAGATGTGTTTTGAGCTAGACTGACCTCAAGAGGAAGAATAATTTCTGCTTTCCTGGTCAGCTTCTAAGTCTTTTTGGTTATCTGAAATCTCATTATGATGTAGATTTTCACTGTTGGGATTAGTTTGGGTTTTTTTGGTTTTTTTTAAGTCATTTTTGCAAAGTGTGCTTTGACATGAAAAAAAAAGAAAAAAATGCTTTTAGTGGCTGTATTTACCAAGTCCAATATTAGTACACTTAGATGAAGGAACAGTCTTATTCATACTGGAAAGGATAATTGTTCTTGAAGTGCACTCTTTCTTCCTTGCTGGAAACCACTTATCAGGTCAGACTGTCCTGTCAGTGGGTCCTTCTGTATTACAGAAAGAATAAGTGAATTGTTCTGAACTGCCCTCCTTTGAGATGGTGCTCTAAGCCCAATGTTTCAATTTCCCCATCTTTGATGATTCAGCAGCTTGGCAGATGCCTCTGTTGCCTTTAAAGTAGTTTCTCAGCTAATGTTTTGCATTAAAAAGATTTGCAGGTGCACTGGAAGCACATTGCTTCTTGTTTTTGCTGTGTTATGCAAGCACAACTCAGTAGAACAGTTCTGGGTCAGGTCCTCCTTTTGTGTGTTTGCTGGATGATGCTTTTAGATCTCATCTCTTTATTTCTTGAAGTATCTGTAGCTGAAATACCAGTTTTCCATGGGACTTTTTTGGCCTCTAGTCTGGATGTGCCCTTATCTGTTGCAAAGCTCAACTGCCTCTGTGCTTTATCATTTTCATCCTATTCCTGAAGCTTTAAGTGATGTCTTTGGTTTTAAAAAGTACAGTTGTAAAAATGGAATAAAATTGGAATAAATGCTTTGTTTTGATCTTTGCAAATGAACTATGTTAATTGCTCTTAACATGGTTTGTTGTCATGTGGAGACGAATGTTAAGTGTTTGTTGAAAGAGATTTATTTTAGTTGCTTGTAAGGTGGGAAGAGCCTTCAGGATAGATTCACATAGGAATGACTTCCTTAAGAAAGGTGGTTTATATGACTCCATAAATAGGTTCTAGCTTTAGGAGGACACACATTTATTTACGGGGTGTAATTACAGTCTCCATTAGAAGGTGGTGGTGAGAAAGCATCACAGCAGAGCTGGTGGAAGATGAGGTGTGTGGACTTTTCCAGGCTGCAGTGTGGCCAGCAGGCAGATCAGTGCCTCGTGCTTTGGGGCTGACAGAATGGAGGTTCTGATGGGCTGCTCTGGGCACACTGGCTGCTGCTCACCCTCGTGTGTTATTGGATTTATGAAGCCTCAGCTGTGCCAGCACCACGGAGCTGCTTTAGTAGCTGTGCCTGGAAATGCTGAGCTCCAGGGAAAAGCCTTTCCTCAAAAGACCTGTTCTTATACATGTAGAATAAAGCAGACTGGAGCTGGTGAAACACCTTGGCCTTACCAGCAGCCAGCTGGAGAGTGATGCAAAAGGCAAATTTGCCAGTGGACAGGCCTGCAGTGTAAGGCAATTGCATGGGAACATTCGCTTGCTTTATGTTCCTGGGAGTAAGGGCTGCAGAGCTGCACAAGGCAGGGCAAGGAATGTCTCTGCCTGCTTGACAGTAATCCCTCTCCTCTGGACTACCCAAAATGGCATTTCTAGCACTGAATTGTTTTTTTAGTTTCCCACACTTCATTTCCACTACTGCTGACTGTGTTTAATGCTTTCATGTCGCTTCCAGAGCTGTTTCTGCCTCTAATCCACTTGTAACTCCTTAGGGGATTCAGGGAGCAATAATTAACCTTTTGGTCCAAGAATTTCAGTGGTTTCCTGTAGGTACTCCACTGCAAGCTCTAAAAAGCTTGGAGTATAAAGTGGAGGGGCAGCTAGCTGTGCTTACAGCGCATCTGTACAGAATGTTGGGCTAATTAGTTGGTGAAGTTTTATTTCAGCTTGGTTCACTCATTGCACCTGCAGAGGTGCAGCAGGTTTTCTGCTTGCCTGCTCTTTGCAAAGCTGTGTTTACCAACGCTGTGATTTCAGCACTTGGCTTAAGCTTAAGGCACTGCACATAGTGCTGTGTGTGCTTGTTCTTGTCTTTTAGGGTCACAGGCTTTAAATGAGGGAGACAAGAGTACAGCTGAATGAGGAACAAGATTTGGTACTTCCCTGTAGCATAACAAGTCTGTGCACCTTTCAAACAACTGAAAGCACTTTAGCTGGGTTTTATACTGAGCCACAGCATCTGAGCTGAGTGAATGAACTTTCTGTCAAAATTTAGTTATTACTTCTTCATGGTTTCTCAATTTATTAATTTATTTTTAGTTTTTACTGCTTCTTTGGCATGTGTGTTTTAAGGTTTGATGAATTAAGAGGTTCAGGATCTGCCACTTGTGGGTTTTGCTGTAAAGGGCACTCATGGTAAACTGACTGAATTGCTTCTTGCCTCTGTTAATACCTCCATTTTTTGTCCAGTCAAAAAAAGAAGTTAAGGCCAGACACTATTTTTGAAGTATTTATTTTAAAAAGTCAGCTTTATTGTTTAAGATGTAGCACGTTCCCTGATTTTTCTTACTGAGGAGATGCTGGAAGTGTTTACCCTGCCTGCTCTGTGTGACTGAGGAATGTGCTCCTGAGAACAGTATTGCACACAGAATGGTGTGAGTTCCCTGGTCCTTCCTGTGGGATGCACCTGGAAATTCATTGGGATCTGGGATACAGTCTTTTAAAGCAGATAACAGAATGGATACAAGTCTCTTTTTTTGGTTTTTTTGTGTTTTGTTTTTTATTTTCTTTTCCCAAAAGATGCAGTGCATTTCATAAGTTATGCGCCATAGAAATTGTAAATGCAGTAAATTTTAATGGTTTAAAGCATTTGTGAGGAACCTGTGGCTGGATCCAGGTGTTGCCTATGATGTTGTGCTCCCCAGCTGTATGAAGCATGATACATCTCACGGAAGGGAAAATTCACCACACTGGAAAATGTTTAATGTGGGGTTTTAATAAGCCTGAGGCCTGCAAGCAGCTCTTTGACCTTAGCGAGGAAAATGTTCTCATAAGGGGGAAATACTTTAGGTGAGCTCTGGGACTGAATTGCATCACATGGATTCAGGTGAACATCATCCTACTCACTGCTCCGAGAGGCCACAGAGCAGGTGGGAAATGGTGGCCTGCCTTGAGTGTGAATTTTCTTTGTGGGCTTAAACTCCTGCATAAATAAATCAGTAGAGTACAAAAGCGATAATAGTGTACGCCCTTGGTCCTTAGCAGGTGGCATTTCTGCCTTTATATCACAGTGTTTCCCCAAAGTATATATAGTTTTATATCATAGAGTGGCTTGGATTGGAAGGGACATTAAAGCCTGTCTCTTTCCACCCCCTGCCCTCGGCAGGGACACCTTCCACCAGACCAGGCTGCTCCAAGCCCTGTCCAGCCTGGCCTTGGATGCTTCCAGGGATCCAGCAGCATCCACAGCTTCTCTGGGCCGCCTCTGCCAGGGTCTCACAGTAAAGAAATTTTTCCTAATATCCAATCCAAAACTTCCCCGAGTCAGTTTATTTATTTCTGGACCTGAGCTTATACCTGGACCTGTGCTTATGCCTGCATTAACTTTGTGGGTGCTTCTTTAGTCCCTTCCACTGGCCATGAGAGTTGGACAGTGGGAGCATGGGAGGCACGAGTGACACGTGCTTGGCTTGTCATGAAAACTTATTCTGGATATACTCTGTGGGATTATAAATATTTATGGTAGCTATGCAACTTAGTAACATTCATCACTCAACAAACATGACTTTCAATAAAACAGAATGACGTTCTTAAATGCAAAGTAAATGCAAAAAGAGCATTATGGAGATAACAAGCTTTCTCTGAGGATGCAGCAGGTACGGCTGGGCTTCAGCACCAGGTGGATTAAACTGCTAAATTAAACATCCAAGTACTTTTCTGGGGAAAGAAAAATCCTTTGGGATTGCGCTGCTGACGCCCTGCTCCTGGCTGTCACATGCTCCAGCTTTTTGGATGGGAGGAGCCCAAGGACTGAAAGTGGTCTGGGGTGACCTCGGACGTGAGATCACACCCTCGAGATGCTGCCAGCCAGCAGCGAGGGCCCCAAGTGACCCTTCAAGTTCTTCTCCCCGTTGCCATCTCAGAACTGTGTATACTTGTTATGATGAATATTGGAAGAGGCATAGCACAATTAAAGATCATCTGGGTTTGTTTTCATTAAAATAGAGACGTTATCTTTACACTTTTTTGTTGCTTTCCTCAGATTTTTTTTATTTAAAAGCTTTAGAAATGAGGCGTTCTCATGAAGATCCCTTGTGTGGAAGGAAAGAAGGAAGCTGCATTCCAGGCTGTAGAATATGGTTTTGTTGTTTATGAGGACGTGGGGAAAAATAAATAATGGAATTAGTTTTAGATACTTAGCGTGAATAAACAAAAGAAGTTGCAGTGTGCCATGACATTATTTGTCCCCGGCAACTGGGACAAGTCAGGGGTGTTGGCTGGAAGGTGCCCCATATGTAACACTCAGCGTGTGCTGCCTTTAATGGTTTGCCCTCAGCTCTGCATCACTCTGCTGGATGCTGTGCAGTTGTGAGCTCTGGGGAGTTGTGTGTAACATGGGGGACTGGATTATGGGATGGATTATGGGGAACACCCCAGTACCCCAGTTTTGGGAAGGGAGGGGCTGGGGCTGGGTTGCAGCCTCTGGAAGGATCCTCCCTGAGGAGCCTGGTTGCTGCTCCTGGATCTGAGGCCACTTTGGTTTCGTGTCCTCCCGTTGTGCCCAGCCCTTGCTCCACTGTTGACCCACGTCAGTCACACCTTGGCTATTCTTGTTTGCTCTTGATATTGCTGCCTTCCCCCAGCAACAGCCTGTAAATGTTTTTGTCGGCTCCAAAGGTGGCTGATTTGAGCATCTGTCAATAAGGAGTTATTTCCATATCTATAACATTTTAATAGAAGCTACTATAGATAAGTCCCAGGCTCTGCCCACAGGCTCGTGACGGGGGAGACAAAGTTGTGTGGCTGCTGCTCTACAGGAAACAAATTTGTTACCGGAACAGTTTGTCTTTAAACCCTGTGTGGTTAGGCAAGGATGATGCTGCTTCATTTTGACCATCACAAGTAACAGCTGTGATTGGGGATATCACCTTTTTTTTTAATGCAGAGCCCCAATAAATTATTTTTAAGGGGCAACTGCGGGTGTGCTAATGTGGATAGTTGTGCTGGTGATGGTCTCCTGGGAGAGAAATTTGTAAATCTTCTGATAACTCTGGCATAGCCATGTGCCTTGTGTAGGAAGAGGAATCTTGCTTTAGGGAAAGGATGGAGCTTTACATGCACGGGGCATCAGTCTTAGTTAGGATCTGTGTTTTGAGGAGCTGGACCAAGTTCTTCCAAAGCTGTGAAGGTGTGCAAGGGCTTCTGATTTATGTTAATCAAATTTGTTAGTAAATAACCAGCTTTAGGGAGCTGTTGGTTTAGACACATAATGCAAATGAGCTGATGAAATACTTCTATGATTCTTGGCCTCTTTGTGTTCTGGTTTCTTGTTTGTTGGTTGTTTTGGATTTTTTTATTAAGCTGGATGACACTGCATTGCTCTGCGCTTCTTTTGACCTGCTGCCCATGTCCCGTGGTGGATAATTCACGCCTATTCATAGCAAAAGAGCACTTAAATGCTGTCACTTAAATGTTGATTGTTCGGAGATTAGGGATGGAATGGCTTTGTGCCTTTTATCTTTTCTGAACCATTTATCCTCTGTATGCTGGATCAGGTCCACCCTGATCAGTGCTCCCTGAGAAATGATTGTTGCAGACAACATAATGGCTTTCATATGTCATTTTCTGATTTCCAGCTTGTGCTTTAAAAATGTTGGTGGAATAATGGGTTTCTGTAGGATTACTGTAATTCAAAAGGTCATCTAGGTAATAATTATCTTATGCATTTGGCTTAAGGAATTCAGAAGCACAACATGAATTCAAATTCTCTCTTTCCAGATTGAATGATTAAATTCTGCATGCGGATGTCCCAGAATACAAAGACCAGACCTAAATTTAAAGAGGGCTTTCACAAAAAAGATGTAGATTAATCTTGGCACAAATTGAAAATTTAATTTATATCTTGATTGAACTTCTAACAAAGCCGTTAGCAGGAGTGTGTTTAAAGTATTTTAGTGAAAGTTTCATGAGCAGCAAGGTGGGATAAATGGTGTCCAGTTCCCAGTGAAACTGTCCATTTAAGAAAGGATTCTAAATCATAGGTTTTAAACCCATTGTTTCAGACACCTGAAAATTAGTAAAGATGATACAACATACCGTGAACTGGGACATATTTTGGTGCTTCCTGGTCCTTGTGTGATCCCATCATCTCCAGGATTCAGTGATGGGAGACTGGGGTGATCATTCTATTATTTAAAAAAATATTGTATTTGTTAATGAATAGTTTATTACTGGTTCTGTGTGCAACTGTTGAACTCTGTGTGTGCCTCCAGCTTTTGCTTAACTGAGATCTGCTGCGTGCAAGACTGAAATAGAAATTTTTGAAAACATAACAGATCAACTCCCCATAGCAAAAAACTTCTTGTCCTGTGAACTTAAAATCCCATTATGCATTGGTGCTGCATGTTGGAATTTATGTACTCTCTGTTCTTGTGTGCCAGTGGTCTGAAGATTTATGTCCTTAGCCACCAGCATCTGGCCAAGTTCAACACACCCTCAAGATTCTGGTGTGGAACTCAAAGCCGTAATTCTCACCTGTATGCAATTCAGTTACATCTTTATTTCAGCTCTTAAAATGTAGATGAGTAGGTGGGTTTCAGATCTCTGCCTGCTCCTGGAGTCTGGGACCCACAAGTATTATGTACCACTCTGTTCCCTCCCTGCCTCCCCACCTCTTCCAGAAAAGGGATAGCACAATTGTTTCGGGGAAATTTAAATTTTTGGAGATCGCAATGAAACAAATGTTTATTTTTCCCTCTGCAGGTCTTTTTGGTTCAAGTGAATCCAGGTGAAACCTTTACAATAAGGGCTGAGGATGGAACCCTCCAGTGCATCCAAGGTAAGAGGATACACAAACTTGTGGATGAGCATTGCTTTGCTTTATGGGATACCTGTTCTGTCATCTCTCCAAAAACGTGATTTGCAGCTGGGAAAATGCTCTGAAGCACTGGGGAGTGAGAACTTGCAGACGTGGCTGCTCTCTGTATTCTAGGAGTTCAGTATCTCAGAATGAGTCATGCATTTCTTGGAAGTCCAGGAGGATTTCTCTCTTCTGTTATTTATCAGTCCCATCTTGCAGTCTCTTTGCATCTTTTCTTTGACACCCCCTCCATTTAAACACTGGAGGAGTGGGTGGTTCTTGCTTGAAGTTCCATCCCCATGGAAATGATGAATTAATAGTTGTTTGAGATAGACGTTACAGAAGCTTCCCTGAACACCATCCAGGGTTATTTGGTCTTGATGAGCAATAATAACAGCAATTTAAAGCTGCTTGTTGAGATTTATAGCCAACATGCTGTGTGGTAAGAAATTGGTCCATGTGGCAATTAACAGAGGAATAAAGCTGGCTACTCCTTTTATTTGAAAAGAATGCTTTATTCTGGCTTAGTACATGAAAGATTTCCATTACAAATATAATTATGACCCCGTTTATTTATAATTTTGTTCATGCACAAAGTGGTGTTCAGGCAGTGTATTTAAATGAATGCAACTTGAAACCTCTTGGTTCTGTATTCCCAGTAATTTAACGTGTTTGTGCCAATGGGACTTGTTTGGTACTCATCAGCAGTCTTTCATAAAATTGATTTAGAATTTTAACATAAGTTTGTCTCCTTTTATTTGCTATAGCTACAGTATTGACTGCCAAGGCTCATGTTTATTTGTATACATCCTTTCAGTTTGGCCTGAAAATTCTTGATATTCTTTTCAAGCTAAAGCTTCTGATTCTGCTTTATTGCAAAATATTTTTATTGCTGAATTATGTACATGCTTCAAACACGGAAAGCACCTGACTCTGTTGCTGTTGTGGGGGGGTTTTTTTGTTTTTTCTTTTGGTGAAGCTGCTCTTAGCATGCAGTTGTGGAACTTGATGTAAATAGTGATCTATTGCAGATCTGTTGTAATCAGCCTGCAAATATACTAAGATTTGGATTCATGACAGTTCTTCTGGTTTTGTGCTCTGAGGTTATTATAGAAGAGAGGCTTATTTTGTGTGCAGTGTTTTGGGAAATTACATGCCCCTTTGCTCCGCCAATCTTAGTGTCTTTTTTTTTCCTCCTGTGATAGAGAGTTTGGTATGTTTAAAGGTTATAGAGTGTTTGGTATGTTTAAAGGTGAATGTATTCCATCTACACAGGGCAGCACTCAGACAATAATGATGCATTTTCCAATGCTCCCACATTGCTCTATGATTAGCAGGGTAAGGAATAATTTTAGCACTGTGTTAAGGCAGCATGCAAGTCTCTTTCTGGGCAGTGCCTCTCGGCTGGTAGCTCCCTGTGGAACAGATGATTCTTGCTTTTTCCTTGCTGCCACGTACTCAGGGTTATGACATAAGACGTGCTGCTGAATATTCAGAGTGGGAAGGACTGCTTTATTAGAAATTGGGTGATTCTCCTGAGTTCAGGGAGTGAACACTGTTAATAAAAACTTGAGATGTCCAGCTTGGTATCACTAAATTCTTCAGGATATACGAAAGCTCTTCCCTTTGGCATGTGACTGTTCTGCAGGGACAACTAACTTTGCTTATGTAGAATAATTTATTTACTTTATTTTACTTTTTTGCCTGTGACTTTTCGAGCAGTATGGAATCTTCAGGTTGTGCTCCTGGAGCCAGTTCTGGAAGTCCTGTGGGCCCCACTTTGTGTCCACAACCCTGTTTGGCTCCATAGCTGTGATATATCTGGTGATGATGGGCTTTAGAGGACTGAGGCAAAAACAGCAGAGAAGATGACTTAGTGAATGTTCGTTTATCTTATCAAGGTTGGAAGAAAGACACTTGCTTCAGTAAAACCTCTGTGGAATATGCTCTGTTTTAAACACCCTGAAGTATAATTGGCCACTAATTGAGTGGCCAAGTTTTAAGCCAGAAAGAGCAGATGCACATTTGAATGTTTCTGATGTTTTGGAGTGGTGGAGAAATCTCAAATACAAAAACTTTTTCCAGTTCTTTGGTGTTACAGCAGTAAGATAATCATTGAAAACTTTAAAAAAATAATAACCCCTAAATAATAAACCCCAGGAATAAATATGTATTTCTAACTGAGGATACAAGGTGTTGCAGCAAGTGCTCTCTTCATTTCTTTCTTTTTTTTTTTTTTTGCATAGAGTTGAAGATAACTTGTTTAAGACAATGATTTATAAGCTCTGTAGATCATGGTGTGGGCCTGGATTAGGCAGCTCGTGGAAATGATGGTGCTGGGAGAAGTTCAGCTGGTCAGTGGGCATGGAGAAGGGTCTGTGGTTTCCTTGAGGAGACAGATTTAAAGTGAAAATAAATTAAAAAACCCAAATAAATCTGGTCTTCTGGAGAAATCCAGCCCTTGAGTGCACAGTCCACGTGGTGGGTTGTTTAGGGAAGCATCTGAACAGTTCCAGGTGCTCTCAGCAGGAATTGTGTTGTTGTCTGACTTCCTCAGGATTTGCCTTCTCCATCCCACGTGACAGAAGAGATGCTGTGGTTATGTGACTTTTGCAGCCTTTTTAACAACAGCCAAATAAAGGAATAAAGGAAAGGGATGTTGGGGATTAATTGAGATTAATTTTTTAATAGTTGCTGGAAGCTGAATGAAGTAGAAGCCTGTGACCTGAGGCTGCCTGTGTGGATGGGAGGCACATGGTGCTGCCCAGCTGGGCTGTTCAACACCCCAGGGCTTGCTGAATGCTGGGGCTGGCCACCTGGCCTGTGGTATGAAGTGGAAACATAAATCACATCCTTTATTCGTGTGTGATTATATAGCCAGTCTTTGTTCCTTTTAATCCCTGTGGGTGTTAATGACAAATTATTGGTGTGCTTCCTTTGGGATTTCCCTGCTCACCCCCTGCTGCCAAACACCCAGAGTGAGCTTGGGGCTCTGACTGCAAAGCTGCCCCTCTGATTTAGGATCTTCATTCAGCGTCTTTGGAAGGTGGAACATGTGTATGTGCTCTATCATCAGTATTTTAGAAGCTGCTCTTTATATGAAGTTTGACAGATATTAAATACTTCATAAATTATGAATATGTCAATATTTTAAATGCTTCATTTCCTTTTCACATATTCCCGTTTTATTTGTCAAAACCTCAGGACTTGACTGTTTCTAGCTCTACAAGACAAGGACAAGGGCAGGGCATATCCTCAGCCATTTCTTTACTCGGCTATTAACTATGGACCTTGTATTTCCTTTGTATGAAAGATTGCTTCTAGTTAGTACTTTGTGGTAACCATAATAAATGAAATATGGAGCAGGGTGAGAGCCTGGATCTGGTAACTACAGAATGGAATTTAAACAGACCCCTGAATTTAATAAAAAAAAATATTCTGCTTTCTAAAATTCAGAATAGATAGATCTCATTTGAAACTCACATGTTCAGGAAACTCACGTTCCCTAGTGTCTGATTAAAGATGAGATTTTTTTTAGCCAATATCTTAAGATCTTTGCTAGAAACTTTTTGTTGCTGCCTGAGAGTTTTGTCATTCAGACTTCTGTGCATAGTTTGGGGCAGTGAAGCTGTACTTGAGAATCTGTTCAGAGCTTTTCCCTCCTGGAAGGCAGGAATGCCAAGCTGTCACACCCGCTGTGGTAGGAATCACATGGACAGAATGATTATTCTGGTGCCACTTGTCCTTATTTGTCACCCACATGTTGAAAATATGAATGTACAGAGTATGCAGGCTGCATAAAGCTTCTATCCATTGATCACACAGAATTGCCCAATTATTGCTAAACGTCCTTTTTATTGTCATCCATGTAAGTGGTCCTCAAGCTGGATCTCATTTTCTGCCACAAGCCAAACTGAATTTTCTGCAGGTAAAGCTGCAAAAAACCTGTAACAAGGTGGAAGAGCAGGTAGCAGAAAAGCAGCTGATGGAATAAAAATTGGAATTCCTGGTAATTTCTGCCTAACCATGCTGCTGGAAATAGTCTCTTGAAACTCACCTCTAGTCTTTGTCTTGTATGACAACACAAAGTTTGGAATAGTGAAGAATAAAATTCGCCTGAAAATAAAACAAATATGCTAAAGGATTAAAAATTCTGCTTTAATTCTGACATGGAACAGGGGCAATTCACCCTTGCATAGGGTGAGCAAGGCTCTGCATCAAACTGGTTTTGTGATTTATTCAGGGACAAGGTGCAGTGGCATAGATGGGTTGTAGTTATGTTGGAACATAAATATCTGCGTTGCAGACAAGGACCTAAATTGCTTTTGGGTGGTTACATTTTGAAATGAAAACAGGATAAAAACATAGACAGTTTACTAATACTGATAGTTGTTTCAGGTGATGTTTTCAAATATTTTGCCATTGAGGCTGAACTCGAAGTCTTTCCTTCTTCTTATCTTGTAAAACAAAGAATGCAAGAATTAAATCTCAGTGCTGCTTTTTCTGTGGCTCTAAAAGTGAGTAACTCGAGAAAAAGACCAGAAGTATGCAAAAAATTTAGCAGTGGTTTCTCAAATGAAAGATTTCCTGGAATTATTATTCCCTTTAATTGATGGGTGGGTGTGGCTTGGTGTGGTAGTGCAAAGGCATGGGTAATATTAAAGGCTTAACAGCTGTATATTTGTATAGGAAGAGAGTGTGTGTCAGTGAAATAAGGCTGTTAGTACAGTCCAAGCAAACTAAACAAAGTGTGTATTTTCTTTCTCCTCTATGGTATGAGGTTAGAAATGAGGAAGTGAGTCAGTTTCTTGCAGGGGAGGAAAGAGTTGGAAATAGATGGGACATAGTGTGAGCAAATGAGTGGTACCTGTGGAGTGTTCCTGGGTGGGGACAAAGGCACCAGGACGAGAGTGGTGATGGGCACGTACAAGGGAACAGATGGATCATAGAATCCCACAATGGTTTGGGTTGGAAGGGGGCTTAAAGATGAGCTCATTCCAACCCCTCTGCCATGGGCAGGGACACCTTCCACCATCTGAGGTTCCTCCAAGCCCTGCCCAACCTGGCCTTGGACACTTCCAGGGATGGAGCAGCCACAGCTTCTCTGAACAACCTGTTTTAGTATATCCACACCTTCACAGTAAAGAATTTCTTCTTCTTACCTAATGTAAACCTGCTTTCTTTTTGATTAAAGCCTTGTCAAGTCACTCCATAACCTTGTCCAAAGTCCCTCTCCAGCTCTTTCAGAGCCCCTTTAGGCACTGCAAGGGGTTCTTCAGGCCGAAGAGCTCCACTCTCAGCCTGTCTCCATAGCAGCCTTATGATCATCTTCCTGACCCTCCTCTGGACTCTATCCAACAGTTCCTCTTTTCATGCTGGGGATCCCAGAGTAGGATGCAGTACTCTAGGTGAGGTCTCAGGAGAGCAGAGTGGAGGGGGAGAATCACCTCCCTTGACCTGCTGATCTCGGTTCTTGTGGATGTTGCATCAGAGGTTGGGGAGGAAAGAAGCCTAAGGAGATTGAACAGAAAGATCCAGGCTCAGGTAGCTGGCTGTGTTTCCAGTGCTGCCAGTTCACCTGGTGCATCAGGAGCTGGGAACACCTGCTCCATCACTTTGCAGGTGCAGAGGCATGTGTTGGGTTGTTCATCAGTGGACCTGGCGTGGTTTCACTCTGAGATGAAAGAACAGCAGCACCTGAAATCATGTTGCTTTGGAGAGGCTTGCAGAAGGCCAGAGATACACTTTAATAAAGAGCAACTGGTGGAAGGTTCTTTGGGCCCTCCAGGTGAGATCCAAAGGCTGGAGTCTCTTTGGTTCAGTACCTGCTTCTGTCCAGAGCATCACCTGAATTAACAGAATTTGGCCCTTGGTTACATTTAAGGGAAAAAGTTTGTGACTGTATTCAAAGTATGCTGCAAAGCCTGGCATTGATCAGAACATTAAATTTGTCCAAGCAGGGAGAAACATTGTCCTTTCTCGCCTGTATCTGCTGGTGGTTGGGAACTGCATGTGGTCAGCACACTGCTGGGGAAGGCTCTAGGGGCACACCTGGAGGGTGCATGGCAGCAGGACAGTATGGACGTGCTTGGCTGTGTCAGGGAAGGGAGGGATGAAATTCAGGGTGAGCTCTGATTCTGTTTGTCCTTGTTTCTGCAAAGTGTTTCAGCTCTTTCCACCTACGTGCTGGTGAGCAGGCTGGTTACACGGCATGGAAAACTCTCTGTAGGAAATGCAGTTTCAGTTCAGACTGTTTTGGTCATTAGGGCTTGGAGCAGAACCTTCTGTGTGGTGGTGTTTTACAGCATAGCTCTTGGTATTAAATAGCTTTTGTTTGCACTTTGTTTATTAAGTTTTGGCTCGGTTTCTTTCTGTTTACCAGCAAGGGCCCTTTTCACTCTGTTAAGTGAAACATAACTCTTACTGCTCATTTACATCACCTTACTTTGACTTCTGGTACTTAGTGTGTAGATTTAATGTTTGTTGGAAAAGCCATGCCTGCAATACCCATTGGTCTCCTGTAGCACAAATAAGTTTTTGATTTATTAAAGTTCTTTCTATTAATGGACAAATGAGGAACTATCTGCATAAGCATCCTCCAGAGAAAAGCTGTGGTTGAGAATAACTGGGAAGAATCCCATGTCAGTGTCTAACCAGCCTTTGTTGTATTGACCAAGATATCTTTTTATATATATATAAAAGTCAGTATCATCCTTTAGAGGCATTGTCACCATCTTCTGGGTTTTGTCACTTCAGTGTTTCAGCAAACTCAGCTCTGTAGCACAGGCACGTCCCCAGGCCTGGGATCAGCTGTGCCTTTCCTGTTGGGATGTTATCTGTGGTACGCTCCATAGCCATAAACCACCAGTTGTTAATCATATAATCATAACAGACACTGATATTTTATTTTCACATTGTTGCCCAGCTAGAAAATAGCAGAATTTGCAGAGGAACCTTTCATCCTCTGTTATTCCTGACGTTTTTGGTGCCTCTCTGTATATCACAGATAGGCTCTTTGCCCTTTTATTGTTTGGTCACCTTAGAAAACTGTGATCCTGGTGATGTGTACCCTTTATTCCTTTCATGTGCAATAAACAGCTTTCAGGCTTTTTTTATCTTTTTGAACTTTGTGTTGAAATCTAAGAGAGAGCAAAGAGCTGCTAACCTGGAGTAGCTTTTTCCCATGTTATTGTCAGTGAGATCACACCACCATTCCCCGTTCATCTCGTGGTTTTATTCTTTTAGCACACCACAATCAAGTATAGGAAGCCATGTAAGAAGCCAAGAGTAAACAATGGGATGCTTTGTTTACTCTGTGAATAATCTTAGCTTCTCCATTTTAAATCCGATAATGCTAAGAATAATTATGGAAATTTATTTTGCATGTGTGTGATTAAATCTTGAACCAGATGCACCTGCACTTGTAGCTTTGCTGGGTGGAATATCTGGTCCTTTACAGTTGGTAGCTGTTATTTGTTACAGCTCCCCTGACACAAGACAAAAGGAAAAAGAATCTTGGCATGTAATTAAATTTTAATTTGGCTTAATCTTTCCAAATCCTAAATTGTGACTGTTTTGTAGTACACACTGAGAGAAAGGGAGAGCGATACAGCTAAAGCTGGAAATACTTTGGAAAGTTCTACGAAATACGGAAACCAAGGATTTCTTGAGACCCTCGCTGATGGTTTGTGATCCCTGGAGGGATGGCCAGAGCCTCTCCTGACCCTGCAGCCTGGTCCCTGGGGAAGCCACTGCCCTGGCCAGTCTAGGATGGGACCTGGCAGCCAGTGCTGTGTCCTGCTGACGTGTCCCCAGGGCACAGGAGCCCTGGTGGAGGAGAAGGGCAGGGGCTGAGCCATCAGCAGACTGAGAAATAAATTAATGGTTTGTACATATGTAAAAACCAATCATCCTGCTTCCCAGCAGAACAGCACCCAAATGAGCAGAGAAGTAGTTTTTGTCCTTTGCTAAAATGGAGATATTTTTGTATATGTTTTGGAATGCCTAGGAATCTGCTGCTGGGAAATGCATCGATCTCTAGAATTAGGACACCGGACTTTAAAGACAAATGTTAGAACATACTGTCTGGGCTATAATTTCAGACTTTTTTTGGGTTTGTAAATATGCAGGACTTGTATTTGGGGTTTGTGTCTGTCCTTATTGTACTTATGTGTGTGTGTATATATATATGTACATATATGTCTGACGGAATCAGGAATTGTGGTGCATCCAAGGGCCCTTGGGAAGGCTGTCTTGTACCAGAATACTCTCAATTTTTAAGCTTCCCAATACCTCTGCATCTCTACCTAAAACACAGGGAAGCTCTGTGAGTGTGTGGGTATCTGCAGGAATGCTGGAGTTGTGTCAAATGCAGCTAATGCTCCTGGTGTGGACCCAGTGCATTCCAGTCAATGGTGGCAGGATTTTCAGGTCCAAGATCCACATTCTGTACTCAGGCTACAGACATTGCAAACCCATTAGTCAGTGCTTTTAGTCTTTTTACAGTGTGTTAGTGCAGTTATAGTTCTGAATTAGTAAGGCAGTTGTCGTCAACTTTCTTAATCTGAAGTAATTATATTTGTTGACCAGAAGAATCATGAAATGATTCAATTATCCTTATTAAATTCCTTTACTCCTCATCACAGGCAAATATTAGTTTCCCATGCTTGTTATTCTTTCATGTCTGTGATTCTGGTTCATGTTTGTTGTTCATGTAGGAGATGTGGATTAGGGATGGGGATGAAGCACATTGTAACTTAGAATCTTTGCAGGGCTTTTATTATTATGCTTCTCATTTTTAACTTTGAAACAGATCTCTGCTTGGATAAGTGATAATAATGAATTGACTTTAAATGGTAAAGGATGTAAATTGGATTGTTGGTTTTGCTAACTTTTAAATCGTACTTATTCCCACCATAAAAAAAATCGTGTAGTGGTTGTTGAAAGCTGTATTGAATCAGCTGTTGATTCTGCTGTGATCAGGTTTCTGGGGCTGGGTGGCTTTCACTTTGACAGTCTAACCCCTTCTATATTTAGATACAACATGTGTGATCGTATCTTTGAGAGTCTTGCTTGTTCCTTCTGTTTTCTTGTGGTCACTGCCATAGGGTGGATTCTGTGTCTGTGACATCAACAGCTCGTTTTGCGTGTTGTGAATATTTTCATTATTAGAGGTTTGAAGAATAGATAATATTAACAGAAATAAATTGCCGAGTCAGCTGTGTAATGAAAGCATCACTGGCTTCAAAACAAAAAGGAAAGGAAAAAGCCCACTCAACCACATTAACCAGTGTGAAATTGCATAACTGTGGACAACCTCAAAGCGTGTAGATTGCCATCCAGTTGTATCAGTAATAGTTGTTTAACAGCAAATCTAGAATCTGACTTAATATTCCAAATAATTTAGGACAAATATCCTAGAAACAAACCTACACTGTAATTTACTAATTTAAACACCACAAGACTTAATTTTGATTTTTCCTTGTGGGTCAGAGAGCTTTAAATAGTACTTAAAAATCAAGCTCCTCCTGGAGATGAGTGGGAGTTTTGTTGGGTTTTTTTTTTCAATGTTTAACAAAAGACCAAGTTCTGTCATAATTTGTGCAATTTAGTTTTTTATTAATGTACCCCATGTGTTGTAATGTAAAGCTTCAGGGTTCTGCACAGGCTTTGTTTATAAGCTGGGCTTGATTACTGCTTATGACTTGTTACCTTCTTGATTATACTATGAACTACAGTTTTGATGGTGTGTTTTGGGATTTATTTTTCCTTTCTCCTGTGGTTTTTTGAGTTTATTCCTCTTATTTCTGTTGGGAATGAGATTAGGGGAACATTTGAGTGTAGATGGGTTGTCACAAGCAGTGCCTTCCTCTCTAGGTTAGTGTTAATTTTCTGTCATTACACCCCATATAGGAAATATTAAAGAATATTTGGTAGCACAGAACCACGTTAACTCAGTGTGTATGGGAAGGACTGTAAAGTACTGATCAGCAAGGTTTATTTTGGCTTCTCCTGGCAAGTGAAGGACTCTTGACCCTGCAGGTATGGAAGAAGGAGCCTGTGCAGAAACCTTGGTGTAAGGCTTTGTAAGCAAAGTGTGTTTAATTGTTATGTTATGGGAGAGCTTTGGTATTGCCAGCACTGGCAAGCAAGACCTTGCAATTTTTTTTTTCTCAAAACACTTGTATTTTTTTTTTTGACCATACAGCTTTCAAGTAGAGTTTTCTAAGTGATCATATGGCCTATAACCATCTGTATACTATTTATCCAAGCTTCACCTTTAAGTGATGTACATATTAAGCGAGGGTACACTGTGTTATTTATAAAAATCCAGCCTAAAATTCCTAGAAACTCAGGGAGTTTGGGTTACCCTGCCTGCTGCTGCCAAGGGTGAGGCTCTTCAAATGCCATCTCGGCGAGGTCGCTCCAGATGACCTCGGCGTAACGTGATAAAAGACTATTTTTGTCTCAGCAGACGATATTATCTCACCATAACATTTTTGAACATTTCTGGCTGGATTGTTCTGAATGTTGGAGCCGTGCCTGGAGAGGGGCCTGAAACACAATGCCTGCCATTCTCAATTGTGTGAGCACTTGGGTTTGATGATGGGACCGTGGTGAGCAGGGTGGGAGTGGGGCATTAATTAGGCCCCTCCAGTCCAGTTCCCAGCACCTGTAGCCTTGAGACTTACACTAGCTCAGATATATTTGATTTCTAAACCAAGTATTTGTGTACGAGTGTGTATGTGTGTCTCTGTGTACATTTACATAAAAGTTGTACTATGTACAACTGTAAAAATATGCCTACATATTCAAAAAAACTACATATATTTGTATTTATAGATGGTCATTTTATCACCTTAAGGTGGTTATTCAGCTATCCTAAGCCATTCCAGCCATGGCTCTCCTCTGAGTGGAAGTTTTTTCTAATCCTTGGTGCAAGCATGGAAATGGCAAGCAAATGCCATTGGGTGATCTGCCCACAGCATTTTCACTGAGCCTTCATTAAGGTTGCTTAAGTTAGAAGTAATTTGCCTCCCTTGAGGGGAAAATTCTGATATTTGGAATGTTTATCAGTCATCTGCAAAACGAAATGAACATAATTGGTGGCTAATTGTTTGCAAGAACTGTGAAATACAATTACGAAGAGTTAAGCTGAAACCAATTGTGTTTATGAAATCTAGCATAAGAAACACTGTATTAATCCTGCCTCAATACCAGGAAACGCAATTAGTGTAATTAAGACTATCATATTGTAATTTTCTTGGCGACTCGATGCCTTGGCAGCCGCTTTGCCCTGCCAGGGCTGGAGCGGAGCGCGTTCCTGTCGGCGGCTCCTTCTGCCAGGGGAGCTCTGCAATGACTTTGTTTACCCTTTGTTTGTGGTGGGATGCTGCTGCCGGCTGGAAAAAATGTTCCAAAGTGCTGCGTTTGTGTGGCTGGGCTGCGGGCACGGTGTCGTTTTGCAGGCTGTTGTTGTCTGTGCTGGCTGCAGCTGCATCCCCGCCTGCGAGCGAGCGGGAAGGTTTGGGATCCTCGCTGGGGTTCCTCCAGCTGGGATTTCACCCGCGGGCTGTGTTTTCTGCCAGTTCTGCCCTGACAAGCTCTGTCTCTATCCTGTGCCACCCTGGGGGTCCCGAGCCCTGTGTAGGAGGGGACAGTGCAGGAGCTAGAGGCTGCAATTAGGGCAGAGTAAACAGGGAGATGAGAACTGCAATTATGCTCTCATTAGCGTTGCTGCTATATCACGACAAGCACATACATAAATAGCTTTGTTTGTATTGAAATAAACTTCGGCATGTTTAACTTGGTGTTAGGAGCAGCAATCATCGATATATCCATGCTGCTAACAATGTGGAGCATCACTCTTAAACCAGTTTGAATATACATCGCTGATGGATTTGTTGGAGAATTTGCCCAGGTCAGGAAAAATTGAGTATGGTAACATAGTTGTTATTGTTGCAGTTTGTCTGTCACTGCTGTGAATGTTAATTAAGGGATAATCAGCATAATGCCTACTTTGAGCTCTTCGTAATGGTTTAATTGCTTCTCTGAGTTAAATAAACACTTTATGCTTATTTTACAAATTTTTCCCTGGGGAGCTTGTCACATGGAAGCGTACGTGCGTGTATTTATTTTTTAAACATAAAGAATAATCGGTTATTTAATTAAGCTTCTCCTGAAGTTCTCTTTTGGGATATTCTGTGTTCCTAAGAGCTGCTCTGATAACTAATGTGTCAGAATAGGCTGAGTAAGAGAGGTAATGAGTTCGTCAGTGGGAAAATGAACGTGCGTGTTAATGTTATTATTCCAGAGTCATCTCCCTGCCCATCCTTTGTGGGCACAAGTGCCTGTGTACATTTTTCTGTACTTTGTGAAATGCTTTTAACAGTTTCAAGGGGCTGTGATGGCTGCAAAGGATGGCTGAGGACTGTCTCCATGTAAAGTGAGGCTCTGGGTACCAACTGGTTTGAAGCCTGAGCTTATGCAGATTTGAGGTCTCCCTAGGGATTTCTCTTCTCTAGGCTAAACAAGAAACCGTATAATAATTGTTTTGATCCTTTTTTCTATTAATTTTCATTCTGTTCATTTGTCTTTTTGAAGACACTTTATTTCACTATATATATGCATGCCACATGTATCCCATATCCATTGGAACTGCCTGGAGTCTGCAGAAAATTTTACCTGGCTCTTCCTTCTACAGTGTAAAAGCCTTCATGTCTTTTAAAAAAGATCACCTATGCTGGAACACTTACAAGAGATATCCAGTGTCTTTTCTTATTGCCTGCATTTCTAGCTCCTGTCTGTTCAGCCAGGGTACAACTCACTTGAAGTATTATTGGAATTTGTTCCTTACAAAAGGCCAGAGCAGTGTGCAGCCTGGCTAGCAGGCTCCTCGGTGAGCTGGTGACCCTGTTCAACAGTGACATTATTTAGCACAGGAATTGACTGTTTTCCTGATAAGTTTCTCAGCCAAGAAGTCTATGTTTACAAAATACGGGTGCAGTGCAATTACTACCTAAAGGTCTTCTTCCTTTCCTTCATACAGGGGAATTTCATACCTTTCCTTGAAATGGTTTGAACTGCTGAATTAAATAATACACTGTTAAGGTCGTGTTCAAACAATGCGATTGTAACTGTCTTCTCACTTCCCTGGTAGTGCAGGGCTAGGCTGCGGTCCCTGCTCCATGGTGGTGTTGTAAACACCACACTACACAGCCCAACCTCACCCTATTTTGGAGCCCGTTGTGTTGATCAACACCAGGGTGATCTGTCTAATAAGGCTGTGAGTGTTTGTGTGTGGGTGGTGGTGCTGTGCAGATCAGGGGCGTTTTTGTTTATGAGCAGAAGAGTGTGAGGACAAACTTCATACTCTGCTGGGTCTTGGAGCAGTGAGTGGCTTTGGATGAGCATGTGAGCGATGACAGAACTTTTAGTCGAGTTTTTCTCCTGTTCAGTCCAGCAGCTTCTCTGCAAGTGAGGCTTAACTCTACAGAAAGGTGGAGATGTGTTCAAAGGCTTCTCAATTTATTTATTGATGTCTTGGCTTTCCTTGAACTATGGCCTTTTGTGTGTTCAAATAACAGAAGGTTATGTTTTCCTCAGGGTGAATCTAAGACTGAAACTGTGTTTTTGACAGGCACAGCAAATTGAATGAATTTCAGTTTTAAGGCCAACACAGATACCTGAGCATCAAATTTGGGTGCTCTGCTTTGAAGTACATTATATACACAAAAGAAATAGAGGTCTGCAAGCTGATAAATGGCATTTATCAACTTCTGCTTATTCAGTTATTTCCATTCTGTATGTAGCCAGAAAAACTTATGCACAAGATGGGATTAAGTGAATTAGGTAGCTAGTAGAGCCAACTGCTATGTCAGAAGTAGAACTGTAGCTATTTTCTAAGCCCAGAATGTACAGTTGAGATATTACTTCAATACTACTATCTCTCCTCTGCTTGCAACTTCTTAAACCCCTTGTTTGATCATTTTAAGAGCTGTATGGCAAGGACCATTTTGAATATCCAATTTGGAGCATTATTTTTCTTGCTTTATTTTTATTGTTTAGATAGATGTGCCAGGTAGGCATAGTGTTTCGTCTTATCTGCCTGGGTTTAGTGAGTTGCTGAAAGCAGTTTGTGCAAATGTCTGGGCAATTTCATATTGAACTTTTTATAATTAAAAATGTAATGAGAGTCATTAGAGCAGCAGTGATTCTGTTCTAAGTACAAATGCAGTTAGAGGTTGAAAAATTGCCTTTCAAACCAGATAGCCCTTAAAAGCTGCCAGCATGCAGCGCTGCTGATAAGGAACGTGGGGCTCTTTCTAAGCCCTGCATGCTTCCACATGGATTTTGCTGGTGTTTTCAACAGTTTGGAGCAGAGGCTGCTGTCTCCACAAATTTCCCACCCCTCTCAGTAAAAAGTGACTCTTGTGCATGTGTGTGGAGCTGACATTTTGACTCCCTCTGCAGACAGTTGATGCTTCCCCCTGTGAGACGTGCCTGGAAAATGTGGCCAGAAGAGTTGTGTGCTCAGTGGGGTGAGAGCACTGCCTGCCTTCCCGGGGACCAGACACCCTCCAAATTCCTCAACAGCCAGTGGAACAAATTTTCCCCCTTCAGGAGGAGTTTCAGAGCACATAAGTGAACTGCGGTGCTCTGATTCATTGTCTTTTTGAAGAGTATTTTTGAGTAAAAGAGGGAAACTACACGCTGCAAGTCTGAGAGAGTGTTGGCCAAAGTAACATCCTCCAAACACGTCGGGTTGTGGAGAATTATGCTCAGAATTTTGTCTTTTTCTGGACAGAGATAAAGTGAAAATAGTATCTTATTCCCAAGTGTAATTTTATTTGGCATCTACCAGTGCTGTTTCATTGTGCACAAGGAACTCTCTTCTGCCCCTGATTTTTTTCTCGTCTGTCTTCTACTACATCTTGCAGTATGTCGAATCTACATTCAAACCTTTATTTTAATCGTGTCTCAGAAGCTGGATGATGGTTCTTCAGCCTGGCTGTGGATGTGTTGCTGCTTGTAAAGCTTTCTGTTCAGTAGAGTGGCTGTTCTGTCTTGTACTGCTCTGAAGTGCTTCTCTTCCTTGTGATTTTTCTATTAGTAGGAGACAGTTTGTGCTGGTAAAAACAGCGGTTGTTTTTGACTTTGAGAAAGTTGTGGTTTGATACAAGCGACCTGACCTGATGGAGAGCTGCTGCTGAAAGACATGACCTCATGATGTCCTCTCCACCCTTTGCATCATTTCCCACTGTTTCCTTTGCCTGGTGCTGGCATTTGCCTGACCCATTAGCCTGGTCAGGAAGGAAAAACTGATCTTCTGCCATTCAGTCTCAGCTCCCACAGTTCAGGAGCAGAAAAGAGGAGGGGGAGGTCAGGAGGAGGAAGAAATGAGAGTGATGCTTCCACTTTAGTGGCATTAGCTCACAAACCTATTTATCCAGCCACTAATTATGTACCTTGGTAGGAAAATGATGAACTAATGTGAGTTAGGAACATGAGCTGCGTATTACAGGGGTTAGAATACAAGAAAGCACTTGTTAAATTATTTTGTTCAGTTTGCAGATGGTTTTAAGTGCCTGCTTTGCACTGCTTGTTGGGTGTGTGTGCCACAGGCTTTGGGTGGCTGTGAGGCACCATCACATGGGCACCCCGGAAGAGAGTCTGGGACCCTCTGTTCTGTGAGAACCTTTTTATTGTTTCTTCTGCATATTCTTTTGCTGTGGGGCTTTCGAAACCCAGCCCATAAAGAAACCATCCATTATATTTGTGTCACCTCAGGCTTCTTTCTGCTGTGAACTAGAAGTGATCATCTGCTGCACTGCCCAGAAAGAAATGGAAAATGCAGATGCCTGAGGGGCACTTGAGCTGAGGACGTGCTGGGCAGTCAGATGTCACTTCAGTCCTGTGGAGATCTACTGGCAGGACTCTGCCTTTTCTTTGAGTTATCTGGGAACCATTTAATTTAATTTCAAGAAAAATTGAAGACACTTATTGGGGATCAGTTAATTGTGAAGGCTGTACAAAGGGGTTATCATTGGAGTCCCTGCTCCTCCCTGGCCCTTGGCTGAGGAGCTCTTGCACTAAAGAAAGGATGCTGTGTGGAGACGAAACCTCTCCCTGATTTCAAAGCAATATAAATTCTTCAGTTCAGAAACAGTGGCCTCTCTTTCTGTGGCTTGTCTCATTCTTCTGTCCAAATACCAGGAGAATCACAGCGTCTTGTGGATTTCAGAGAGCTTGGCCCGTCTTATTTCAAATCAGATGAGGAATGTCAGTTTGCCCTGCTCTAGATCTTCCTGTCTTGCTTGCAGTTTGATCTGGATGTTTGGTACTTTGCTGTGTCAGTACATCCGTTCTACAGGAAACACTTGTGGCTTCTGTACCTGCAGCATTTTTCCACACTCTGAGTGAGCTTTGCCATCTTGGCAGCTGTAACTGAGAATGCTGAAGCCTTGGGGTGGATGCTGTGATAGGCATCCTGCACCTGACCACAGCTGAGGGTCTGGTGACCATAAAAATGCCTTTTTCTTGGTCTGTGCATGAGGCAGAGAGGAAACAAAAAAGAACTAAATTGGTGCTTAAATATAAACACGTGTACTATCTGTGCAGGTAGTGGGTTTTACCCAAGAGCTTTATCAAACTGCGAATTTGGGAATTTCCAGTTTGGGAAACGAAGTGGGAATTTTGTCCACTGGATGTTTCTATTTGCCCTTGAATGAGAGTGTCTCAAAAATGCAAATCCTAATAGGTTTGCATATCTGGGAATTAACTTTTCTTTCCACCTGCCTGTTTCTCATCTTCTTTTTGAAATTTTTTGCTACAGCCTGAAAACCGAAAGTCTTGTTGGCCTCCAAGTATCTTCTTGAAACCAAGGTGGGGTTTTTTGTGGTTTTTTTTTTCCTCAGTGTCAAATATCACCATCAGCTTCATTTCACCACTGCACATGCTTTCCTATCCTGTTAACCATTGTGCTGTATCTGCTGGAAGCGGAGGGTTTTGTTACCTGTAGACAAAGAGAGGCTCCTTCGAGGTGTCTGCCAGCAGCGGGACCCAGCTCCCCACCTGGCCTTGCACACAAAGGGCCACTGTCCTCAGGGTTTGTCTGTAGCTGCACAAAGTCTGAAAGCTGAGCTCTGGGGGGAAAACTGACACAAATTCCACGTTCCCATTGCAAGCTGGCGGTTTCAAAGGTGCTGCACCTGTAGCCTGGTTTAAGACGTTATTGTAATAGTTACTATCCCATAGTAACGTCCCCTAAGTTAAAACTTAGTATTTTGTGATTGAAATGACTTTGTAAGAAGGAATGTATTTGGTCTAACCTCAGCCTCAGATGTGACAAGAGGGGATAGTAGGCAGAAACTGTAACCTCGAGCACTGGGATGTTCCTTTGACTTTCAGTTTGTGAGCAGCGATAATCATTTACTTATTTTCATTCAGGGATTTATCAAGGGGAGGAGGATGATCATATTTTCCTTTACTTAAGCCTTAAGTTGGAGCCTGAGGTGGTGATAACTTCTCAGGCTGTCGTGCGTTTGTGCTAAAACCTTGGTCAGCACTACCCTTGCTCTCAGCCAAGGCTGAAGAGACACTTGGCACATCTTTGTGTTACCAGTGGGCAGTTGCCCTCATGCCAGAACACATTGTGATTTCCAGTGAAAAACACATACATGGCAGGGAGAAGCGATTTATTTTGACATTCCTTGAAGCCCAAACAGCTGCGCTCAACCTTTTTTTTTTAAATTTTAAAAGCACAGTGGCATCTCCCTGGATAATCAGAATTACAGCCGAGCGTGAACAGCGGGGCATAGTTCTGTGCGGAGTCACTTAGCGAAGTGTTGCAACACAGATTATCCGATGCGAAACAGCTGTATTCATTACTAATAGAGCAATTTGACAAAACACCAACATGGCTTTTTCCCACAAGAACAGATGTGTGGAGCAGGCTGCCACCCCCTCCCCAGATTGCCAGCATCTGTGCGTCATGTCATGCTCCGAGGTGCGGCGTGGCCGTGGCTCCTGCCAGAGTGGATGCGTTTATTTTATCCCTACGATGAAATAGTTGTGTTGTGACTAATCGGGATCCATCGGCTGGAAAATTTTAACGGCTCGGAAGAAAAATCTTTCTGCCTTGTTATTGCTTATTACTTAATAATAGTGTTTTGTGGATGCAAATGTGTTGTAGCTTCCCAACGCACGCCAAGCGCATCTGAACTTCCTCCTTTTTTCCTTGCTGTCAGCTGCTAAACAGGCACTAAAGGATTTGTGGTCCGCTATACACCTCTCAGATTCTCCCTGAGAACAGTGGAGCTGTTGCTTAGCTTGCAGATGGGAAAATACATATTATAGCCAAATAACTTGAAGTTGTGGACAGTTGAGGGTCCATTTCCCTTCTTTCTCCGCCTACATAAGTCAGTTTGTTTATTCCATGTCTAAGTTCTCAGTAGGAGCACCTGTGATTACAGTAACTTGTTTACAATTAAACTGCTATATCATAGGGGCCACCTAAACAGACTAAATAGAATCAGAAAGCTTTTATTGCCTTTGGGAGGTCATCGGCCTCTGGAGTAAGAGGAAGGGAGGAGGGAAAGCAGCAGGGACTGTGTGGGGAGCTGGGGAAGACACGTGGCTTCAGACAGTTCAGAACTAGAGCTTTGATTTATTTCTGTTATTTGTTAAAAATATCAAACAGTCCTCCTTGTTGAAATGCAAAGTATTTGAATAGCAGAATGTGATCACAGTTACTTTTTTTAGAATTTAGGATACTTTCCTCTGTGCATCAAAGCACAGAGATGACATTCCATTTCCAATGTCTCTACAGTAATGTTTTTGGTTGGGGGTTTTTTTTCATCTGACTAACATGCTGAGAGTTGGTCAGTTTCTCAGATTTTTGAGTTCAGGAGAGATTTCTCAGATGTTTGGTTTCCTTGTCTTAGAAGCAAATAATTTCAAACCCTTGTTTTTCCATTAGCCTACCAATAGTCATCAGTAAGTGTTTCACTGGAAAGAAATGAAGAGCACAGAAGGTGAGAAATTGGAGGAATCTGAGAAATCCCATGGAATCTGAAAATGAAATAACTGTGAGACAGTTTTACTTCAGGTACACTTGTTAGTCTGATGAGTGTGATCAAAGACTCAGTGTTTTGTGTAACTCCAGACAGTCCCTGGGGGTTGATCCAACACCTCGGTTCCCTCCAAGACAGGAAGAGCATCCAAAGGGTGTGTTGCACAGTGGAAGGCATGGACAAAGGTGTTCCTGGGCACCTCAGCATCTGGAAATTTGGTGGGATGGATCTGGATTAAGGCCTTTACAAGGAGTTGGTTTGTGTGAAGCTGGTGGGGATGCTCTTTGCTCTTTTGGCACAAACTGGGGAGCACAGCCAGGACAAGGTGCAGCCACTGCTCTAGACACGGGCACTTCATTTTCCAGGGTGTGCTTGTCATACTCCATCAATTAAACACAATACAGTTAAGGCGTAAAACAAGTTCCTTTCACATGCTGATAATTTTGGGGGTCTTTGGTAGCATGTGGTTTTACCAAAACAAGTCCCTTCTTAGTTACTTGTAAAAAAGAATCTTGAGAGTGCAAAGAGCTTTCCAAAGTGGATTTTTTTGGGCAGCCCAGCTCTTGCTGAAACACACATTTTGTGTACAAAGGCAGCAGTTCTAGGCACTCACAGCACATGGGGATGGTGCTGGTGGGATGCTGGGGAGTGCCAGGAGTAGATGCTCCTGTGGCTCTGGGAGATGAGCAGGACAATACCCAGGCAGAGCCCTCAGCAGATCAAACAGGGTGCCTGCTTTCATCACAGCAGCCCAGATCACTATCCTTAGCCAGACGTGCTCTTGGCACAGGAATGCAAAAACCCTTGTCACAAGGGAGGCTGAAAGAAACTGTCTTTCAGCGTGGTCATTTTCCCCTCACCTTGAGCTTTTTCAGCAGATGTTAATAAAGCTGTAATAAAGCAAATATTTGTTAATAAAAAAAAAATCCCAAACTTGATACTTGGAAGCAAAATTATGTGAAAATATTTTTCTGGTTATTCCTGCTTGCAGGTTTTATAATGTAAATTAGTTTTTAGTGTTCAGGTTGCCAGGATAGCTCGCCACATTCCTTCAGTAATGTGGCAAAAATGTGTCCTTCAAACTTGTTAACCAACCCTAGGCTTCACAAACACCACCGAGGAGACAAAAGTATGTTGTTTCAAAACAGAACAATATCAAACAAGCCATTCATTTTAAAGTTAGCCAGAGAAAGTAGGGAATGCCTGCAGGTGGTCTTTCATGTTTTGGTCTAGAGACCTGTTTTCAAAAAGGAATATGAGTCAGCTGGACCAGCCATCATGGCAAATCCATACTGCAGGTCCATTGGCATGCTGAGATTAACCCATTTCTGTTAGAGCTCCCTCCTTCACAGTGTTGTCTGCATTTTGAATGCATACAGAGTTTTAATGGGAGAGTGTGTGCAGCTGGAAAGCAACATCTGTGATGCTCCAGTGTTTTCTTCTGATGTCCAGCTGATGCAAACAAATGCATAGCTATGGTTGTCTGACTGTTGACTTATTATCCACAGGAGTCCTCGGGAGCTAAAGGCTTTATTTTTCTTTAAAAGTGTAGCTGTTTCTTGCATATGCTTTTTTAAACTTCGTTTAGGGTTTTGTCTACTGCCTCTGGTTTTTTTCAGCCTTCTAATAAGATTATTTAAATTTGACATCCTAACTATTCTAGGACAACGTTCTCAGAACAAACCCTAAAAATTTAACATACACAGACGTGAACCAGAAAATCCATATTTTCCTTTATTATTCTGCCAAATGTTATGTGCATTTCCTTTTAAAGTATAAGAATTCAAACAGTTACAGTTGCTTGACTTGGAGCGTAACCTGGTAATGAGATTGTTAATGGCACAATGATATTAAAAGTAAGGAAGTTAGACTGCAGCAATTAACTCCTTTTATTACTTGTCTGGTGTTTTCTTGTGTTAAGGATATGGGGTTCCTTAAATAAACCTCTGAAACTACTTTCTTCTTTCAAAGTGAGATTGATTTGTACAACTCCTTCTCATCATGTTGAGTCTATAAGCTGCTAATGGATCATGATCTGTATCTCTCATTGCTTCAAAATACAAAGCAGAAGATTGAAATGACTGCTTATAGGTTCATGCAAGTATTAAAAATCAAGGACTGTGGTTTGCATTGAAGGAAAAATGCATCTATTAAGTCCAACATCAGAATACCAGACATTCACTTAACATTTGTGGGTTTATTTACATCTTTGATTTTCCTTTTCCTTCAGCAGCTTGTTATAACCTTAAAAAAATGAAAGTTTTTATAACTGTGTGCCAACAAATACTTTGTTAGAGACCAACCTAAATCATTAGACCAAAGGAGTAGAAAATGGAACTTGTTGGCGGAGCTCCTCAGTTGGTCTTGTTGGTTCAAGATTTCTTGTGTTTTGTGAGGGCAAGCTGAAAAGAGAGAATGTGTCAACATTTGAAATGTTCTACCTGCAATATGTGGGGGTGGATGAGCATGCCACAAGGTCGGTTACATACTATATATAGTATAAAAATATGTAAAATCTTCTAATTGTACTGAACCAGTCTGTGTAACAGCCTTGCAAGAGATTGTGGGCTGAGAGCTCCATTTATCTTTAATGATGCAGTAAATGGATGTTGTGCTAAGATCATGAAATGGTTTTGGGTTAGAAGGGACATTAAAGATCATCTCGTTCCACCCCCTGCCATGGGCAGGGACACCTTCCACCAGACCAGGCTGCTCCGAGCCCTGTCCAGCCTGGCCTTGGATGGTTCCAGGGGTCCAGGGGCATCCACAGCTTCTCTGGGCTGTTGCAGTGCCTCACCACCTGGTACTGTGTAATGTCTAAGCCAAGAGAAAGATATTTTTCTATTCTACAATTTTATTTATTTACCTTAGCAGATTATATATTATGGTAATAGTGATTTCAGTGTCATAGACCCTACTCACTGCATCTAAAAAACATCACTTGTTTGCTTAGACTGGTGTCAAATGGTTTTGGTACCTGTAAGGGCTCACCCTCCTGGTTAAGGGAGAAGAGCAAGTTTTTGTATCCTTTACTTGTGGAAGTCAAAATTTATAAACATTAGTTGTGTATGAAAAAATTCCGTCTTCAGCAATTGATTCAGTTGAATGAGAAGTTGGTTCATGTGCAAGCTCTTTGATAATCCGTAATAATATTCATCCTTCTATAATAAAAATTCAGAAATAGCACTAAACATGTTAAGGCTTCTTCTCCGCTTCCTTTGTGTGTTAATGCTGTTAATTTTCAGTTTTCAAATCTGCTTGCAACCTCAGGCTGTTGGGTGAATTTTGTGACAGCGCTGTGTAGAATTGTGTTCTCACTTTCCAATTTCTTTGGGTGAGTAGTGCAAATTAAGGATATCAGTTCATATGTGTGGGGAGATTGTTTATAAAATTTTTAGAAATGTTTCACATCTGCTTAGGGTGACTCCAAAAATAGCACATCCTACCTGTGTGCCAGTGGACCCACTTGCCTGTCTGTGCCCTGGCAGTGTAGGAGATGCTGCAGACTGCTTGAAATTGCTCTTGTAGCTCCTCTTGTGTGAGCTCATGAAATCAAACATAAAACTGTGCCTTAACTGCACCTGTTACACTGTGTGTTATCTGGGATGACATATTGCAAAGGTATCTTAGCAGGCAGGTTCACATTACCTGAAATTCGAGCTGATTATTAGATACTGCAAGACAAGCCAGGTTAAAGTACAATTTTAGCTGCTACTGTAATAGTGAGTGACCCAGAAAGACTTTCTAAAATCTCGATCTCTTGATGCATTTCCATGTTGTCTTAGTAATCCTGCAAGTAGCACTATCTGTTTAGCTTTCATTTCTCGTCACGGTTTTGATTTTGGGACAGTGCTTTTAATTTTTTTTTCAATCTGCACCTAGTACTGAATATATAGATTGCCATGAAAATAATGTCATGTTAATTAAAACAAGGGAGCTTCAATACCTATTGAACTCAAGTTTCTGAGACTTCAGGTTTTTCTCTTCCATTAAACACCTCTCCATGTGAGTAATAATGTGCAAAATGCAATGTATTGTGCCTTAGAACAGCTTGAATATATGGATTATTTTAGTAAGCATCACTCGCAGACAGTTCATACCTAATCCAAACTGGGACCAGTCTATTAACATTACTCTCCAGTTAAAATCACACCCACTGGCTGCTTCAGCTGGGAATGCAGAGCACAGTGGGCTGTACTGGTTGTGATGAGAGAATTGATCAGTTTCTGCTTCTCCACAGGACTGTGCCCACTTGTGCCCAGAGCAGCCCCTCCCTCGATTTCTGTATTAGAACTTTCTCTGTACCTCACAGACCTTTTGAATATAATTTAGAGACAGAAGTTGTTTTGTCTGGTGTGATATTTGGGCACTAATCTCAAGGTGAGGGCTTGTGTGCAACATGGGCGAGAGGTGAGGGAGCTCTTGGTCCCTCCTGGCGCAGTGGGGCCCTCAAATGTTTCACTTCCAGAGAATACAATCAAATAACTTTAGAAAAAGGTGCTGGTACCGCCTTCCTTCTGCCTGGGAGCAGTTCTGCAGTGACTGAGCCAATTTTATTCAAGAATACAGGTGAAATTGGTACAGCTGGTGGCTGATCAGAGAGAATGCTCTGCCCTAGCAAGAAAGTCAAGGGCACAAAAATTGTTCCCGGTTTCTCTTTCCAGTTGGGTCACTGGTCACAGTGGAAACCACGACACATGGAGTCTTTTCCCCCAGTTAATAGCAATTGTGAGAATTAGTGCACATTCAAGCTTTTATTAATAGAACAGACCTTTCCACTTAGTGTGCTCTGTTATTTTGCTGTGCAGCGGAATCTGTTGATTTCAAAACCTTTCAGGCCATCCTTATTTCACAATATTTTATCTACATGGCCTTGTATCATTATTCTTGCAGTTACTTTTGCCCTGATGCTGAAATGATAGTGCTCAAGCATCCAAGGAATTCTAAACATGGAGTGGGGACAGTTCCTAGGCAAAGCACATTTGCCGCGATTTTCTGTAACAGCAAAAATTCCTTAGATATTTTCATAATTGTCATAATAATTTGCATAAAATCGCTTCTGAATTCTGAAACGAGCTTTCAAAATAAATGCAGAAATACTCTTTTATTTACCAAAGAGACAAGGTGTTTAGTAACCAATCTGCAATTACAAAAGGGCACTGAAGTGAGGCTGCTGAATATTTAATTTGCTTAATGTACAACTGCCACTGTTAATAGCTTTGACACAACTAAAAGCTTTGCTCGTTCAAAAGGCAACAATTAATAAACAAGATTAATTTTTAAATTAATTATTTATTTATCAGAGGAAAAGCCTTTTGTTCTTTTAAAAAAATAGGTAGACAATTCTCCTTGGTGGGTATATGCAGAAGTAAGTGGGTGTCTTCAAAAGGTGTTTGCATACTTATTTCCATTTTTATTAAGCAAAAGTGATTTAATATAAACAGAATTTCGGGGCAATAATTTAGTTTGAAATTATTTTCCTATGTGAAAACACATTTATGCATTCTTTGGTTCCACTTGCAGGAAGAGTACTGCTAAGGAAGAGAAAACTGAAAATTCATCTAGGTTGTTGTGGGGTTTTTTGGGGGGGGAGGGGATGTTTTTTAATGTTTGAAAAAAGCATCATCAGTTCAAACTGCTTTTTGTGAGCAGCTCCTTGGGTGATTTTATTGTTTGTTTGCATTTCTCCCCCTCCAAAGATGCCTTTCCCAGGGGCCTTTGGCAGGATGGAGACATCCCACAAAGATGCCATAAAACAGCACCTGGGGGATTTTTGGCCCCGGTGTTTTGCCCTTTGCAGGCAGCTTTAGCACAGAGATGACTCTGACATCCAGCAGCTTCTGGGATGTGCCTGTCATGCTTTCACCTGGTGGCTTTGGAAATCTTCCTGCTGCTGCATGTGCAGGATTTTTGCAAATCACTCACTCTGTCCCATGTCTCAGGAAAAACAGGAAACCTAACAGAAGGGCTTTGTAATTAAAAATTGAACATTTTTGATACACGTTAAATATTCTTGCTGAGCAAAGTAGCCATCCTTTATGGGACTCTCCCATCCCAGAAATAGGGATGGATATGGATATCACAGGTTATTGCTAACCCAGGATAAACAACTGTTGGTAACTTCAGACATTTTATGATTAAAAGATACAGCATTTCCTTTTAAAACAGTACTCTGATAAAACCTCTGCTTAACAAAACCAAAAATTGTCTTTTTATGCCTAGTCAGAGACACAAAACAGGAGAATCTTGAACTTGGAGAAACTGCTGATCAAAGACTCATTTCCAAATCCGTTAGAGCTGCGCTTGTCTCGTGACACTTGAGAAGGGGGTTGGTTTGTTGGAGTGACTGGAAGTCTGAATGCCTGGTTTATTTAGTAACCACTGACCCAGCAAACATGCCCAGTAGTCAGATGAAGCAGATGCCTCTTCTGATTCAGCCTGTGAGTGCAGAGGGAGCCTTGTATCACTGGGGTGGGAACATTTTCTTTGGAGTAAAAGATGCCTCAGTGCAGTCAGAACACTTTCCAAGCCTGGAGGATTTTAAATACTGCCATGACTTAGAGCACCTCTTCTCCTAAAGTTAAGAGTCCTCACAGAATTATGATGGAAGTAAATTTTCAGAAGTTTAAGTTAAGGGTTATTTATGCATTGGTCCACCAGGATGAGCTTGCACTGCTTGTGTTGGAAACATTTCCAAGTGTTAAGAAACTTGGGTATAGAAAAATGCATCTTTATATGCAGAAGTAATTGAACAAATGTTACTGGGATCAGTGTCAAGGTGGTTGGTTTTTCACGTATTTATTGCCAAACTCTGAAACCTTCTGGGTCTTAGTCTGGTCTCTACCCCATCATGTGAAATCTCATTTATACTACACTTATGTACATTTATAGTACATTTATGTACTGCAATAGTACACAACATCTATGTACAACATTCATGTTGCAGTACAGACTTTTTTGGTTGATCCGGTTGTTGAGGACCTCAATAACCAGTGAAGTATTTCTGGGGAATGAGAAATATTTGTGTGATGGTGATGGAGAAAATCCTCTTTCTTTAGTGATTGTAGAAGAGACTCTTAGCAAAGCCCATTCCCCCCCAGCCCTGCAGGATGGTTTCTCCAGCTGTTTCCTGAGCTGTGAGTGCTCCAGTGATGCTCAGGAAGAAGAGGATGGCCAAAGCCACAGCATGGATGGGGCTCCTGGATGGAGGTTTTCAGCCTGGGTCCCACTCCTGGTGGTGTTATCCTGCCACTTACAAACTGTTCCTGGCTATCAGCTGTTATTTGTTAAGACCTTTTTTATTATTTGGACCCTACTTGTTACTCAAACTGGTACATGGCAAAACATGGCCTGTAAGATTAGTTTCGATAATTTTATAATTCAAATTCCTTCAACATCTATAGAGTTGTGCCTGATTTACTGCAGCGTGGTCAGTCCCCAGATGGTAGAGCATGGTTCCCTAAAGCCCTGAAATTATCTGATTATAATGATTTTAATGCTGATCATGAGTAGCAGTGGTACAAAGTATCCAGCTATGCTTTTGAGAGCTTAAAAAGATCTTGTTTAATAGGCTTTCTTACCGGCAGTCTTAAAATCAAATAATGCAAAAACAATTTCACTGTTCAAAGATGAATGCAGGCTGGGTAATTTTTATCCGGTGGACTTCATTAAATAACTGTGTGCTGTTTGATCATATCAACAGTGACCTGCCAGGTTTAGGAGCTCTTGCTAATAGCAGGAGTATTTAGAAGCAATGCTTTCAAGAGAAAAGTTGCTTTGCCTACACTGTTTACCCTACATCAGAGGAAAACTGAGAAGGTAGCAGGATTAAAGTTACAAAAATGAAATGTCTCAAAGATTCTTAGACTTTCCCTGGTACTCTAGTGCATTCCTGTCTTTTTGTATAAATAATTCACACGGTATTAGAAAGTGTTGAAACAAATTGTGGCAGAAGAAATTTCCAGGTGTTTTCTACCTGATATTCCTGACATTCTTTTCATGCCTGGTGGGTTCATAAGAAACTGGCTGCCATGGACTAATTAACAGACCGTAACTCACTTAACAGACATGAGTAGCAACCTTGTGTTGTGTAAACTTTCCTCATTATTATGGTACATTTCATGCTGTTTGCATGTCTTTGTTTTTTAATTCTTGTATTTTTAAGAAGCCTTTGTAGGCAGCACTCTCCAGGCTTACGTGCAGCATTAACAGCTTTCTCCTGCAGAATTAAATCATAGAATTATTTAGGTTAGATGGATCTCCAAAGCCAAACAGAGCAGGTGCTGAGGGACTTCTCCAGCTGAGTCTTGAATATCTCCAAGGATGGGGATTCCACAGCCTCTTTGGGCAAGCTATCATTTGATTACACTCATGGTGAGTGAATTTTAAAAAAAAGAAAAAAAAGTCCTCATTATATGTGATTGCAATTTCACATGTTTGAGTGTCTGTTGCCTCTCGTGGTAGTGCTGTGCCCTTTGGAAAAGAGTCTGACTCCATCTCCTCCATATCCTCAGTAGTAATGGGTTTTCCTTTAGTTACAAAAGCTATTTTCTCCATCTGGACAAAAGCAGAATTGGTAGTTAAAGCCCAGGCTGTATTTCCTTGAAGACCTTTCTGAGTTATACATCACAAATTCCCAGCTTGATGTTTTGAAGGTGGGGGTTGGAATGTGGGTGGATTTCCATTCCAGTTACAGCTGATCTGCTTCTGCCCATAAATATTCAACAATTCCATTCAATAATATTTTTAAAACGCTTTCCACTTAGCAGCATTGTGCATTTTGTGTTCTCAAACTTTTAATTTGGCAAGTCAGGTTCAGACACCTACCCAGAATTGTCGGCAAGGCTGCAGATTAAATTGAGGTGTAATGAGCTGGCAGAAGCTCCTGCTGTGTTCTGCTGGGGCATCTGCCCAGTGCCAGTTCCATGTGGTAACTAATGGGTTCTCTGTGTTGCTCTGCCCCAGGGAGACTGGGATTCTGTGTTGTTAAAACTGGAAGGTGAATTGGAGGAGAGTTTCCAAAAGTTCAGCAAAGATCATGTGCTTTTCAAGAGCGTGCTGTTCTTTTAACCAAACGAAGTTCATTTATGGTTTACACCTCAAAGGTGGGGTGGAATTCAGCCCCATGTGCCACCTGACAACACTGGAATGATAAAATTAATAAAATAAAAACTTGGGTGGATGCTTCAGTGCCTCTGTGCAAAGGGAGCACGTGGACTTCTCCATTTAGTGCAGTGTTTCTACCACTCTGTATTTTTAAGCTACACACAGTACATGTAATTCCATACTTGTGAGATACTGTGTGTGCCTTTGTGGGTCGGTCAGGTTTCTAAAGTCTGAGAATTACATGTGTTCAGGATCTTGCTGGATCAAACTAATTGTATGTATTTATATAAGTGATTGACAGGCTCACTTAGCGTGCTAAAAATAATGAGGCTCCCTCAATTTATTCAGCAGGAAACTTGATATTCCTTTTCAAAAGAAGGGCAATGCTGTTGTTTAAAAAAAGAAATGTGATGGCATGTTATTACTTGTGGATATGTTGTTGTAAGTCTGAGTCGTGAGGCTTGCAACAGCTCTCAGCAGATCACGTACCTTCTCGTGCCTGAATAAAGGATAGATGTGCTGCCTTGGGTTCTGTCTTGGAATTCCCCCAAACAGATTTCATCTCGTAATTTCAAACAATTTGTGGTGTCTTCTTTGAATATTGTTTTCCATTGTTCATTGTTAAACCGTTCCTGCCCTCAAACCCAGAGCCTGTGTCACCTCAGTGGCAGATTGTCACCTCTCTGTACCTGGGCCACACATCCCTTAGTGGCTCTGTTCCTGTGGTAAAGGAGATGGTTTCCTTCCATACCCTCTCTCTTCTTTTGGGGAGCATTGTATATTTTGGGTTTCTGAGCAGTTTTTTAAAACAGTTGTTTTTGAGATGGGGAAGAAGATAATTGATTTTAATGTGTCTTTTTTTAGCCAGGCACGTGGTTTCTAGTCTTCAAAGATGAGGAACAGGCAGAGTTGAATCCTGTACTGAAATAAGGCCTTAGGTCTAATAACTTAGTGTCTCCATGGCCAAAAAATGATCATTTGGTGCTCAGACCTCTCTTCTTTCATGTGCAACTTATTTCTTAGCTAAAGTGCAGTAGCATCTAAATGCAGAGGATGGGTAATTTAGGTGTTTGCATATGTGTCTAAAAGCCTGGATTTGCCCTGGAGTAAATTCTCAGTGTTCAGGTGTGTTAATCGAGGCTCAGTGCTTGGCCTAATTTAACATTTGAAGAAGAGGGGAGTAAAATGGGCTGGAAAAATATAACAGGAAGAGAGGAACTAGGTAACTTTGCCTGTGAGGCGGGCTATTCATGTAGAATAATCTGGATTTTTTCCCCCCACCTTTCCCCTATTTCTGTGTAGTAGCCTGATGATAAAGGGCTTTTCCCAGAGTTATTTTCTGTTTGAGTTTAATGTCAGTGTGGAGATTAAAGATGTTTGTTTTCCATTGGCTTAGTAAGTCTAAATCCAGCCTTTGAAGTCAGGTCATTTGAGATTCTTTAGATGAAAAATCAACTCTTTATTTGGTAATCTACCCAACACCCTCAGATTCAAGCTTAAATAAAATGCTGCCTTTCCTACAAATGATGTCAGTATTGCCTGAGGTTTGTTTAAGCAGAAAGCTGAAGTCAGCTTGAACAAAACTTGGCAAAAGTGGGATGTTTTATTCATGTGGATGATTTGAATAATGTCCCAGAGTTTCCATGGTATAATTTTGTTGCACTTAATGTTTAAAGAGACCCCCATCCCCTTCATTTAGGGAAAGCCCTTTGGTTGGGATTCATGTTTAGGCTTATGGTGAGTGGTGTATTATTGCTGTGTAAATACAGACTTTTTCCATACGTACAAGCTCTCCTAACGTTTATGGAGTTCTGCTGAGGGCTGCAGGGCAGTACCTGAGAGACGTGGTGCTGCCAGCAGGCAGCTTTGGAAGCTGGGGGGCAAATGAAAGAAACATCCCATGAGTTTCAGGGTTCCCACTTGTCCTTTTCCTCCTGCTCCTCCTTTGCACATTGCCTTTTGAAGCTTCAGAGAAGGAATTTACCCCTCTTCAATGAACCCATGTCAAGCTCATGGAAAGGTTATTCTCAGACTGGGGTGTATCAGAGATGAAAACTGTTTCTGCTTTCGCTCTGTGCTTCTCCCCTCCTAAAAACCCAACAACAGACAAAGCAAAAAGCCCACCTCCAGCCCAGCTACTGACGGAAATGGGGTCAAGCATCAGATTCAGGAGAGGACGTGGGATCATGCCGATGCAAGGACTATGGCCCTTTGTAGCATTAGTGTGTTCAAGCAGGGCTGTTCTCAAGGATTTTTGTAGTTTTGAGGGTTTTTTCCTCAGTCTGCCACTCCGTGAATCAGTTTGAAGCAGGATGTTTGATTCAGGGTGTAGAAGTTGCGGGTCTCTCCGTTAGGGCTGAGTTAATGAATTCCACAAGTTCAAAATAGCAATAGTTAAGATGGAGCACACGTCGGGCAGAGAAAAGCTAATTACTTGCATTGATTGCTTGGAGGCCTGGTGCCGTGTGTCAGTCTCTCTGTATTGCAGAGACTTCTCAGCTTCCTGCAGCAGGAGCTGATGTTATAACCACAGATGGGGGGGAAGCCCTGGCCCATTCCTGCAGGGATGCAGCGAGGTGGGGCAGAGGGGAGGGAGTGCAGACATGAACCTGCAATTCCCCTGCCCTCATCCCTGCCACAGTGGGTGCCAGGAGGCCGGCCAGGGTGTGTGAGCATCTCTGCCTACCTGAGAGGCAGATGTGCTCAGGAGAGGCAGAATCTCTCCGTGCATTTCTAGGGAAGGTTCCCACTGCTGGCTGCTGATACTGGATGAAAGCTGCAGTTTGCTGTTCCTTGGCCCAAGGGTGTGTTTTGGTTTTAATACCCACTGCTAACTTGCAGCCTGTTTGTCGCTTGGTGATTGTGATTAATTGCTTTAGAAACACTCAAAAAGCCACAGCATTAGGAACCAGATAAGTATCCAAAGGCAGATTTGTAATATTGTCCAGAAGTTTAAGCTACTACAGACACCGCCGAATTATATTTAAGAGCATTTCCTCCCCGTCTCGCAGCTTCAGAATATTTTTTTGGATCCCAACCTAACGCTGAGTGGAGGGAGACAGCTTTTTTTCTTTTTTTTTTTCCCTTGTGAAGCCGGTTGAATTGTGAGCGGGGCACAAAGGGGTGTTTGTTCTGGAGCCCGGAGCTGATGGGCTGCGGGAGCCCCGACAAGGGCCCGCAGTGCTCCTCACGCCGCATCCCAGGAATGCTGGTGTTTGCCGAGGGGATGGCTGGGCTCACTGTCCAAACAGATCTCTGCTTGCCAACTGGGAACATATTGCCGTCTCTGTGAGGCACTCCATCACGGCTTGAATAGCTCCTCTTGTGCTCAGGCGCTCTGAATGCGAGAGAGAGAGAGAAATATTCCTTTCAGCCTTCTGCGATGTCAAAAAAACCCCTTTAGCGACTGTATGGGAGCGCTGCCTTAATGCAGGGGTTCAGAAAGGGAAGGAAGTTAAGAAGAAGGGATGGGATTCTTACCATTTGTCACTGTATTTATAGATTGAAACTCGTCTTCGCAATAAAATGTTGCTGTATCTGCTGTTTCTTGGAAAAAAAAGAGTAAACGCACATTTTTAACATACCGCTCTGTTTATTTTGAAAAAATGTTTGCTGTCACTAGCGAGTTCATCCCAGCTCTTTTCTAGGAGACTAATATAGAGCTTGTAAAATAATTCTTTTCATCTTCTAAGCCTTCAGCTGTAGTTTGTAAACATACTTGTGTTTTGGAAAATTACCATAGTAGGGCCTGATTCCACAACAGCATGTGCATTAATTGATCCATTGCCTATGCAAGCTTATGATGTCAAGGGAATTTACACAAGCTTTAATTCTGTGCTTGTGATATTTGGCTGTAGATAACTTGATATGATTTTGGTGAATTGATCTGAAAATTTTAATACATAGTGAAGTAACTTGAGGCTCTTTGCAGCCTAAGCAAAATTTCACCCTTGCTCCCTTCCCTCCCCCAAGCAGCATTCTCCCATTCCTGAACTATATTTGTATCTAACTTAAATAAACATGGATTATAATTCCTTTAAGTGCAGTGCTCATCTATTTTTGTTTTCAGAATGCTTCACAAGCAATTTTGCAATTCCAAAGTGGGAGAGCTTTTTACATGGAAGGAAGGACTATTGTGAAGACTGGAAATAAAAAACACACTTTAACCAAGTGAAAAATCCTGAGTTTTGCTCAGGGCTTGACAGTGTGCACAGATTATCTGAGAAATAACAAGAATGTGTTTGTTCCAGGACTTTTGTGTGTGAGAGAGGGAGGAAGGACTTCGCTGCTGTCACTGTTTCTATAGTGACAGCTCATTCTCCAGTCAGTATTGACATAAACTATAGTCAATCATTTATAGCGAGAAAACGTAAAGGAAAAAAAAAATGAACCACCTAAGAATGTTTATAAGCTCTTCATGGTATATTATAAATTGTATGTGGAAGTTATTCACCCTCTGAGGTTTGTGTAGTTTGCTGTACCATGAGATACTGATAAAATACCCGGATGTGGTGCACATTTTTATGAAATACCTGTAAATGGCTCTGGCTAATGGATTCAGTATGGTGTACTGCATTGTAAAATATCTGTGAGTGCATGATGGTCAGAAATTTATCTTAAAGCAGGCGAAGTTAAATCGCAACAGCAATTTTTACCAGATGTTCCCTTATCTTTTATCGTATATGGCTTGATAGTCAGAAGCCAAATTCTAAAGCAGAGCAACCTATAAGGAAGTGTTTAGTTATGGCCATATCCCACCAGAACCTCATTTGGACCTGGCCTTTGCAGGAAGAACGGGCTAAGCTTGAAACCTGAGCGTGCCAGTGTAGGAATTACCCCCCGAGATGTTGTTGCACCATCAGCAAACACAGGATCAGACTGGTGGGCTCCAGCTGTGGCTGCTGCCTTGCCTGGCTGTGATACCACATACTGTGCCAAGCTGTGAGTTTCTCTGTTTGACATACAAAAGCATGATGTATTTTTATCAGAAGACTTGAATCTGGGGCAGTTGGCCACATGTTCGCTCTGGTAGGTGCAGGAAGATGCTGAAAGCATCTTCAGCTTGTCAGGTCTTTTTGAATTCCTAGTGGACAGTGGGAGAGATTCCATGGCTGAATGTCACTTGAAAAGCCTGCGCAGTTCTCATCAGAGTGGCACTGGAGTTTTCCATGAAATATAGTTTAATTTTGGCAGATTTGTGTTTTCTATAGGGAAAGCTCGGTTGGAGAATGATTTCAGCTTCCTTGAAAGTTGCTGTGTACTGATTTGGCATAGTGAGATCCTTGGGTTTTGATGAATGTTGGAAAAGTAAAAGTTTTGCTGTGCATCCATTCACCGTAAACATTTTTCTAAGTGGGTCATTGTGAGGCATTTTGCATTCTCTGGGATTTCAGTTAGGAATGGGATAGATGAAAATTATCTATGTCCACAAGTTTATGGCTTAAAGTTTTACTGTTCTTAATTTTTTCAGACTTATTACATGTATGACAGCATAAATGTTTACTATAAATTTGACTGTAATTTTCAGAATTAGTTCATGTATGACATGTATGACAAGTATAACCGTGCACAGACATCTAGAACTTAGAGAAAGGAGGGGAATATCTAAAACAGGTGGTGTGGAACAATATTTCTATTGCACTGACACAGCAAAGTTTTTCAAAAAGATATTTTCTCTAATGCAAAGGATATTGATTTAATGTAACTCAGATGCAGGGCAAAATGTGAAGTGACAAACCACATTTTTCTGAGATTTTTTTGTTGTTTTCTTTCACTGTGGCTCTGAGTTGTCATATGACTTATTGAATCTTAGGTATTGAGGGAGAGTGATTTAGTAGTTAACAGAGCCGAGCATCACTACCATTTATTTATTTCCCTAATTCTTTCTCTTGCTGTCTGATAGCTTCTCTCCTTTGCTGTGCTCTCCTATAAAGGGAGTATTAGAGCTTACAAGGTGATGTGTGATGAGGTTTGGAGGTGCTTTAATGCTGTTTTGTGCAAGGGGTAATTTTTGATGCTCAGCCTTCTCTTGGTGACTGTGATTCGGTTGTGCCAGGCTGTTCTGCCAGCTCCTGTCTGGGGTTCAGCAGAAAATATTTAATGTCTTATGTTAAATTCTCTGGCGGACAGTGTAGTTGCCTACAAACCAAAGGCTCATTTGCCTTCCAAGGCTGGGGTAACCTGGACGTAAAATGCAACGTCAGGAGTGTGACAGAATGTGCACAGAAAGAAAAGGAGATGAGAAGCTAATGGTCAAAACTTGCTTTGGAAAAAAATCACTGTATTAGGTCTTTTAGGGATGCTGCAAATAAAGACAAGAAGCTTGTTGGAGAAATACATGTCCGTGGCATGAAGTAGTTTTTTCTGAATGCATCATCTTTCTTGGCCAGCACCCCGTTTCTAGGTCTGAAATAGAAGCACAGCAGACTTAAAAAACTGATAGAAGTTGAGTAAAACTGCTCTGAGTTTAACATAATGAAATGAACCTGTTAAGCACTCCCAGCACATAAAGCAGCCAGTGCATTAGGTGTGTTTCTCCAAAATGCTTTTTTCTGATATTTTCCAGCTCAGTTGCTGAACATCATTGAAATCTTAGCATCAGAAAGCCTTGTGGTAAACAAGGCAGTCTTTAACCAGAAAGGTTGCTGAGTGGTAATTTCTGGACTTCCAAAGAAATTAGCAATGAAATAGAGTTTTTTATATTTTCCAATGATACTAATTTCTCTAGATTATTTTCTTCTTAGCCAAACCTTGTGATGCCTGCAGATTTCAGTAACTTCTTGATGGGCAACTGCATGAGCAGATCCAGGGGAAAACAGTTGAGTCACGAGCCTGAGCCCCATGAGAATAGATCAGAAGCCAGCATGATGCAGTGTTACAGAAACAGGGTTTTCTTCGAGCCATGGAGACTCTGAGTCACCAGGACAAATTGTTTTTGTTATTTTATTTTTTTAATTGTGTGCTGGGAGGGCCAATGCACAAACTTGTATGACCCAGTGAGTTGTTTTGTTCCCTGTTAGATACTTTTGGATGTGCAGCAACTCTGACTCCAGGTACTCCTGTACCTTCATCAGTGCTGCCTGGTCACCAAAATGGTTTAGAAACAAATAAGTGCTGTTCACTGCTTGAGTGGAAATGAGGAGGAAGAAAAGGAAGAACACACCTGTGGAATGTTCCCTTTTTTGAGAGTGAAGCACTTTGGTTGTGGGTAGAATGGTCAGCTTGCACAGTTATACCTGTATGAAGTTTTGGGAACATAGAAACACCATTCAAACTCCGGAGGTTTTGAACAGAATTTATGGTTTCTACCTACATCAAAGGTGGATAGTTGTTTAGGTGCAGAAATGCAAGGAAGAAGGATCTTTTTTTTTTTTTAATTGCTTAAAAATAAATTAAATGAAACAAGGTGGGTGAGATTTGTGTTTTAATCACTGGAAGTGTTCTAGGCCAGGCTGGGTGAGACTTGGAGCAACCTGGTTTAGTGGAAGCTAGGGCAGGGGGTGGAACTGGATGAGCTTTAAAGATCCCATCCATCCCAAACCATCCTGTGATTGTAAGATTAAAGTCCTTCCATTTGTTTGCATGTGCAAACCACAATGACCAAAGATACGTTTTAGAATTTTACCTTTTGAAAATTGCAGGACTTTTTTTTTTTAATAGCACACTACCCATGTTTTCTTAGCTGCTCTTCCCTTCCCTTCCTATTGGACTCTTCTTTTACTAACTGAGATGTTAGATCCCAACAATAGAGCTGAAGTAGAAATTCAAATAATTCAGAGGACAGTTTTTCAACCTGAGGTTGTTAAGAGGAAATCAAGAGCATTCCTGGAATAGTTGCGAAGTGGCTAAATCCCTTCTCCCCAGCCCCGCTCCTTTCTGCAAATTCCAGGCCCTGCGGGTGGAGTTGTCATGGCGGGCTCCTGTGCTGTGTGGGTAAATCCCTCTGCGAACCTCCTCAGCCCGGGAAGGGCCCCAGAAATGGGATTATTCCAACACAACTGTGCCCATGGAGCCTCCTGAGTGGAGGCAGCCCCCGGCAAGGCTGCCTTTCCTTCCTCTGCTGGGACGGGGACGCCGAAGACCTGGGAATGCTGAAAGAAAAACGTCTCGCTCGCGTGTTTGAAAACTTTTTAATAAGCTCTGAAGAGTGATGGCCAGTTGAAATGCTCACTCCCTGGAGGAAAGGGGGCTTTTAATCTCTAGCAAGCTGCAGGATGAATGTTTTGGGTAGTAAATTAGTTTCGCAGTTGCCGTAGTCAACAAGAAACTCCCTTTAATGCACCTGAAAACTCAGAGTGTTTCAAATGTACTGTGGAGAAACTGTCCTAGAACTTTTCTGGCTAGAAGTGTTATATGAATAATTAGAATAATTTAGTTAATTACATGATATTTGGCTCTCATTGGCAGTTAATTTATTTAGAAAGGGCAGAATCTCACTCTCCCACTACATCACGCTGTGTGCTAGGATTTTTTTATCTGGGGAGATGGGAAATAAGAATTTATGGCTTATTTTTTGAAGGCTGCAATGCTGTCAGTAGCCCAGAGGCATGTTTTAAACACAAGTCAACTAATGTGCTCTGTGCAAAGGCTCAGCTTAGAAATATGAGAGATGAAGTGAAAACGAGGGGAGGGTGACAGGGCCCTTCAAGCATAACCTGGTGACTCACAGCCTTCCTCCTCACCTTGAATGTTTATAAATGAGAGCAGGATGTGAAAAAGTGAGTTAGTGCCTTTCTGGGACAGCCACTGTGCAGCTGAGGAAGAGTCTGCTGGAGCCGAAGCTGTGAGGAGGAACCAGAGTGAGCATAACCAGCTTCCCATGCCTCGCTGGGGTTCAGGTGGCCCTCAGGTGGGATTTGAGCACCTTCCTTTAGGCCTGGCATGACTGCAAAATGTTCAGAGAGCAGCAGCCGAGAGAATCGCAGCTCTGTGAACACAAGCTGTGAGAAAAGCTTGGAAAATGGGGTTTGTTTGGGCTATGGAAGGGCAGGCTCGAAGGAGATGGGGCAGTGAGGGATTTCAGGAAAGGCTGTTGGAATGGAAATAGCAGAAGGCTCCTCCGTTAGGAGTGGAGAGTGAAGAAGGAAAAGTATTAAAGGAGAGAAATGCAGGTTTGTTTCAGTGCAAAGGGTTCAGTTGCTGGAGATGCTGAAGAAGCAGCGTCAGTCAGGAGAGGCTCAGGCAGAGCTGGTGCTCCAGCAGCTCCCTGGTTCAGGGAAATACTTGGCTGCTGCACTCCACTTAAGATGCAGCTTTTAATTTTTTAATTCTTAATAGGAATTAAATTGTGAAACCCCTTTGAAGGAAGGAGGAGATGGCTCTGCCTCTGGTGAGCAAACCTCAGCTGGGAAAGCCCTGGGCTCACCAACAGCATCTCCAAGCCCTGTGCTGAATGTCATACTTTACATTTTAGCTTGCATTTTTTCCTACGTTAATTCTGGTGTAAGTGCAGTACTGCAATAAAACTCCCAATAGAGGGACAGAGAATATTAATATGTAGTGAAATTTGGTTTTAGTATTTACTGAATATTAAATATGCATGAATGAAAAACACATATATCTTACGTATATATGAAATGTGCTTTTACTCCAGGGAGATGACAATTCACCACAGCCTCACAAAACAGCCCAACACAAACCTGAGAACCACCATTGCTGATGATTCTCATTCCCTGCCCCCCCTCACACGATGAAGAGTGCTTGTTTGTGACAGGTGGATAGTAATTGCTGTGTTTTTGATGAGCACATTCAAACACAGACTTTCAGATGATTCACTGAAGTTCAGGATCCAAACATGTCACAAATAAAACTCGTCAGCCTGTGATGGTGATGGGTGGCACTGTGGCAGTGCCGGCTGGGGAGGGAGGCCTGGAGGTTTGGTTTAGTTCAGTTTTCACTGGTGGCTGATATTTCTCCCTGTGGGTGGACAGGTGAAGAATAGCCATCATCTAGTGGCTGCCTTGTTTGGGGCAGGTGGAAGAGAATGTTCTGTGTAACTTCATTGTTGGCCAGGTTTGGGTTTGTTGCTGATCGTACAGTCCTTCTGGTGTTGCCAGGGGAATGAAATAATTACATCGTGAATAATTGGAGCATTTTCTTCTACTGTTGCAGGAAAGTGGTGTTGTATAATTATTGCTGGCTTTGATGGAGGTTGTGCTCAGAGCTGAGTGTTCAGTATTTGTATAAACCTGTTGCAGAGAACAAAACTTTCTGCAAGTGAATGCCCTTTTATAAATGTGACTCAAAGCTGGCACATGCACACACGCACTTCCCGAAAAGCATTTATATCACTAGAATGTGTTGAAGAGCTGTTTCAAAATTGAAAAGGGAAAAATAACATTTTTAGTGACGTTCTCATGGTTTGTTGCTTGTCTTTCAGGCAAATAATGTCATATTATATGCAAATGGCAATGATGTTGATAACTGGTGCAGAAGTAAAAAAATTCTCATTTCAGGACATCTGTTTCCCTTGAGACTAAGTTCTGGTTAAAAGTTAGTCCACTGGTTGTATAGGTCTGGTGGGAAGCTGGTCTGGAGGGTCCTAATCCTCCTTTAGCAGTGTAAAAACTTGATAAATGAGATTTTTTTTTTAACGCAAAGGGGAAGCCTCATCCTGACAGAGATCTCCCATCATTTGTATGCCTTGGCAGTAGTTACTTGATGGGTTTTCCCCATTTCTGAATTCAGCTTTGTGGTCTCCTTTTCCCTCTTGCAGCCTCATGCAGGGGCCGGGCTGCAGTTTCCTGTGCAAAGTCTCTTCTCTCCCACATTTCTTGGTAGTGCTGTTCTCTCTTCATCCATGGACATTCTGGCATATTTCTGTCATAAAACAAAGGGCTATGCAAAGGAAAAAGAAGATCGTAGATATGAGGAAGACTTACTTTTTTCCCCAAAACAGAATAGTTTTTCTGCATACCCTTCAATTTTTTTGCAGTCTGAAGTTTTAGTCAGGCTTAAGTATTGCTTTATGACCTAAATCCTATTCTGGGTTTGCGTCCAGTTGCGTTCCCACAAACTTCCTGTGTGACCCTGCATCAGGCATTTCATTACTTTGTCCCACAGTTTCACTTGTGAAGCGAGGGGAATAACAACCCTGCTCCAGCCAGATGTTCTGGGGATGGATTCGTGAGTCCTTGTGGGGTAACGTGGTGCTGGGTCACAGAAATGCTTTTGTGCTCCTGCCTCAGATGTCAGGATGTCATCTTGGGCTAATACTCCTCACGAAATTAATGTCTCTCGAGTTTCAGGTTATTGTGTTGTGGCTTGTGTGCTAATGGATTAATTTCAGATGTTTTCAAGTAGTTGGTTGTTCTCTTTGTTTCCAAAGTAGTCCTAATTTATTTAACAGTATTTGCCATTCAAGTCAACTGATTTTAGACAGATGTTTGTCTCTTGTGTTTCAGTCTAGACATTTATGATTTACAATCTGTAGCCCATCTGGTGGATTGCCATGGGAATATGCTTATTTTCAATGCTTGAAGTATTGCAACATACTCTTTGCAAGTGTTTTTGCAGTAGCGGCTGGTGAGCCAACCATCAGAAAGGGTTTATTTTAGCAAAAGACTCCAACTTGTTTGTTCAGATTAGGACAGGAAAATAGTCCATTTCTGTTCAAAACAACAAAAACAAAAAATGTTCTATTCCAAAATATTGCCTGTAAATTGAAACTCTAGAGTGATAGATATATTAGTCTAGTTTAAAAAAGAAACAAAATCCACCTGGGAACGTTGAAGAATCCCTCTCGTCCAACTCCGTTCCCTGTGGCTGAACAAGTTTACTTGCCTAACCTTCTGGAAAAGACTTTGGTGAGCTTTAGATTGTCCAAGTTTCTCCTAATGTGTAAATTTAAATGTCATCACTGCGGAGTGTGGTCACTGGTGTTTTGTCACTGGTATAGGGTAGCTGTATGCTGTGGGACTGGGTCCTTGTCCCCTGGTGCTTTCTCCTTCCCTTCCAGCCCCACAGCAGGAGGAGAAGCTGTGGATTCACCAGGAGAGGATGTGCCAGGCTGCTAAACAGCCTGTTGATCTTGTCTGGACTCTTCTCTGCTTGTTAAATTAGTGAAGTGTGGTGAGCCCCAAAACCAAGGTGCAGGATGGCAAGTGAGGAGCGGGGACAGCTCTTCACACTCTCAGGATGAGTATCTCCGAATTCAAGCCACTTCATGTTTGAAACAACAAACGTTTGATGCTAGAAAATTATTAATTCATAGTTTTGTGGTGCACAAAAACGAGCATTTAACCAGACTTCCTGTCAGACTTGGGCTGAAATAGTGCTGCTGTGTGACTGCTGTCATACTGTGGTAGCTTCGGACAGGGCATGTTTGGGGCAACTGACGGCTTTTAGTTAATTTCCTGTTTTTACAGGTTACTGCATTATTTCTAGAACATGCCCCCAGACCAGAATACAACATCTGGGAGACACACATTGCAGACCAGCGCGCCGCTGAGTAGGAATCTTGTGGTTCTGACATGAAAGTGCAGGGGTGCTGTTGTTTAACTGCAGGTTGGACGTGCTCGAGCCTCCCGCTGTGTGCAGCAGGTCGAGCAGCAAACGCCGGCAACGCAAACGCCTTTCAAGAGGCTCCAGTGTAAACAGCAAAGGTGCCGTCGTGTAAATAAGCCAGAAACTGCTCCAGGAGCTGTCTGCTGGATGTGTTTGGCACGGATTTCTGAGCGGTTTGATTGGATGTTTGGTTGAGTGAGTTTGTCTGCACATGTTGAAAGCATCAGTCAAACCCAGACTGGAGCGTGGCTGGTCCTGTCGGGTCTGTGGCTGCAGAGTCCAGGGGCTGAACGTGTCATCCCAGCGTTTGGGGTTTGCAGTTCGGGCTTAATAACGATTGTGCACTGAAACTCCAAGACACCAGAGTGTTTTTTATAACTTGCATGGGTTTGGCATCTTGTTTTTAATTATATTTACGGCAAATTGGCTTGACAATCTGTGAGAGTGAGTAAAGAACTGTTATATTTGGGGTTCTGGGATTTAGAAAAAACATGAAGTGGTCGTAGAAGTCACAAGGAGTTCGAGAAATGTGTGCTACCTACATCAAAAGTACTTCAGTCTCCACTGTCAAACCCTGTGTTTGCACGTTCAAAGGTGACTGTGCTCAGTGGTTAAGCCATGCACCTGCAGGATTTCTCAGGCTGATTTTTTTTTTCTTATAGCTGTTCCATTTGCATTTAAATAGTCATTTGTTGCAGGATCCAAGATAATTTGAAATTCATGGAGCCATTTCTGTTAGACTTGAGGGTTTTGGTAATGTTTTTGTACTCTTCAAAGGTGAAGGAATCACTTCATACTACTAAAGTGTGATCGGAATAGAAAATAAGCAGTTGAGGTGTCAGAATATGAATGGGCATTTGGCAGACATCCTTTTATTCACATCTTGGTGTGTAAATGAGATTGTCTCAAAAATATTGACAAATCTGTTTGGATGAGCAGGATAAAACTCTGCCTGCTGCCTATTTGGGATGAGCTGGTGCCATGGGGATGGCCAAGTGCTGGACATGTTTCTTAGCCTTTATCAAAGCACAGGTAACATTATTTTAGCACCTTTCACTACCCTGCCATTGGCAGTTTGAACACAGCATGAGTGGGACTTTTTTTTTTGCCATTTCAGACTTTCTCCAAAGGTATTTTTTTAAAGCTGTCAACCCTTCAAGCACTTAATATTGTCAGAGCTACTCCTTTTCTCTGTAATGTGGAGCTGCTTTAATCTACAAATTCACACTGATCTAAGGACAAATTATTTAGATCTCGATCAGCAGCAGATTTAAGACCCTGTGTCCTGGGAACTTGAATGGACACCTGGGAGTTAACTCTGCCTTGTACTGTATGTGAGCAGAGTTAAGTTAGTGACTGAATTAGCACTTGTCTAGGAGAGAGTGCAGTTCAAAATTGTGGTGATACTGGCACATGAAAGCTCTGTACATCCTGGTTTAAAGGTTTTCACTAAATGCTCTGATATGCTCATATTTGCTTGTGCTAACGAAGAGTTCTAGGCTGTGGCCAAAATGCTGGGAAGAATGCTCACCACAGCTCTGCTGTGGAGGAAAGAAGATGAATGGAAGGATCCAGGGATTTTTTTTTTTTTCTTGTCATCACCTTGTTTAGTCCATAAGCTGCTTTGAGAATAACCGAGTGGAGGGAGAAGACACGTGTGCCTGACAGGGAGCCTGTTTGTGCTTGTTTCATTGAGGAAATTGTTCCGGAACAGCTGCTCATCCATGTGAAAATGCAAACCCTTGGGTCCCAGCCAAGGTCAGCAAGCCCTGGGTCATTTGTTTTAGCAAAGCAGACCAATTTGCCCTTTAATTATCTCTCCTTTTCATTCTGTCACACCTCTTGCTCCATAGATTTACTTCCTGAGAACCCCACATGTGCAAGATGAGATACCAGTTTTGTTGTGGATCAGGGAGAGGTGGAATAATTTTTCATGGGTTAATTTTAACTGTTAAGCTTTAGAAAATTTAATGCATTTACCTCCCTCGATTTAGTTATTCACTAGTTATTCAGTAGGTTCTTGTTATTAAAATGTACAGGATTCTTAACTTTCAAACTCAAATTGCAAAATCACTAAATTTCATATTGTTTCTCTACTAGTGCAGGTATTGTGGTGTGAAATGGTAAATTGGTTATGTATTTGCGGGAAACATGGCTGAGAAATTGCTGAACTTCAGGAAATTTCCAGTAACTGCTCTCAGAATGGGAACTTAATAATGAAGCCTGGTAGACTTTGGTCATTGCAAAACAGTCACTAGAAACTCTGTGTAAAACACATGCCCATGTGCTGGAGCTGGATGTGAAAAATATTCTACAGGAGACATGATAAAGAAAAATAATGATCTCTAAGCACTCATGAAAATGGTATGGTAAAATGACTTCTTTGCCCTGTAACGTTATGTGGAAGGAGAGAAATAGGAAAGAAGTGTTGCTGTAGGTACTGAAATGCCAGATTCTGGCTTCTATAATTTAAGGAAAGAAAACTGATTACAGTGATCTTTAATCACGTTAATGCATGCATTAAAGGTCACTAGGGAACAAGAAAAAAGGCATGCTCATTCCAAAACTGGTTTTGTACAAGAATTTTGGAAGTGTCATGGGTTGCAACCCAGGCTATAATTAGCCTTGAAAATCTTGGGACAGAAGTTTCTCAAGTACATTGTGACATTATTCCAGAAGGAATAAAAATGACCAGAAGAACTGTCAATCTCTGCTTGACAGAAACATCCTCTTGGCAGGGCAAGTGGGAGACAAAAGTGGAAGGGAGCCCTGTTTTAATGTGCAATAAAATCCCCCAATAAAACATGGCACAAGAAGGAATAGAATGGTGGATGTTGTCATTTTGGTTAGACTGAGCGTGCTGGAGTTTTTTTAAGAGGCAATAGATTTTGCAAAACCTTGTTGGTTATCTGAAATGGTTAAAATAATCAGCTTTAATGCCATCAGAGGGGTGACAGAGCAGCACAAGGCAGTCGGTGTCTGGGAAGAGGAGGAAAAGCTCAGACTGGGGTGTCAAGGTGTTAATTAGTTCTGCCACTATATGACACTGAGTTGCTTCTTTTACTTATTCAAAGTTTTATTCTGTTAAATATTAACGTGTTAGAAATAGGAAAGCTGTGCTCTGCCAGCTGGGGACACGTGGGGTGTGTCCCCTCCCTTGGGAGGGGGACATTGATGTTCAGCCTGGTGGCTCCTGCTTTTGTCTTCTGTCAGAGAAGGGAGAATAATTTCCTTGCACCTGCATTTTGGACAGGGCAGCCCTCCAGGAGCCAGAGGAGATGTGCTGTATTCCCGGGAAAGGAGCTCGAGGTGGAATTTGGCCACTGGCTTTGTCAGCAGAGGTGGCCAAGCGCTGCTGGCTCAGCTTCATTAGGAACTCAGCAGACAATCTGTATTTCTTAACAGGTTTGAAAAGTACTCCAGCGAGCTCACTTCAGTGTGCAGCATCTCTGATAGAATGGATGGATGTTTTCTCAAAGTAAACTGCATACTGAACCGCAAGCTTCCATTAAAGCTTGCAAAGTTGTGGTTCCCAAGAGTTCCCAAGAGTTTACATCCACCCTGTGAATACAAGCAGCTGAGGAACACCCTCCTCTAAAGTTCTGCCTTTTAACAGGTCAAAACTATTTGAAATAACCAAAAATACTCCAAAAAGCCCAACCCCACAACCAAACAAACAAAAACTCAAGCCCAGTTGAGTTTGTTTTAGTGTTAATTAGGGAATATGATTAGACAACAAGAAGAATGTTTAACAATTTCTGGGACTCATTGAGCTGTGGAGGTGGAGGTCTTTATTTTACTACCTCTTAAAGTTGTTTTGATACCATTGATGAGAGGAATGCAATAATGTGTGCTAAAGTCATTTGGCTAACCCTGAAATCAAAGCAGTGGAAACAAAATCTAGCTGCAAATCACCAGGCTGTCAGTCTTTTCAAAACCTGTTATCCAAATGACTTTAACAGTTTGTGGGTCATATGCAAGGTTAAGACTCATCTTGCAGGGTGCACGTTTTGATGATAAAACACAATATTACTTTTTTTTTTTTTATTGGAGTGGAAGTGTTATAGTCAACAGTATCAGTGTGGGAGTTTGATTTCTTCCTGCAAGTAGATCACTACTCCATATGAGCAGTTGGCACAAGATTTGGAAGGACAGATACGAGGGATGCTGTGCTGCTTATTTGTTGTATATGTCTGCTCTCTATGTAGAAACTCCAAAACTGTTCCATTTTTAAGTTTATTTCCGAGTCAGAATAGCTGTTTTTGAGAACGACTGGCCAATACAACTCTAAGAAGTTTTGGTGGGGGGGTTGAAGCAGGTTATACATAAAGCTTCATTCTACTGAGCAACATTTATGGGCTGTATTTAAATTATTGTCTATTTAAATGGTGAACTCAGGATTCTTTTGTTTGTATCAACAGTTTCTCTTACAGTTTTTTGAGTTTGAGAAGTCACTGACAAGGAATGTGTCACACAGCTGTTAACTATTCATTTTACGTATTTTCAAGCATGCTGTGTCCTGAAAAACTGAACAGCTCTTGATAACCCAGTGTGGATTAAATCCTGAAAAAAGCATCATTGCATACTCACAATATCAGCCTTTACCTTTTATGTACTGTCCAGCTTACCGTGGAGCAAAAGTTGGCAGTATGTACAGACTAAAGTGGATTCAGAGAGAAATAAAAAAAGAAGTTTGCAAAGATTTTTTTTTTCATTTGGAAAACACACTTATTCAAATATTTCTGTTTTGAAACAATTGTCACTTCATATTTTTGATGGATTTAAATCAAGCCATTTACATGGCAGCTCCTTCCCAATAATCACTTACTGCTGAGGCTGAATTTTTTCCATTGACACTAAAATTGTTGGCTGTCTGTGGAGACAAATGCTGTTGTGAGGGCTATAGGGTAAGAGAGAAAACCATATGAGCTGAATAATAACTAATATTTTTTTCCTCTTACTGGGCCTGCAGTGTAGGTAAAGTTCCCCACATAGTTAAGTGTAGGAAAGTATGAAATCCAGCAAAACCTGATCCAAAACATTTAAATTTAAGCTTTGGAGTTCCCATTTGCCTTATACACTTGATGGTTTACCATGTTTCAAATCTAGATCAAATCTAGAGTAGTGAGAGCTGTAGGGGCTGGTTAGACTATAAATAACTGGATAGAGAAAACAAACCAAGATAAGAGGGGGTAAAAATAACTCAGATGGATTCCTGTGTGTAACTTGGATTTTGGGAGGAGGGAAGTTCTGCTGATTGTACCAGAAGCAGCAGGAGTATAAAAATGCAGATGGACAGGGAATGACTGCTAATTTAATGTGGACTGGTTTTGCTGATATCAGATAACAGACTGTGACTCAGTTTGTTGTGTGAGATTTCATTAGATTAGTCTAAATTTTCGGAGCAGTCACTCCTACAGGCCATTACATCCCATCTGTGCCTGAAGTGCTTCATATGTTTTAGTGTTCAGCTTCCTTCCCTAGAATGTGATATGGTTTGGAGATGTTGGATGGCTTCTCAATCAGAGCAAGTGATGGAGTTCCCTTTTGTGTTGTCAGTCAAAGTGAAATTCAGTTTGCAGTGACAAAAAGCAGAGTCCTGCTGAGCTCCTCTCAAGAGTTTGACGATGGGGGCAAATGGGCTAATTAACAGTTCAGTGTCAGATTTTAATATGTAATAAGGAAGGAATGAAATTAATTTTTCTTTCCCAAGCAGTAAACTCTGATTGCAAACATCTGTGTGATGTTTGGGGGGTTGGTTTTACTGACTGCTCCACGTGATGTTCCCGAAGCTAATGGGTGAATCAGTGAGCAGTTGAGAGAACTATTTCCATTTTATCTAGACACTTTCTTTTAGCTGTGAGGCTCCATTTCCAGAAGCACAGTGGTTATGGCACTTGCTTTGTTGTACTTGTACTCAGTGCCTCAAAATGGAACTTGCATGTTCAGGGCTGGATTTCAGAGTGGAAACCATAAGCTTCTTGCTTGTATAACCACATTCCAAGGTTAGTCTGAATAGCTGAGATAATGAATTTGGTCTTTGTGCATTCTTAAATAGATAGATAGTTTTTCACATATGCGACTTTTTTTTTTCCCCCTGCTACAATTGGACGCTTTCCTTGGGAGCTGCCTAATTCCAGGCTGCACAGTTTCTGCTTTGTTCCCTGCTCCTATGTCTTCGACAAGAATAACTTAACCAGAGTTCAATATAGGAATTGTGGGCTGCTAAAGGACATATTGTGTTACTGCTTAATGCTGTATAAGTTGATCAGTGGGTAATATAAAGTCTATGTTCTAGCTGTTTTATGATGAAAATATTATTTCAGCAGAATATATGGTAAAGTCATTGAACAATGATCTTATTCTCAGAATGATGGCACAAGGCATTTTTCCATATACCAGAAATTAGTGGAGCTGCTCATTTTGTTATTGCAGGCTTCAAAAATAAAGCTATTTTTAACCTTTTCTAAGCCATTATGCTATTCTTTTTTAAACTGATATCTTATTGCTCTCTTTTTATTAGGACCAGCAGAGGTTCCCATGATGTCACCCAATGGATCCATTCCCCCAATCCATGTGCCTCCTGGTTATATCTCGCAGGTATGCTTCTTGAAGAATTAAAACTTTTATCATTAAAATAATAGCAATTTTAAAATGTAAAAGCAAAAGCATTGATCCACCTAGAGAAGTCTACTTGGTTGAAGTTTAATTTACAAGTTTTAATGAAAATGGTGATACTTATTTTCATGCTCGTGCTCTTTACTGGCAGTATACTCACATTTGCACAAGGGACCAGGGATGTGCACCTTCACACCTTGGTATTTGTAGTAGATTTGGGGTTTGAGCACCAGCAAAAACTCTTCACACAGACTGAGCCTACAGATGCAACTTGTATTGTTTGTGAGGGGGGGAGAAGTCCTTGATGTTGGGTAATGCCTCACGTTCTTGTGTGACGGTCAGAAGGGGTAGGAGACCATGGAAGTGAGTGAAGGGGCCACTCTAGCTATAAAATATGCTGTTGATTCCTCAGTATCTTCCCAGCAGAAATCCTGCAGCATACCAAGAACTGGGGGTTTTGGTGTGTTTTCAAGAATACATGTGATTTAACTATCTATTTATGGAAAAAATGGAAAAGGTTTCGCAAAGCTGTTGGGTTTTGGAACTCTGGAACAGCTACTGCTCTTCTGTGTAAATAACCCCAGATTACCAGTCTGTTCCTTCCATCTTCTGCAAAGTTTAGACTCTTTCTGAGGTAAGGGGAGGGGGGAAAAAAAACCCAAACCAAAAGATTGATATAAGGCATAACAGCTGTGAACGATACAATAAATCAAATAATTTCACTGTGTTCATTGACAGCTGGACCAAAAGCTTCCTTAAAAGTACACAGAGTATTTCAGATATCCTTGATGAATAGCATAAGAACTTTTGATAGATATAGTTTGGCATCTTGTTAAGCAGAAAATAGATGATGTCCTGGAGCCTCTTCCCCTCCCCAGGAAACATGTGAGCTTGTGTAATTCTGAAAAATTGTGGATGGCGTCATACTTAAATCCCACAAAATACTGCAATCACTCTGTGGTATTTTGACTTCTGAACAGAGTGAAAACACACTTCAAGTAAGGGGGCATTTGTTAGCCAGCCTAGGAGAGAGGGCAGGATGTCAGGGTGGTCCTCCTGCTCCTCAGTCCTCCCAAGGGGAGTGGTTGGAGTTTTGAGCATTTGCTGCTTAATGCTCCTCATGGGCTCACCTAATTTAATAAATGGCCCATATCATGCAGAGGTTTAGCTAAAGATTTATTCTTCCTTTGAAATAACTTTAACACCTTTTTGATATTAAAATGTTTATACCCCTCCACCTCTGTGCTGAGATAAATGGTTTGGGTATAATTGGAATGCTTTCCAAACCAGAGAGATGAAAGCCTTCCAGCTCTATCTCTGTCTGAGCCCAGTTCTTCTGCAAAGCTTTTTGTGGGGCACCGTAATAATTCCACTAAAGGAGCCTTTAAGTAGTTTCTTAACCAGAAAAAATCCAACCAAAAACCCTCTTCTGAAGCAGTTTTTCCAGGGAGATGGAAATATGTTGTAAAGTTTTAGGGGGAAACTCTGTATTCGGCACTTTTCTGCAGTGGAATGTGTGTTCTGTTCTGTGGTGAGAGAGCCTCTTGCCTTTCAGACTGCTTCATATTAAATAGTAGTTGGAAATCTGTAGTAATGAAATTAGCTCTTTGTTGTAATAAACATCTCTGCCTTATTTGCTCTTTGTCTATTCGTTGATAGTTAAACCAGGTCTTTTATGATAAACAATTAGAACACAACTTAAATTTAACATGTCAAGGGAAAGGCCGTAAAGCAAAGTAGTGCACTCTGGGATATGAATCAAAATGTGTTTGATTTTTTGTTTGATTTGTTCCCCAAAGTGTACATGTAAGAGTCAGGCAGAAAGCAATACCCCTGCAGAGGAGCAACAGTGCCTATTAAAAAAAGGGCATGAAATCTTATTTCCATTTTGTTATGCCAAGCCTGTGTGAGCTGTGTTAGCCCTGAATATTACATGAGTTATTGAATGATTGCAACCCTGGATTAACGTGGTGCTTCATCACCTCTTTGGAAGAATTGGCAGGAGGATGTGAGCCCTGCAAGGCCAGCTCCTCTGGAAGCAGCACAAACACAGACTCTGTTTCTAGACTTCAAGGACCATGTTAATAATTGTGACTAGAAGCTGGTTTTGTTGATGTTAAGGAGATGTTCCCAATGATGAGGCTTAGCCAGGGCAGGAAATTGTTCAGGAAAATAACAGAAAACAAATACACACCACCAGTTCAGATCTTTCATGCTGTGGTTTTGCTCTCAAAAGACCAGCTCTTCAAAGAGCCAGTGTTTTCCATTATCTTTTCAGCAGACAAACCTCTGTGCACCTCTGGCAGATATGAGCTATCAGATCAGGGTTCATGTCCCTGCAATTCTTTGTGGGCTAAGGGTTAGTTAAATATAAACGAGAGGAGAAGTTCCTTGCTGTGCCTTTGGTGCAAAGTATCTCTGCTGTAGAAGTTGGTGGTGGAAGGTGACTTGGCAGAGAAATCTGCATTAAATGTGTGTGATGTCAACTTTTTTGACTTCAACTGTTAAGTGAGATTAAGGATTTGGAGGCTAAGGTGTTAAATTTGGGGATATCCTCATGGGTTGTTTTTCCTGCTTTTCGTTGTATGTCTGGGAGGAGAGAAGGAGGAGTTGAATCAGGGTTGTCATCAGGAGAACTAGAAAATGAAAATGTCAAAAAACAGGATCATTAACTTGTTTGTTTAGTGCTACTGGCTGAGGATTGCTCTCTGAAATAAATCTGGAGCGATTCAACTTGAATTTGAGAAGTTACTTGTCTGTAGTTGGACATACAGATTTGTCATGAAACTCCACTTTTGACTTTATTTACAGGTTTGTTAACATAAGCTCTTTGCCACAGATATTTTAAGACTAAAGGACAAATTTACTGGTTGGACCATGAGGTGCACATGTGTTGAAAAGCCTCCTTTGGCCGTGGGATTTCTGTGGTGTGAAGTGTTCAGTTTGAGCCGTGGTCCTGCAGTTCAATATCCCTGCAGCAAGCACATGGCATTTGACGGAACTAAAGCATAACTTCTGGAAAGAGGAATGTCTTTAAATGACATTTAAAATGGTAGAAAATTTGTCCCATCCTTGAAAAATCAGGATTTTCTTCCTGGGTACATCCTGTCCCCTAAGAGAGGTGTTCGTCTCCAAAAGCATGTTTGTCTAGCATCAGGTTTCAGTGGCAGTTTCCTTGTTTTTGAGTGGATTGCTGCTCACAGAGCTGCTCTGGGTTGTTTTGTAGACTGGAGTCAATTGAGACATCCTTTAACAGGATGATCCTCATTAAAGCTTTGAAGACAAGGAAAGTTTGTGCAGATCTCATATGGAGCAAGCATTTTGAGTTCATGGGCACTGGTCCTGAAGAACTGTATCATTCTAGATTTAAAGTACCCCAACATGCTTGCCAGCATTCTAGATATTCATCTATTTTCCACATTGAAGGTATAGATTTAATTTGGTGTTTGATTTAATACTGATGGATTCTAAAGATAGTGATGTAAACTTGCCATGACTGGCGTGAACTTGGACTGGCATCTTTAAGAAATTAAATGGATAAATAAAATGTTGACATCCAAGTGCCTTGTGGATGAACTCATTCTGTGCTGCTTTTGGGTACAGATTGATTTATGAATAAAGTTTCAAATTAGTTTATGAAATTCGTGAAGTATGCGTTGTGGTCCATGCAGTGGCCCTGCTCCAGATATCCTTGCTGAATCTAGCACATTAAATTTAAGTGAAATAAGGGTTGTCTGGGGGCTTTTTTGAAAGTAAGTGGAAATTACTTGCACGTTACCATAAAAACTCATAGAGTAAAGGTGTTACACAGAGTGGGGGTGGTTGTTTCTTTAACTGGATCTCACAAAATACAGGTACAATTTACCTGGGCAGAATTAACGTGCCTTTTTCCATAGAGTGTAATACTAAATTCCAGTGTAGAAAAATGAGACAACATGGAGCAGCGTGATGTACTTTGAATATGTGAATTATCTCTAGTTACTACAGTGAGATCTGCACTGGAAAGCAAATGACATTTAAAATGCCATTCCCAAAATGTGGCAGCCAATGGGGGAGGCAGTTTTATTGTGTATGAGTAATGTTAACCCAGACTGCCCTGAAAGATCATCACCTACCTCACATAGCAATTAAACTCCCTAAAATATGGGAAAAAACCCACACGAAACTATGCTATAATAGTATTGTTATTGAGGTGGCATGCCATTTACACCAGCCAGCACAAAAAATACCAGCAAAGGACAATTTACCTACTAACTGTTTGAAAAAAACCCCATAAAATAATGAAAGTTTATCTCTAGATGCCAAATGACCAGAGATATTTGTTTTCTCTAAATATAAAGTGCTAAAATTAGTAATAGCAATTACTTCTAATATTCCAGTTGCATCTAGAGACCTCAACAGGGATTAGGATTTTGTTGATTCTTGGCACTGAAGTAGAGACAGTTTAGCAGTGTTTCCAGATGAATTTATGATCTTTGTGACAAATGGTTTTAAGCAGATACAAAAAATTGCGGATTTCTTCTTAAAATAGCAAAGTTGAACCTCTCTGCTAAGTCATGTTTTTTTCATTAATGGATCAAAACTGATTTTTGATGAACTGAGTCTCCCAGAGTGGCACTACTACAACCTACTCACTGCAGGTTTTACAGATCAAGGGGTATCTCCAGTCTTTATAGCTACCTAATGCATATAAAACATAAATCAGATTACCAACTTTAGTTTGTTAAGGACAGAATGGTGAATTTAAAGATTGCATGCACAGCTTCAGAAATGCACATGTATATCAATAATTCCTAGTTTAGACAGAAAATGCCCTGCAGGATTGGGAAATAAAGTGGGTTTTGCAAGGTCCCCTGTGTTTTTGTGTTCATTTGTAATGTATGCACATGGAATAACAAGAATGCTGTCAGCGTTCATGGCCTGGGAGGAAACAAATAAAAGATATTAGTGTCTTGGCTTTTCAACTGAAGTAATTTGGAAAGCTGGTTTATCCTTTGAGTTGGACTAGTTGGTGGTTGTAGGTTCCTCCCAGCTGAAATATTCTGTTCTATCCCCTCATCTCTGGCTTCTGTCAGTCCTGTTGATATTTTGTAGCTTCATCTAGCAGAGTAATTTCATCAAAAAGGTCTTTGACAGGGCTCTGAGCCTTCCTCCCTGCTTTATAGATGATAGTTCAGGAAGCTGAATCCTAATAATTTTAAATATGGTTTACATTATGTGCTGCTCAGTGTACAAGCGCTCTGTCTAAATCTGTTCCTTAATATATTCATCTTTCACCAGAGCACAAAAGGCACATGTAGCTGATCTAGATGCAGAGATAAGAGCTTGGAGTTGGCTTTGAGGCTTGGACTAGTTAAAGCCACGATGAAAACCTCTCGCATCAGGATGTAGGAACTTGCTCTCTCAGTTAAGTTACAGCATAATCCGAGTCTGAGAGTTAAATCCAGCATTTCTGTGCGCAGTCCTAGATAAGTAGTTCTGTTTTTCCAATATGTGCTAAACGGAAAAGGATTTCCCTCTTTTCCAGGTTTCAGAGCGCAGGTTTGAGACCTGGCAGCAGGATAAGAGATGCTGTGGAGCAGAACCAGTAGCAGAGATGGAAAGCCTGAAAATGCAGCAGTTAAAAGGATGTGATAGTCTAAATCTCTGAGGTTCAGCTGTCTTTTGAGGACTCCGTAAAGTCTTTGAAATTTAAAGCTGGCAGCTGACAAACTGCTAGTGGAAGTCGTAAATTTTGAGGGTAGAATCAAGTATGTTAAGCCAAGCAATTGCTATTTTGGTTACTCAGCAAATAACACATTTTTAATGTGAAACGTTACGAGTGAATGAATTAACTTTCTATAGAAAATTGTCTTCTGTAGAGGCCAGCCAAGCCACAGAAATTGTGTGTCCGTGGTCACATCCCACAGCTAACAGGGAGAAATGCACATAACCTGAGGGCACACATGGCCTGGGGGAGGAATTGGGTCAGCTACTCCAAGGTGAATTTTCCCCTTTGATCCCTTGCTCAGCTGATGCCTGAGGCAGGAGCTGGTATTTGCTGGAGCATTTCTGCTGAGGGCTGGCTGCGGGCATTGCCCCTGGGTAAGGCTGGTCCTGTTCAGCACAGGTGGCACAGCCAGCCACAAAATGCCTGTGCCATTCCCCTGCTGCAGGGTACGGATTTTTCTTTCTGTTTTAAAGACACTGAGATGTGATGAGAGCCACTGACGTGTGGGCAAGCCACAGCAGAGTCTCCTGCTGGTGCAGGCTGGATAACTCTAGCTGATGGTGTGGTAATCAGCTGAGAGTGGCAGCATCTTGCAGCAGGTGCCTTTGGTGCACGTTCACTTATCTCATACAACATATTCATCACAGATACTGCTCCATCTGTGTTTTCTCAGTTTGGAGAAAATGGGGTTTTTAACAACCTGTTTGTTGTATGGAATTAAATTATGTTTCCTTCATGCTTTTCTACCTTGTGCATGCCAGCATACAGAGTCAAAGGGATAGTAATAGTTTTTACATGGTTGTATTTTTTAATTTAAGAAATGGCAGAAGTTTTTTTGAATGAGCTTCAAGAAAAGCCTGGTTCCTAAGTCTGGATTGAAATTTGGCTGGTTGACTGTTCTCCAGAAATACAGCTCTGGAAAAATTATAACCTGAAAAAACATTTTTCAGCCTAAGCACATTTCCACCTTCCTACATCTGTTTTTACATGCTTTGACTATGGCGTTAGGGGCCAAGTTATGCATATCCCAGGGCACATTTGTGTGGCTGTATAGACCAGCTCTGTAAGAGAAACAAACCCTCTGCCCTATGATTTGTCCTGGGCAGCTACCTGTTACGAACAGAGCAGCTCCTTTGCAAATGTAGGCCAGCACAGCAGGTTCCTGCAGAGTACATGTCTGTGTGCACACACACAGCCTCTCCACAATGGCAGTACCAGCTGCTTTCCAAAGTGTTACTAACTCTGTTCTCAGGGCACTGTCACAATCCGTGCTAGAAATTTTATGGGCAGAATGTAAGGTCAGTCCCAATGAGTAGGCTTATTTTGGTGCTTTGTGTTCCTTTCTCAATTGTTTTCCTCCCTAAATGCTGGTTATTTATTCTGTCCCTTAACCCACACAGTTATCACTAGCAGCAGCACAGCTCCCGGTGATTAGTGTGGATATCTGAGTCTCCAGGAAAAGCCACATCACCACCGCGGTTATTTCTGCTGATATTAATTTTAGAATTGTGTTTATTCATGAAGCTAAACCCAAGGACCGGCTGTTTCCCAGTGGGAGGAGGAGCTGTAAACAGTGCTGTTTTAGAGGTGTGCCTGGTTCAGATGCTGCCTAACGTGCTGCTTTCTCTGCAGGTGATAGAAGACAACACGGGCGTCCGGAGGGTGGTGGTGACGCCGCAGTCTCCGGAGTGTTTCCCTCCCAGCTACCCCTCGGCCATCTCACCCACCCATCACCTGCCCCCCTACCTGACACACCATCCCCACTTCATCCACAACTCCCACACAGCGTTTTACCCTCCTGTCACTGGACCTGGGGACATGCCACCACAGTTTTTCCCACAGCATCATCTTCCCCCAACAATATATGGAGAACAAGGTGAGCTGGGAGGAAGGGACTGGGACCGGACTTTCACATCTGTGTTCAGCAAGGTTTCAGCTGGGGGAACCAAGAGTAGGAATGGAGAACTTGAGTGGCTTTGTTACATGGGTGGAGCCTCCTCTAATATCCTGAGTAGGGGGCTGTTGCTATCCAGAGTATCCATTTTTATTTTGCCAACAAAGAAAAAAACTGTTTTGGCCATGATATTTTCAAAGTTCACTCTCAAAGTGTGAACACACACAAAAAGGAAGATTAAATTATAGAAAAAATCAGGAAATACTGTGATCCCTGCAAGCTGACCTGCCTTAGGTTAAGAAAGGCTCATCCTTGGAGGGGGAAGTGGGGATTGTATTTAATGAAGTGTATCTGAAGAGTATGCATAATATTTATGATAATTCTCAAACTTTTTTTTTAGGTAGTTTTAATTCCCAAAGCTTCTGTTTCATGTTGCACTTCTCTCCTTAGGCAGCACAACTGACACGATTGTAAAGTCTATTTATACTGGGAAATTAAATTGCATGCAATCGGGGTTGGCAGCTTGAAACCAGCACGTCTCAGCTTGTTCTGTCCAGTCAGGCCCTGAGGAACAAAATGCTAAATTGCTCTGAACTTATGAAGGCTTTTCCCAAAAGATCACTTCTGTCTGGATTTTTCCTTGAAATCTGTGTCCCTGAAACACAAAGACTGAAAAGGAAGGGGAAAACATCACCCTAATAGCAGTATTTTGCACACTCATCCAAAGTAAAATTCTGTCATCAAAGGGGCACAGTTAATACAAATGAATTGCAAAAAATGGCTTTCTTTTAAAAATCTCCAGGAACAACTGGAGTAATTTCATTTGAAGATGGCCAGGAATTTGGTTTTCTGGGGGGGGAAAGTAAAACAACAAACCCCTCAAGTGATTTCTTGTTGTTGCGAGTTAACGCGGGTGAACCATTCCCTTTCAGAAATCATACCACTATACGGCATGTCCAGCTACATCACCAGGGAAGACCAGTACAGCAAACCACAGCACAAAAAACTCAAAGACAGGCAGATTGACCGCCAGAACCGCCTGAACAGCCCTCCCTCCTCCATCTACAAGAGCCATATAGGCAGCTGTGCAACGGTGTACAACGGTTACGCCAAGAGCCACAACGGGGCCAGCAGCGGCGGCGGGGGAGCCCCGGCTCTGAAGAAACCGGAGCGCAGAGCGAGGAGCAGCCCAAAGTCAAATGAACAAGACCCACATGGTAAAAAAAAAAAAAGAGGCCTTTATTTATTTTTAATTCCTTTTTATTGCACCTTTCCGGCTCGTGACCTCCTCTGTATGGATCCAGCGGCCGTGCCAAGAAACACTCCCACCCACATGTTAATACGGTGTGAACTTAAATGTGAACGCTAGGGCTTGCTAGGGTGTATTTGTTTTGTAAGGTGACCCCAGTGCCTCCCCATCTTTCATGACTGCTCCCTTGGTAGATGCAGCATCGTTCTCTTTTTATCTTGTTGGAAGCAGAAGTGCGTTTTGTGGGTGAGGTCTTGGTTTTGTTTTGCTTTTCGGAGAGGCATCTTGGCACTTCACAAAAATCTTCATGGGCAATTAAGCTGTAACCAAAACCTGGCTGCTAGGAGCCACTGTTTTGCACTAGGTTAACCTGGCAAAGGTATTAGAAAGTCTAGAGGTGATGACTGAAAAACTAAGGTGTTTTTAAATGTGAAAAATCAGTGAAAGTGAGATTAGTTGAAAACAAAGCTGAGACAAAATTTCTTAATGTTAGCCACTGGAAATGGTGGCTACTTTTGAAATAATTTTCTTCAGCATTTTCAGAGACTTGCCATTTAAAAACTTAAAACTTTAGATGAACAACCTAATGCTTTACTGTAATCAAATCTCATTTATCACAAATCATTCTACACACAGCCACTTCTACCTAAATTTAGTTTAGTAACTTGTTACAACCCATTGTACCTACCTACCTTTCTCCTCTCTGCTTGTCTCTTTGCTGACTGTTACAGCAGCAGCTGCCTGAAAAAACTTGGATGTGGTAACCAAAGCAGCATGTCCAGGTTATTCATAATGTAGCACACTCTGAGATATCTTGAATTAATTTATGCATAAACCCTAGGTTTTCCATTATCTGTCTATAGTGTGTGTTTATATGGCTCTGTACTTTTACATGTGAGATGTAACTGAAAGAAATAGTTATGAAAATTAAGTGTATCAATAGCCAAAGAGGGGAGGAAAATGCTGCTGGCATGGTGAGGGATGAGGATTTGCAGACGTGCTTCAGGGTCTTTAGAATTAGCAAGGAGCTGTATTTGGGAATGCTGTAATCCAAGAAAATGAGTCACTGCATTAGACTTTCTAGTTATTTCTTGCCAATCAGCTTATGTGGACTTTAGTATTCTTATTTATGTTCAGGTGTTTATTTGAGGTGGAATACATGAGGTGTTTGAAGCACGTGTGTGAAAGACCTGGAAAAAAGTATCGTCTTACAATATCAGCTCAGCGGGTACTGCGTCAGCCTGGCAGATCATTTCTGAAATAATCTAGAAATAATTTAAAAGCATCTTGTCTAAGGGTTTCCTGCCACCCTTGTGTTTGTCTAATTCATTGCCTTGGACTGGTCTGCTGTGCTGCAGCCAAAGAGCACGAGCGCTTTTAAAATGCTGAGAAAATTGGTGGAGTCAAGGCTGCAGCACGTCCAGTCTTGTCAGCCAGAGAGTGCCTCCAAACTGGGAACAGCAAGGGATGGAGTCCTCCCCCAGCTGTGGAGAAGTCCCTAACAGGAGGCTGTTAAGCAAATAAGCATCCCTTGTCCCACCCTCCTGCCTTTTAAAATTAGGTTCTGCATCTACACACGGAAGCGGCATCAACTGCTCTGCAGCAAGTCCATAGCCAAAGCAGGAATAGAAGTTTTTTTTCATATTAAAAAAAAAAATATACTGTGGGCTCAAATGTGAGGTTTTTGATGTCAGCGTATTATTATAGTCATACGTGTAAACTTACATGAAAATTTCTGCAGAGAGGTAAAAGAGGTTTCTTAAAGGCTCTCATCGAGCAGCTCCCTAAAATAAGTTCTCACTTGACATTTAAACCTTCTAATCATACCTGTAGCTTTATATTTACCTTCTCCGTTCCTTCTTTAATTATTTGGGGGTTTATTGATGAGTGCCTGACTAACCTGGCCATACAGGTAATTAGGGTGAGAGCTGACACCAGTCTGGGCACAGTTGCTAATTTGATTTATGGTGCTAAGATGACAGTTTTTAGAATAGCCAGATAAAAAGAATGTGTCAGAAGCAACAAGTGGCAAAGGGGTTTAAACTTACAGGTTTTGTGGATGTGTATCTGTTCAAGCCTGCTAATAGTTAAAAACTTGATGGTGCTCTGTGGCTGCTTCCAAAATTGCAGAATAGCCTGGAAAACCTATTTTTAGATACATAAATATATAAAAATGTGTATATATGCATATAAAACTTGTGGAGAAGTCTTTATTTAGAAAACCACTTAACCAAAAAACTCTTTAGCAGAGAAGTAGGAAGGCATGAATTTACAGTAAAACTTGGAGTGAGGTGAAGGAGAGCTGGAGCCGAGGGCTTTGTTTGTGTGAATTTTTTAATTGGGATTGTGATATGCTTCACAGCCCATCATTTCCTAGCTGGCTGTGGGGTGTGTGTGCTCCTGCAGTGGAACTGGCTTCTTTTGGGTGTTTGGATGGTGGAGCAATCCCAGGATCCAGCTGCTGGCGAGGGAAGGGGCTTTAGGAGCCCCGGACACAGCTGGAGCTGCACTTGCACAGCCTCAGCTCTGGTTGCTGCAGGGAACAGCCTGTGTCAGTACACAGTGCTACAGCCTGACCGTGATTGCCGTCCTCAGGGATTGGGCTGGCTGAGGCAAAGTTTGGGAGCTGCCTCAGTGCTGGAAGCGTGGGTGGGAGCTCGCCAGGGGCACCTCTCCCAGCAGTCCCGGCTGCTCCTGAGCTGATGCTCAGAGGAGCATTTGGAGTGTCTGCTTTGATCAGCAGAGAAAGATGATCCACGCAGGGACACTTGTGGCAGGGAAATGGGAGTTTCTCTTCTTGAATCTGCTGCCCCTGTGCTTAAGGTGATGCTTGTCCTGCTCCTTGTTTCTTGTTAGTGATTTCTGTGAGGGATGTGTTGCTCCTTCCTTAGCACACCCACTCTGCTGAGGCTGAGGTTATTGCAGTGCTGCAGGAACAATAAGGGGGCTGGAACACCTTCCTTGTCAACACAGACTGAGAGGGTTGAGCCTGGAGAAGGCAGGGAGACTTTAGAACCCCTAAAGAGGTTGCAAGAGAGCTGGAGAGGGGCTTTTGACAAGGGCATGGAGTGACAGGACAGGGCAAATGGCTTTAAACTGAAAGAGGACAGATTTAGATGGGATATTGGGAAGAAATTCTTCCCTGTGAGGGTGGGGAGACCCTGGCACAGGTTGCCCAGAGAAGCTGTGGCTGCCCCATCCCTGGGAGTGTCCAAGGCCAGGTTGGATGGGGCTGGGAGCAGCCTGGGATAGTGGAAGGTGTCCCTGCCCATGGCAAGGGGTGGAACAACAGGGTCTGTAAGGTCCAACCCAAACCATTCTGGGATCATGTGAATAATGTTAAAGTGTCCAGTGTACAGTGCAAAGACAACTTGACCCTTTTCCCTGAAAAATCACAGTACGTGTGATATCTAACCTAAAAATGTACTTTCCCATCGAAATCTATTCGCTTTTCCTGTATTATGCCCATGAAATTTGAGTAGGAAAGAAAAATTCTACCTTGTATCAATGACTTCCAGCTTCCTTCCAACATTAGAAGAAAGGGTGTCCCAAAAATCTGCTTCACCACTGGTAGAAGAAATGGGGTTATAGAGCATCAGTTCTGAATGTGATCAGTACTGAAATTAAGTAAATTACTCTGGAGTACTTTTTGTTCAGTCACCTCTCCAGTTATGGATCCAGCCTGTGCATCCTTCTGCTCTGTACAGCATGATGGTACATTAAAAATAAGTTGGTGCTTCTGTAATGCACCCTTACCCCAGGGTGGTTCTATAACATAGCAACATCCCCTTTTTACTAGGAAATTTCTGGTTTCACACTGGGGATGTAAGTGCAATTCTGACCTTTTCCATTGACTGCATCATGCTGTGTTGGACAGTGCACTTATAAATAAAGATTTCTAGTTATGTTGGAAATAGACTGTTTTAAGGCAAAAAAAAAAGGGGGGAGGGGGAGGGAAACTGATTGCTTATAATTGCCTGGAAATTTAGCAATTCTGCTTGTTTCTGGTAGGATGATGGATGGTGTCTTATACCAGTAGAAGTCTTGGAGGTATGATACTAGGATTCTCATTTAAAATCCATATTGGAGCTTTTCCACAGAGCTGTTTTAAAAACTGAATGGGAGAGGAGGGAGCAGGGTTGGGGTTTTTGTGGGTTGGGTTGTTGTTTTTTTTTTTTGTGAAGGAGCCTTGCCATGTAAAAGGAGCTGTAAGAGGAAATCCTGTCCCATTCATGCTGTCCTTTATGAATTTCAGTCTGAGTCACTTCCTTCTCATGCACTCAGTGGCTCCCTTCTTGGTCATCTGGTAGTTCAACAAGTTCTGTGTGTGGCTGCAAGTTCTGTGGGAACATAAGCAGATTTGAGCATTCTGATAATGCTTTTGCCTATTTCCTTATAGAACATCTTTTTTTTTTTTGTCTCTTCAAATGTGATAAAATATTTTCTTCTTTTTTTTTTTTTTTTAAATCCTTATTGAAGCTCGAAGAGCTTAAGACAGCCCAAACTAAAACACTTCAAATGGGTGAAAGTGGGAAGTGGGTGCTGGATTGTTGCGTGCATCCTGTGCAGGAGCTGGGAGCCTGAACAAACAGAGCCAGCCTGGGCAGGGAGGTGGCTCCAGGAAGTTTCTGTCCTTGTTTGAGAAGATCTGGCTTCAGATCAGGGGCCCTTCTAGCCCAGGAGTGTGATGATGATGATGATGCTGAGGAGGAGCCTGCAAGCCTGAACACGTCCCTCCAGCAGCATCCAGACCTGCCAGGCCCCAGAGAGGGCGAGTCCTTTGGGTGCCCACTCTTGGCTGTGAACTCATCCAACTCAGTGTTGAAAAGCACATTTGCTTTCCCAGTGAGGAACACTGGCTTTCCCAGGGAGGAACACTGACTTTGGTGAGCACTTCACTGCTCCGAGCAGCTGCTTTCTTGCACGTGGCATTGATGTGCTTTACACGTGGAGAAGGGAGGAAAAAACTTGAAAAACAATTAGTAGTTCAAAGAGTTGTTGTAGACTGTTGACAGGTCCTAAACTTCCATTGTCATGTGTGTACAAGCCTCAGAAGTGTTGCTTTCCTGTTGTGGAGGTTTTGTAAATCTGATTTTGTGCACTGAAGCAGCCTCCAGCACAAAATCAGAAAGGTGAAAGGTGAAAACCGTGAAAGGTGAAAACCATGGCTCCAAATTCTTGCTGTTTGAAGTTTCTCAGGAGATGTGGGTAGCTCTGCGTGCTCATTTCTTTGAGAGCAATGTGTTGGGAATACACAGAAAATGGACTTGCAAGAGAACTTCCTGACAACGGTGATTTTAATTTGAAAACATTTTAAAATAAGAACCTAATTTGGCAAAGCAGAAGTTCTGAGGCGAAGAAGTACCCTCAGGTATCCCTGAGTGGGGTGGGATGTGCTCTGCAAGCACATCACGAGTAAGTGATGCAGAGTGGGTGACATGTGACAAACCAGAGCTGAGGCGTTCTTGGTACAGCCCCATCCTGTTCTCTCTGAATCTTCCATGTAACATTTAAACATACTTAGAAAAAACGTGGGGGTTTTTTCTATTTTTTGTTTAACTGTATCAAGTTGTTGTTTTAATCCAGAGCCTGTGAATTAAAGGGAAATTGTTGGAGCTGTGATTCAGTCCAGACAGGAACCAGGCGAAGTTCCTCTTCTTACTCATTCTAGATCCTGTCAATTCTTTTCTATTTTGGTCCTGAATCCATTTTGCTTATTGAGTCATACATTTATCTGTGCCTATATATCCCATAGATTTAAAAGCTTAGAGGAGTAGTTTCATGGCTTTTGGTCCAGGTGAGCAAAGAGGCTGAGAAACACTGGCAGTGCATGTAGATTTTACATTCTTTTAGCCAGGGACTGATGATTTGGTACAGGCTAATAAACATTTGCTATACCAATGTAGAAATGTTCTGGAGACAAAATTGGTCATAAATGTTTTATCTGCTGCTATATTTATCTATATATGTATTTATATACAAAATACCCTTCTGTTAAATGCAGCTTCTCTGGTGTCTCAAAATGTATTTGCTTCTATAAAATAAGGAGTTTCAATAAGATTGTCTCCTGAAAACAAGCTGTCAAAACTGACACAGTGATTTTATTAATAACATTGAAAAAAACACATGGAAGAGTAAAATACATCTGTCAAGTTGAGTGAATTTTAGTCTTATACCAAATAATGCAACGTGAAACATAATATTTAGTGAAACCAGAGACGTGTTGAATCTTGAGAGCATAGATCAGCATCATACATGAAATCTAAATGCTGTTACTGTTCCTGCAGCATTTTCTTAATAGTTTTAGCCATTAATACTACTTGTCTGAATTCTTCAGACTTACATCTCATTAGAAATAGGTTTTGTGTGCTCTGTTCTGCTTTCCTGTAAGTTTTAATGCATGAGAGGAAATAGGATGCATTAATTAGGGCATAGTCTGAACTTGAGAAGCCGGTGCTCATTTGCAACACCCAGAATTTCCAGTGTGATATTCTCGTGCCTTGACCTTATCTCCCACATCATGACTGAGCTTGTGCTTTTATTTGTTTCTATTTGGAAATATGCCTGCGTCTTCAACAGTCTTTATCTTTGGTATTTTCTCTAAAATAATAGGCTGTGAATTGCTCATTCAGGCAATAAACAAAGTGGTTATGAGTGTCAGATGCACCTTTGTGTACCAGCTTGAGCTCCATTAGCTGGGCCACACAGATTCTCACCAAATAATATCTTTGGCTAATAGTCACGTAAAGGAACCACTGAAATGAGCTTTATATAGACTGATGGCTGTATTAGAAACATATTGCAGGGTTCAGGTAGAGTACATTCCCAAGTTCATGTCAGTCTGTGTGCCTGCAAGAATTTATCCAGATCAGGCTTAATTTGTGACTTTTCCTCAGCAAAAAGAATGGCTGAAATGTTTATCCAGCATCACTGAAATGCACTCTGTTGAGGGAGAGAAACAAATCTGTTTTTCCTCTGCTGTCTTGAAGCTTAACTTATATCATGGGAGCTTTGATGGAGAAAGGTAAAAGCTAAATATGAAAAATGGTGCTGGAATGCGAGTCCATGCCCAGTGCACTCCCTGCCTCTGCCCTAGCTTTGCCCAATTCCAAACCCAGCAGTGTTTTGCTTTGAGCTGCCTGTGGGTACTTCCCTCTCAGGCATCTTGACCAACTCTTTCCCAGAAGTTGCCTGTGTGCAGATAATTTCCAGGGATTTGCAAGCCTGTGAAATCTTGTCTGCATGTGACCTGTCACAAACAGGGAGGTTATTCTCCTGCTGTATCCATGCTGCAGGAACAGACCCAAGGTTTATGGGAAGCCTGAATGCCATGGCAGTCCCACCTTCTTTCACACCACTCTGCTTTGCTAGCACAAAGTTCTACAAGCTGGGAAGGGCTGACACAGGCAGAGAGGAGAGACACTCTATTTTTATGCACTTATCTTGAAAGACTAAAGAACCAGCTTCATAACTTCAGCACCAGAAGTTGTAGATAAGAGATTCTCTTTGTCAACCAAGTGGGAGCATCTCCTAATTTTATTGCACAGTAGTCTCCCATCTTCAATGTCAGCTGTTTTTAAAGGCGAATAGAAATGCCTCAGACTTGGTTTTGTTCAGCCTTTTTGTACCTGAAAATGCAAAGAGAACACCAGGGCAGTGTGGATACAAACGATCCAGCGTGGTAATGAGGTGCTTTAAGAACTGGGTGGTGGTCTGGGCATCCCTGGCTCTGAGCCATCCATGGGGCAAATGGCTCACCACGGTTCTGGTTAATGTTTTTCAGCCTCATCACAGCAGCTGTGCCAAAATAAATTTCGTTAGAAGCTCCCTAATCTTCCTAAGTGTGCTAACTACAGGAAACACAGCTCAACGTCCACTGAGGAGCGTGTAGGGCGTATCTAGTAAAGAGTGGGGGACTCTGGCTCCAGGGCTTCTGGTTGACCTTATTAAGGCTTATAAACCCTTTTGGCAGCGGTGGTGTTGTACCCCAAAGCTGTTTTTCCCAATCCTGATCCTTTTCTGTAGGCTCTCATATTTTTATTCTTGCCTGCTTTATCCCTCCCTTGCCTCATTTTGCCAGCAGGATCTCCTTGGCAGGGCGAGCTGGATAAGCTGTTTGCTCCATCATTTATCAGGAAGTCAGTGCTAAATGACGTAAGGCACAACCTCTTCCCCCAGAGGATCTTCATATTATCTCAAGAATTTGCAGCTTCTGCTGCAGCTGACAGTCAAGTCCAGAAGACTGAAATTTGAACCTTTTTCCTAGGAGTTTACATAATTTATGGATACCCACCCAACAGGAAAAAAAAAATATTGTACAAAGTATGTTTTCATTTGGCTTAAATGCCCACTGATTAAATGCCTGTGATGAGGAGAGTACCACCAAGAGCTTCAGAGCAAGATAAGCAGTGTCTCCTCACCAGTTGGGAGGAGATAACATGGACCACCGACAAAGGAAGAGAGCTGTGTTTCCCTTATTTGGCAACATCTGGGACATGGAGCCAAAAGGGAGAGGGTATTTATAGGGAAGAGGTAGAACATTTCCTCCCTCCAGACTATAAAAAATAAAATGGGTTTAAGTCTAATGATTTAATGAGCAACACTTATTTGTGTAGCCAGATGTCCTGAACAATGTCCGTCTGTATTTCCAGCTGGATTTGCAAAGGTGGTGAAATGAAATTTCATGTCCCCCTGAAGTTAATGGGATTTGTTTACTGAACTCTGTTATGCTGTGCTTCGAATCCCATCGGTTGTTCTTCCTTTTCTGAGGAAGGGCAGAATTTGATTTCTGAAGTTTTTGTGACCTTCAGTATATTTGTTTTTAAGGGGAGGAGGAATCTTAATGCAGGGTGACGCTTTGCGTGTTGCAGTTAACAGAAAGGATAAACACTGTTCTAAAATGAAGCAGCCATTCCACTTTTCTCCAAGGTTTATTATAAAAGATTTTGTCCTGAAGCGTGGATTTGTTTTTTGTGTTGGGGTTTTTTTTCTTGTTTTTTTTTCTCTCTAAGGAGCTGTGCTTAGAAGCAGCTGCTTTGATTTACTGCTGTTCATGTGACTTGTGCCTGAATTTCATCTCAGCAATGAAATCCAGAATGAGCTAAAGTTCCTGTAGCTTTGTTGAATCCTTCCCGGCAAGCAGTAATCAGGTGGATATTTCTGTGAAATATTTTAAATATTTGGAAGGGTTCTTAGTGGTGAAACTGGTTGTGTCAATGTTCAAGATCACATTTTGCCCTCATCCCATACAGGACTGCTAATTGCCCATGCACTTCTTTCAGCTCACTGGTAGGAAGTTGGTACAGACATTATAGATGAGGTTTTTTAAACATTCTTGAGCTCATTCCTCCCATCTCAGGCAGGAGGGGGCACAGAGAAGATTACATCAGCCTTTTTGACTTCTGCATTTTAGAAATTTAGCCCCCAGTCTTTATTAAATATTCTGCTTAATATCCTTCTAGCTCATATAGTCATAGTTCATCCTTCAGACATGACTGCAAAACAATTTAGGCTGGGATTGCTTGAGTCAGTTGATTGTCATCTGTCATGAGGAAGATAATTTATTTCTGTTCTGCTGTCAATCTGTAGGTGTTTGGGTTGATTTAAAGTAGGGAGGGGAAGTTCTTTGCTTTCCCCTGTCTCTGAGCTGTGGTGCCTGTGCTGAGTGAAAAGAGAAAAATGTTATTTTGTTTCTGGGATTACTGTGATCTCCTCCATCACTCATTGCAATTTGATGGTATCATACTTTTCATCTGGAAAAATAGGTCAGTAATTTACATTGGTAACAAAAGTGCTTAGGTTGGGGTTCATTCAAAGAAAGTTGTAACTGCAGCCCCTCACTAGGTTGCTATTGAAAAATCCCAGTGCAGGCTTCATGAAAAATCTTTGCCTTTCTAGAACCATGACTTAAAATGGTTGTATTTAAAACAAAACNCAGTCCACACTTGATTTTTTTTTTATTTAAAACAAACAAACAAACAAAAAACACCCCAGACTTTTTTTCCTGTGGAATCTAACATCGTTTAAAGAGTTGCAAATAGTATAAGTAGTGCATAGAAATAAAATTTATGCTTTAATGTAAGTGCATTTTCTACTTTTACCCTGTTTTAGGGTAAGTTTTCCCTGCTTACTTTCTCATAGAGGATGAATAACTTGCTTTGCTCTGACTCTGTTCTGGAAACTGAAATAGTGGTTATTGCTGAAACCCATCACTGCAAAGCACTTTGCATTGCCCACCATGAAATCTAAAGAAGGCATTTCTTACTTGATTTGAGCAAGGCTGAGAAGTTGTGACTGAGGGCAAAATTTGGCCTGGGGTTATTTTCTTAGATGTTTTTTTAGTTCATGGTGGGTTCTGCTGTGCCTCTGCATTGGGGAAGCGCTCTGCTGCCTTCCTATTGTTGTAGCAAACTCAGTGGCTTTATGAGGTTCACTGCCAAGGAAGTTGTTAATTTTGGCTGAGGTGCTCTGTTTAATCCTCAGCAAGCTTGGAACTCCTATGGAGTCTGTTTTGGCTGTGCTCTGTGATTGTTTTTCTGTGCAAATATGCAGTTCTGCAGGTTGCTTTGCTAGTTTTGTGTTGGATCAGGAAAATGCTCTTATTGTGTAATAGGCAGATTAGCAGAGGGTTTTATGGCTAGAGTTGCCTATGGTCATGTTTTTTGAACATCAAGAAGTGAGTTTTATCTTGTTCAATACTGGTGCCATTGTCCTCCTGCAGTGGGGATGGTATTTCAGAGAATAATGTTTCCTCACTGGCATGGGGCAGCACACACGGGATTTTAAAGGCCAGACTGGTACACTGGTGATTTGTCCCTCTGTGTTCATTAGGGATTGTGCTTTCCACCTCAGTTCTTGGAGTGCAGGACTCACCTCTGCCCCAGCAGGACTTGGTGTGACTGTCCCAGCAGGGACACTCAAGAGTGCCAGAGACAAAGCCACACCTGTGGTAGGATGCAGTGGAGCTGTCAGTGACCCAGTTGGGAAGAGAAGACTGATATTTGGCGCTGTCAAACTTGTGCTTTTTGTCAGTGCAAGGAGGAGTTGTGAGCCTCCTCTCACTGTGTGTTCATGATGCTCAGGCTCCTGCTTTGCCTGGCTGGGACAGTCAGGTGCCAGGATTGAAGAGAACCTTTTCTTTTGGAGAGGAAATCTCTCTGTAAACACTAGGTGGTGTGATTTCATGGCTGGTGTCTGACATCCTTTTGAGCCATTTTCACATTTTAAGAAACGTGGGTATCTCAGCCATGCTGCTGACCGCCCCCTGCTCCTGCTTTGAGCTGGGAAAGCCTGTGGAGTTTTTATGGCCATGTCACCTGGAGCAGGTCTGCAGAAGTTACATCTTCTCCTGAATGACCACTGTGTTCCTCAGCCTGGAGAAGCCTTGAGCATGGCAATGGCTGGACAGGCAGTCACAGGGAATGAGGAGAAATGAGAGGGACAAAGCATGAAGCAACAGGGAAATAAACAAAAGGAATTAAGCATAAGGAAATTCCATGCATCCCAACTATGGTACAAGATTCCGAGGAGTGTGAAGAACATCATTGTTCCTAGGAAAAGATGAGTGTTTGTTGGCAAAGTTTGTAGTGAGAACAAAACATCAGCCTTTACCTGGAAAGTGGGAGTCAGGAGCTCCAGGAAGGTTTTAGGAGACACTTTTAGTCTCCTTGTACCAAAAGATACTTGACCAAAAGATAAACCAAAACCACTTGGTTTATCTGCAAAACTTTTATTGTCTTCCCAACCCCACATAGCGTGTGAGCTGCTGAGACAGAATAGCAAAAGGGAAGCTGCCGAAAATAAAAAGAAAAAATATTTTGACGCAGAATAAGCTAAAGCAGCTCGAAATGATGAAAAGAGAGCGCTCCAAGAGGAGGCCCTGTGTGTAAGTGGTTTGTTGTTCCAGCAGATTCAGCTTGGGCTTCCTCTGTTTCTGTGGGTTATGTCATTGTTTGATTTGGTGTTCCTTCAAACCCAGCCAGCTGCAGCCATCCACAGTGCACTGCCTCTGTTATCTGCTTTGGGACGCGTACAAAGCGCTCGCTCAGGATGTCAAATGTATGTGATGGAGATGGGGGGTTGCTGTATTTTACTAAGAAAGCCCTTTTCTGCCTTCTAATGGACCAACTGTGTGTTCACAGTGGGAATTTGCTCAGATCTCCGGCCAGTAAAGTAGGAGTTGTTTTTGCTGTCTTCCAGCAGTAGCAGCGAAGAAGCAGAGAAAAACAAACCCAACATGTCCCTTACCCTCCATTTGTCCCTTGCATCCAGCCTTTTATTTCCCTTGCTGGTTGTTGCTGATCTTATTTTCCTTCTTCCGTCCCAGTGAAAAACATCGATCCAAACAATAATGGGGAGCAAGGAGGATTGGATACCCTTACATTTATTTTTAAAACACTTTTTAGCTCAGGTGACTTCATTATGTACATCTGAATGCTTCCAATCTGATCCTGATCCATGTGATAGCAAGTGCCCTTTGGTTAAAGAAGGATGAGCTGTGAATTTCACTCCAGACTTTTTGGAGAATCCTGTCCTATGGACAATAGAATATTCAAGCAGTCAAGGTGAAACTAGCAGCTGAATGGGTATGGACTGTGGGCAGGACATGTCTGAAGCCTGGGGTTAAATTCATGCCTAAATCACAGTGGTGTTGAGGCAAAGTACTTTAGTTATCCTTTGCTTTATTGCCTCAGTGACTCAGGATGACTAGAGATTTGGTTTTTCTGATTTTAGATCTGAAAATGTGCCTTTCTGGATTTTATATGGGGATTTTGTTCTGTATGCCTTAAGTCATTCAGAGAGTGACTTGGGTGGGATTTTTGTTTGCTTTGTTTGGGTTTTTTTTACTATCTATATATGGTTTGGTCTTTAAGGATAAATAATGAAGGATAAGCTCCTAGACATTAATTAAGGTATATTAGCAGGAGAAATCAGATAGCAGCACTGGGAAGGCACTTAGACATGGAAAAATTGTGATACACTCATGCAAAGTAATTTTTAAAGAATTAAAACATGTTTTAACAATTGTATCCAAAGCTGGATAACATCAATTGCTCTACCTTTGTCAGGGGAGCCATAGTCGTGTTTTATCATTGGTGGTTTTTATTGGCTTTCATGTAATGAACAGAAATTTGAAATATTTAACATTTAGAAATATGCTCCAGGCCCAATTAATAATCTTCCTTGGTGTATTATAGGTTTGCATGGTGTGATTGACTCTTTTGAATATAATTTTTTTTTTCACGAGTTGTTTTATTCTGAAGGAGTCCCTGTTCTGCCCAGCGTGGATGTGGTGCTGGGAAGAATTTTTTAAAGCCCTGTGTGTGACACTGGCTTTGCCCTTCCCAGTGTCACAGCTGTCAGCCAGCAGCAGCCTGGCCAGTTTATCCCTGACCCTGCCCTGTCCTGGGCTGCCTCCCTGACAGACTGGAGAGCTGCATCAAACTGGATTAGGCAGGAATTTGTCCTAGGTCTAATTTTATTCAATATTTTCATTAAGGGCTTGAAGGATGGAATAAGGATTGAGGCTTATTAAATTATAGTCCATATCAGGCTCTGATAGGGTTGAGAGTGCTTGATGGGTCAGGGAAGGAGGACGAGACAGGAGGAGAGCTCTGTAATGGCCTTCAGACAAAAAGTTTGATCAAGGCAAGGGCCATGTACTGCGCTGCAGCTACTTGTTCTCAAACCTGCTGGTTTTTAAATTAGGTGGTAGTTCTGGGAGGAATAGGAGATTACAAACCCCAAGAGTCAAGCTGTTCTGTAGACAAAGAGAAGAGGAAACTTCTAAGCAAGCTCTGTAAATGTGCCCTTAGTTATGGCGCTGCCAGGAGCTCAGCTGGCACGTGGTGGGCAGGGCTGGGCCACACCTGCAGAAGGATGGAGACCAATTTAAAAATGTGGCAGAGGACAGCAGCAGGCGAGGTGTTTTGAAGACAGGTATGGAGAAATGAGCTGGTTTTGTTAAAGGAAGAAGTTCCTGCAAGTATGTGAAAGATGACAACAAAGAAAAGGGTGGTGAACTCGCCTGGGGCAGATGTGCAGGAAAGAAGGAATAAGTTTCAGATGCAGCAGGGAGAGTTGAGATCATCTTCCCTGTGATGAGGGGTTAGATGCTGTGCTAGTTCACCTAGAGACGTTTGGAGATTACCGTGATCACGGGGCAGGAGGTCATTTATTTAATTGTCATTTGTTTTGGAAAAATGGGCTAGGGAGCCGTCTCAGAGAAATGGTTTGGGGATAGATGATCATGTTTCAGTGTAGGAGGGTGGACTCGGTGACTGTGTCACATCCCCTCTGGTCCTGTGACTCAGCTGCTGCGTGACATCTGCAGCTTTAGGTTTGTTCTTGTACGAGGAGCTTATTAACTTACATTTCTGCAATGCCCTGAAAGTCTGTGTGTGCTCTTCTCGGTGCCTAAAGCTTTGACATCGGCAGGCAGCTCACAAAGGAGCTGGGCTGTGTTTTGAGGAGTTCATTTTCTCGGGGGCTGTAGGTTGTGCTGTACGTGACTGATGAAAGATCTTTCCCAGCACTAAAGGCGGTCACAGCCCCGATAAATCTGGAACAAATTCTGAGAAAGCATGTCATGTTATGACTGGCATATCTGTGAGCATGGAGCTCTGCTTGAGAATTAAGACTCAGAGTTTGCAAAGTGCTAGTGCTGATGTCATTCCCTTGGAATGGAAAGGCTGTTGAAACAGTAAATACTTTCTGTGGCCAGAAGCTAAGTCTTGAGCTGGACCTTTTCCTCTCTTCGAAGGAAAGAATGCAGAACAAACCTAAAATGTGTATTTGCAATGGGAAAATCTTAATTAGTTTAGAGCTTTTAGCTATTTCAAACCATTTACATACACAGCTGCTGTTCATGCAAACATGTAAACTATTGATGGAAACTTCAAACTTACCTTGAACTGACTTCTTTTTCCGTTTTTTTAAAGCTGTGCTTGGTGTTTAAAAGTATGGTTGGAAAGGTCTGAAAATTATATTTGTGCTGTACGTGCAGAAAGGAACATAGACACAGGCTAAGAGAAGCATAGAATAAAAGGCTTTAGTTCAGCAAGACTTGACACTGAAACCCTGTTAGCACCAAACAGCTGCTGAGAAAGTGTTTCGTTTTTGGGGCATTTACTCCTGGTTGTTTCTATAGAGTTTTGTTTATGATTCAAAACTCTGGAAAAAAAAGAGAGGACTTGATGTGGTCCAGCTCTTTCAGCTGGCTTTTCTGCAATAAAAGATTATTCTGAAACCTTGGATCCAAAGAACCCTCAGCCTGGGAATTAGAACCTAATGCTGTAGCTTGGGAGTGCTGTAATATCTCTCAGACAGTGAGATTAGCAGGGTAACTCGGATTTTTGTAGTGTCCCTCAGAGGACCCCCCCCTGAGCATTCACAAGGAATTCATCCCCACCCCCAGCTTCCTCCTAGGAGGAAGAGTTTTGCCATGACAGATGTGGGGAACAGATGTTGAGAGGAAAAGTTAAAATGGGACAACGACCTGAAGTGTTAGTTGGGCTCTTCCTTGACGTGTCTGGGCTTCTGTTCCCGATGGCCAGGGAGGAAAGCAGCTCCTGTTGCCTGCCGCTGCCAGCCCCAGCGTTTGGGGGGTTTGACAGACAGAGATTTTCTCTCTTCCTGTCAGATACTCAGCCCTCAGTCAGCTGAGGGAGAGGAAGGGACAAAGATTGAAATGCAAATCAACTGTCTGTTATTCGGGATGATTAGTCCCAGGTAGGTGAATCATGCTCAGCCACCCACCACCTTTCCTGAGCAGTTCTAGGTCGTTTTTTGGAACCTGAATTGACTGTTTTACATCAAGACCTGCCCATTTCTTGCTGCTGTTCTTGCCCACTTTTCCACCACTGCATCTGTGATGTCCAGCAGAAGCTCCTTGTCCCTAAAGGCTCCAGTGAGCTGATCTAGAGTATAGTCCTTGGTGGCTGCTGAGTAACAACAGAGACAGCAGGAAAGGCCTTCCAGCAGCCTTGTGTTATCAGATAGAGCTTATCAGATGGTTTCTTTCTTTCTCTGTGTCTTCTGTTTCTGAAGGCTTTCTCCACTTTTTTGGCTTGGAAGGAAGATGTTGAGCTTGATACTCAGATTGGCAGGTCAGAGCAACTTCCCTGCTGAGGGAGGGATTTGGGACAGGTCTCATTCTCCTTAGCTTAGTCTAGCTCAGGAGACTGTGAATAATCATGTTTATTACAGAAAGGAAGTCAGCCATCCATAGAAGCCTGAGATATTTTTTTTATGGCTCTTGAAATGGGAAACTAAGTGTTTGAAATACTGTAAATACTGTAATACTTGATAACCACTGCTGAGGTCCCCTTTCAACCTGTGGTGTTCTTTGATGCAATTACAGACACTGCTTGTGGATATTTATTGCTTTCTGCCTTTAGTATCTGCTTTCTTTTCACAGGGCATTATTTATTATATGTATCCCATTCCCTCTCTCCCTCTCCCCAAAGTCTTTGAAGAAGACTTGTCTTCTTCCACCTACAGCTTATCTGTATGAACACTTGGTGACATAAATGTCCACACTGACCACATCAATGTCCATATTGACCTCGTAAATGGCCACATGTCTGTAATAACCCAATAACCAGATACTTCTCTATCTGGTGCCCAGAGCCTTCTGTGTAAACAAGATACATAGTTGGGACACTAATGTAAAAAAATTCCCTGAGTAGGACACTTCATTGAGAAGTTTGATTGAAGTAATTAAATTATTATTTATTCGCTGGGCATACCCACCTCCCTTAAGTCTTGGAGTGAATTCCTGTGCCTGGAGCAGTTTGAACCCTCAGCCCTGACCCGCAGAGGGTCGGAGGACTCAGTTACTGTACAAAGCAATCGCCTTTCATGGGAGAGGGAAATGAGATTTCTTTGGGCTTCGGGGTTTGTTTTCCTCTCCTGCTCAGTGTGACAGAGCATCCTTGCTAGAAAGCAGAGGGAGGGAAGAAAATTCAGTCCACATGTTTGGGATTTAAGGTTGAGAGTGATTCACGCTCAGCTTCTGGGGGTTGTAATTAGGGGTGACATAATAACCATAAACTTTTGATAAAATAGTAGCAGCTTTTTTGTTACACTCGGAGCTAGAGAAGCTGCTTCTGATTAGCATCCCTTCGAGATAAGCCTGCAGGATCTCCACAGTGTGGAGAACTGGCTCCAGGCTTTTGTGGCACAGTTCAGCTTCTTTATTGATGCTGAAACCAACCCTGCATTCTGAAACCCCCCAAATTTTGACATTTTCACTTGGGTCATCATCTCAGCCTTCTCCTTAGCCATTTTAGTCCATGTGTGCAATTTTGAAATCGGTATTATCATATTCTGGCTCAAACCTGCTGGTTTATACTCTTTATAATACACTCTGAGGGTTATCTACTATGGAAAAAAACCCAATCTTGCTATCCTCAACTTCTCCTGAAATATTATTACTCCTTTCTTTTCCAAGTGGCTGGGACTGAAAGGAATCCAGGAATGTGTGCAGCAGGAGATCTGTCATTCCCAGTCCACACCAAGGTGCATTCTTTTAGGGAGAGATGGGCATTTACACTGGAATTCTGCCATCAGTATTCAGCCAATTCTATTTTTTGGCAGTCGAGCACATGGAATTTTTAAAAAGAAGATCTACTTTTTTAAAGCAGGTCACAGACAAAAATAAAGACACATTCTTGGACTATGAGAAGTAGGTCAGGTTTTGGGGGAATCATTAGTGAAAGCTGTTGATCTGATCCCACCTGTTTATTAATGTTTTTTGCTTCCTATGCCAAGTACGTCTGGCTCATTTTGCTTTAGGTGAGATATGTTCTTCTGCTTTGGTGAGCAAACTTTTTTGCATTAACATTTTAAAGAAGAAAAATCCAAAAAACAGGAAAATATGTTCCTAGTTTTCCATTAGAGAATACTGTAGTGGAAAGTGAGGCCTCTCTGTGCCGTCGTCCAAAAGGAATAAAGCTGCTTTGTGTCACCTCATTACTCTAAGCTGATGTTTTACCTCAAGATTGTTTTGAGGAGGGAGGATGAGGGAAAGGCTGATTCCACTGCTCAGAGGATGGCCTCTGCAGCACCTTCTGCACAATTATCCCTCTAATTTAGGGGGAGCATTTCACAGCCTGTGTGTAGCCCCTGCAAGAGCTGCTGGACCAGCACAAGGCTCAGGCAGGGAGGATGGATTGCTGCTGGTCAGACTTTGGAATTTGCCTGGCATCACTTCATTGCCTCCACAGCTGGAAGGTGGCTGTAAAAGAGCTTTGGGCATTACTCAATTTAAGGACAGATGGCAGCAGGGTGGGTACTGGGGCTCAGGGCAGGCACCTGTGTGGCTCCCCTGGGTTTTCCCTGCATGGGACAAGGACACTTGTCCTCTCCAGAGCTCTGGTGGGCAGGTGGACAGCCCAGTCTGCAGCTCCTGGAGTGAGGGTGGCTCTGGTTAACAAACCAGGGTCAGGTTCAGCAGGAACTGAGAAACTCCTGGGTTTCTTTCACAGCCGAGTTCTGGAAACAGGGTGGTTTTACTCTCTGAATGCAGATCACAGTTAATGGCACTGGTTGTGGAGGACACCTCGACAAATAGTCTCACGTTTCTGAATATCTGCAATTATTGGAAGCTTCATTCCCTCCTTTTTCTCTTTTAATTTTTTGTGATATTAATCCATGTAACTGCATGCCTTAAATTCACCAGGCAGCCGATGTTCATATGCAGGGTAATGTCTGTCCCCCTCCCCTATTTAGAAATTCTGAAAGAATTATTGATGTAACTGAAGTTTTTGTTTAATTTTAGTCATTTATTTCTCTTCTTTTTTTCCACATTCTCTGTTTTACAGAATTTGATTCAGAAGCAAAAAGGGTTCAGGACATTCTTTCAGGAATGGAGAAACCACAGGTATGTGATCCCAAATTGCCACACAAATGTAGAACAGCAAATGTGAGAAGTGGACTGTGCTGCAACATACTGGTGATTTCACAGGGGAGCGCCTCTGATTTTCTCCATTAGTAGATTGTTGCCACTAACTCACTTTACTGGGATATAAATCTGAAGAATCTTTTGTGCTCGTGGGTGTTTGAGGGCTCTGCCCACTCCAGGAATTGTACCAGTTGTCTGTTTCCAAAGGACAATTCCCAGTATTCATACTGTAGTGGGGAACTCAATGCACTGGGGTGACTTGCATAGCTCTTACCCCCCTCTCCCCTGGGTTTAATTTTGTCATGAGCAATTTATGTCTTTAATCATGATTAAATTAAGCTAATTCTATTATTCAATGGCAAATTACTATAGTCTGTGTTTGTCTGAGCCATAAAAGCCCATAAATTACGATGGAATTGAATCACCCTGTAAATAACCCTGATGCTGAGTGTGACTGCAGTCAGGTGAGGTTATTAATAAATCTGCTTGTAAGCCCTTTTCTAGTTTGCTGTGTCAAATGAGAGCCAGAAGAGCACAGTGGGTCTGAATGGATGGTCCAAGCCAGCACTGGAAGAAGCAGTCATGGGGCAGAGGGAGACAGAAATCCCAAAGCACAGCCTGTCTCCTCTGCTCTCCAGAGCTCAGGCCTTTCTCTGTCCAGCTGGAGAGATAGGGCACAAATAAGCAAATAAATAAAAAATAATGGTGGGAAGCTCATGGGAAGACTGACGGGAAGACTGCAGGCCTGCAGAGATGGTAAACATCAGCCTGAGCTCCTGCTCACAAGGGGGACGTCACTTCACTGTGTGTGGAAACAAGTGACAATACTGAGTTGAAGACTTAAAAGAAGTGTTTCAGGCTGCTCAGAAGAGAGGAAAGTGCACTTAGCACAGAATTAGGCTCGTTTGATGTACAGAGGGAGTCAATATTTTTGTACCAGGGACCACCTGAATGTTACTCATTTGGTCAATAGCCGCAGCTAGGTGCTTTTACAAAGATCCAGAGAGCTGACAAGAAAAATGTGTTGTTTCATACTTTTATCTCTCGAGGTGAGAAGCTATTAGAGCAATTTGCAGGATTCTGAGATCTGTACAATTAGATTTATGGTAACCAGAGCCTTTAAAATGGAAAGAAGCAAAAACCCCCCAAAAATAAGACAAAAATAGTCTTCCTTTAATCATACCAAAAACAGGATTTTTTTTTTTTAAATCTAAACCATGGCAAATGTTGATTCAATAATAATGACATTTACTGAGGTGATGTTGGGGATTATCTATTATTCTCTCTCTGTAACTTTGACATTTGTGAGTAATTAAACTCACAGGACTCTCACAAATCATGAATTGCTGTGAATGATTCTGTGTGCGTATAGTCAGTATTACATCTGATAGAAATATATATTATGCATAAATAATCATCTTAGGTCATGTTTCTGGCAAGTCTTACGCATATAGAAGTGAAAAATAAAACAATGTATAGGAAAGCAACAGTGAAGAAAGAAATTATGCAAAGCAAAAGAGCAGAGTAGTGAGTCAGTGGCAAGTGGGTGATGCTGTGTCTGCGGCACACGGATTTGATTTGTCCGAGTGGGCAGATCCCTCCATCCAAAGGGATTAGCCTTGTGAGCAACTCCTGCAGGACAGCTGTCACTGGGAGGTGTCTGGGTCACACAGGTACCTCTCTGAGTACAAAACACACACGCTTTTAAAATTACTACTTCATGAAAAGTCTGTTTTCACTAACAGATACTGTTAGCTGTTTGAGAGATTTGCAGCCGAGCTGTAAATTTAATCAGAGCTTTGTCCCTTTAACACCTAGAATTTTACAAGGCACCTTTTGCTTTTAATCTCCCACGGTTTTGTGTCAACTGAAGTAAGTTTTTAATTCACATTTTCACAGGCGAAATCAGGATTCTCTGAAACAAATACCTCGGTGAGGGGAGGGAAACCTCACTCTGGGTATCTGAAAAGGCTGCATCCCACAGCCAAGGGGCTTGGGGGGACATCACCCCCCGTGGGGAATCACCAGGGCTCTGTCAAACCACAGCTCAAACATCAGCCTGGCTTTGCAAAAGGCAGCCTGCTCCCGCTGACTCGCTCTGCAGCGAAACTCATATTTAATGCTGGGGGTTTTTGCCTGAAATTGCAGGATTAGAGACATAATTTAAAAGCAGAATCTCAACCCAGTAATAACTGTGAATTCATTTGACCCCCAAGCCTTTCAAGCCGTGCCCTCGAGGGAGTAAATGAATGTTGCTTGCAGTGTAGTTCTCACACATACAATGAGCCCCCGAACCACACGATGCCTGTGAATGCTAACCCGGAATTTGAAAGATAATGAAAGTTGTACAGAAACATTTTTCATTACCTGAAAGACGGGAAGGGCCGATACTCATCAGTCTTGTGCCCTTATTGAAGTGGTGCAGGAGTTGGATTCTTTCCCAGGGGCTTTTATGGAATAATTATTTACACCACCGAGTTTTGATAGAGCAGAAAGGAGGCATTTACTGTGTAAACTGAGAAGTTTTCAGAAACTAATTAACTGTGCTTTTCACCAGACCTACAGAACTCCTTGTGGGAGAATCTTTTGTTAGGTCTCAGCTAAAAGGCCAAGCCAGCCCTCTTTAAAGCAAGCACAGTGATTTTGGGGACAGATGAGACAGGCTGGGGGAACTCGGAAGCAGCACGAAGGTTTTCCTGCCTGGCTTGAGAAGAGATGCTCTGGCTGCTTATATTTTGTCAGGTGGAATTAGTGCGCTGTTAATGAACAATAATAAGCTGGTTTTTACTGATGTTGAAATGTTTCTGTCTGCAAGTTCAGAAAGGCCATTAAGCTCACCATCGTGGTGGTAGCTGGGCTGTTCTTACAGTGTGGAGAGGGCTGGTCCAGGTCTGTACCTTTGGAAAAGCGTTTGTGTAAGTTTAAAAAATTGGAGGTAAAGATACCAAGCTGTTTTACAAGTGCCTGCTTGTTATTCTCAACGTATCATAACCCCATTTATTTAACTTAGCTTTTTTCACAGCAAAGCTAGTGTTTCCTGCTTCAAGTAGGAGCTCCTTGGTAAACTAAGTGGTGGCTTTGGCCATGAAAGGAGATATTGGCAGGTAACTGTGATAGGGTATCAGCCTGTTGGTCAGGGAGCAGCAGATAGGGTTATCTCCAGCCACACAAATAAATCCATTCCCAGCTGACGTGCTCAGCCCAGGGAGGGAATAGATTTGGAGGGAATAGATTTGCCTTTTCTGACTTATCTTGCAGACAGTGACCCCTCACTTGCTTTCCTACACTTGCTGTGTGTGCTCAGTGCAGCTAAGACTGGTATTTAACAATTTCTGGTGTTTATTTTTAAACCTCCAGCAGCAGTTGCTGTGTACCTGCAAGCTCCAAGGCAGCCACTCTGGGTGCTCCTTCCTCTGAAATGAATGGTGTAGCTGGAACAGCTTAGCAACTGCCTTTGGATTTTCATCCTCTGCGTGCTGGCTTCAGAGTAATACTCTGAATTTCTAGCAGTTAGCCCACAAGATACTTTCTCTTATTTTAAGAAACCCAAGACCTAACTTTTTACAGATTGCTGAGGTTCGTGGAGGGCCAGAGTTTTGCCGTATGTGGAATATATACGTGTGTCCTTGGGAGTAGTCATAGAGAAAAACATTTCAATAGAACATTGGCAGGATATCATGCCTCCAGCTCCAAGTCTGTCTGAATTTATGAAAAACAATTATGCAAGCATATTTCCATAATAAAAGAAACTGCATGTTGATGGGCTGAGCTGGCATAGTAGTAATGTCTGTTAAAAAAACCTAAAATCTATTTGGATCTAGTTAATCAGTTTTTTGATCACAATGTTATTTTAAATGCAGATTTTTAGCTCGTAAGTATCTGTGCTACAATTTCAATTACGTGTGTGTTGTATACACACATATGTGTATATCTCAAAAAAATTAACTTATTTGTCTTACTTGAATCGTTCAAGATTCTTATAAGATGTCTTATCCAGTATCAGGGTTAACTGCTCCAAGATTCTAAAAAAAATGTTGATTTCATAGCATCAGAAAAATACGACACGAAAATGCCACGAAAGCAAGAAATGCCATGAAAATTCATAAAACAATTTTCACGTCCTTGTTTTTTACAAAGAAAGCTTGATGCTACTTCAGCCTTCTTGCCTTAAAACTTATTTTTCACATTAGGCTGAACAAAAGGTTTTCTTTTTTTGGCAAGACTTAAATGTGCTGCTATAAATTAAAATCTCTAACTTTTGAGATCATGGTGTTTATGACGAGACATTTCGTGGTGTCACCTACTTGTCAGGCTGTTAAAAATGGATTTATGACTTGCTCAGGAAGAATCTGGTTGATATATGGGTATCAGACACAATAGTTGCAGTGCTCATCAGCTGGAAGCAATGTGTTTCCACACGAGAAGGTAAATATTCTGCATTATATAAAGATATCCAGAAACTGGATTTGTAAACAGGCAGTCCCTGAAAGCTGATTGCTAATCCTTCATTCCCAAGTAATTTGTGGGTAAGGGGTTTCGCTCATCTCAACAAAAGTTAGAAAATGTGTAACTGAGCACCTGCAGCATTCATGTTGCACCTTCTGAAATAACAACATCTTGCTCTTTGTGTTCCAAAAATCTGTCAGAATTATAGATGCAGTGAAATTTGTTGCTTACGAAAAATAAAGAATATAAACCTTCAGTCTTTGATTCCTCCATATGGAGGCTAACTAAAAAATATTTTTTATATATTCATTACAGTTAAGAAGGAAAAACACCATTATTTTCAGGATGAAAAATGGAGAGTTGGTGGCAGAGCATTTGAGACTTAGAGTCTTCCCTGGGATATTTCAGCAGGCTTGTGTGAAAATGTGCTGCCTTTCCCAGATAACCAGTGCAGCTACTGCTTTTTATTTAGTTTTCTTTTGAGACAGTGGCAAGGGGGATTTTTTTATTCTTCCTTCTTGGCCTCATAAGAGTAGGCTGCTCTCTGGGAAGCTGCTGTTGGCTGTGTGCAGCTGCTGTGCCAGTGGCTCTCCTGGTGAGCAAGGTGATGCTGGTTCTGTAAGCTGTGTGAACCTGCCTCTCCAGAAGAATACAGTGGCACTGGTGGGGGGATAAAATCGGTTTGGTGCAGGAGTTTGAGGTAATTTTTCCATGTTTTATTGGAAAAGATTCCTCACCCCTCTGCCACAGAGTTGTTGCACTCAGTGGTGACTGCAGATCGCACACAGTCCTTCTGTCAAGGCACAAAGTGATTGATTTGCAATGTAGTTTTTAATTAGCAGGTTGGACTTCTATTATGATTTTCCCTTGTGCTTTTGAGCCGGCATAACTTTTCAGGTTGAATTGGGTTTTTCTACTTACTTGCTGTTTGAGTTACTGTGGTTTCAAGTGGCAAGAAGGAACGGGATAACTGAAAAAGCCTTCAGAGTTTCATTGAAAAAGCTCCCCAACAAAAACTTTAGAAAGAAATTAAATAGTTAATTAATTATATAATTAATTAATAATTAATTCTATAATTAATTAATTAAATAAATAATAGGTTAAAGTCTTTGTTCCACTTAGTTCCAGTTCCCTTCTGGGAATGGCCACAGCAGCAGGTACCTTCAAGAGGCATCTTTTGCTGGATGCTCAGACAGTGACAAGCCAGTTCACTGCAGGGGAACCTCTCTCTGTACTCCTCATCTGTTAGAGATCACACTTTGCCATGAATCTGTGGTTTTTTGTTGGTGTTGTTGATCATTTCTGACCCTTTACTTTTGAACTCTAACCCTGAAATTTCCATTTTGCGAGAAATTGATTGTGAAGGTGCAAGCAAAATAAAGGAAATGCTTACAGAATAGTGGTTTTTCCTCGGATTTAAGATTAACTGGTGTTTCTTTTACAGGTTACAAATATTCAAGCAAGAACAGTTTTGCTTTCCTGGTCACCTCCCACTGGCCTTGTCAATGCAGATAGACACAACAACGGTTTGCCTTACACCTGTACATACGAGGTTGCCTTATCAGACAAAGGGAGGGATGGAAAATACAAGATCATTTACAGGTAAAAACCATCAGCTTTACACTTTTTTTTGTTTCGTTAAGAGTAAATTCTCTGAGATTTTCAGGGTGTGTCCTGGCTAGGCCATCAGTCACAGAAGAAAGTCACATTTGGAGCATCCTGTTTCCTCTGGTTTCATTAGGAGTATATTCTCTGAGCTTTTCAGGGTGTGTCCTGGCATGGCCATCAGTCACAGGAGATAAGGCACATTGGAGCATCCTGTTTCCTCACCAGAGGAGCTTGCAGGGAGCTGGTGGAGTGCATGTCACAAGGTCCCCAACTGCCACCCTGTCCCACCCCCCCGGCACGTGGCAGATCCCGTTGCCAGTGAAAAGGTTACTTTTATGCTAAATGTCAAAACCTTTGGTGTACACCGTGCAGGCAGGAGAGCTGCCTTCCTAATGGGCTAGTTCTGTGTGGACTTGCAGAATTTAGAACAGTGAAATCTTGTTGTTTTTCAGCTAACAAGAAAAATGTGAGGGCTCTGCTGCTTTGTAGTGTCTTAGATGAGCTGAGGAGGGAGTGCAGCGGTCAGTAGGTTACAGAGGCTCCCCAGAAAAACCCAAATACTTGGCTCTCAGCGGGCTTCAGTAAAAGTTCTGAGGGATTTCTCTGTGTCTCCTTGCAGTGATCCTCTGAGCTCATTCTGTGATCAAGTACATATGGTGTTATGCCTTTCTCCTTCCCCGCTAATGACGTCTAGGAAAGAGAATTTGGAGATGTGACCTTGGCTATTGTGAAATAGCTAATCCTTCCCAAATCTCATTAAATAAAGTCCAGGTGATAGAGCATTTAAGGAATTACCTCCTGAGACCCAGGCATCTCCTTTCTTAAGATGTCCTGTGAATTAGGGTATTCCTCTTGGTGTGCTGAAGGCAGGTCTTGGATAACACAAAAAGGGTGAATTAACCAGGGAAAGGCTGCCTGATTTTACTTTTTTTTCCTGGCATTTACAGCAGCAGTTTGTGAGCCAGCGTGAGCATCTCCCTAGTCAAGTGTGTGCTGCTGAGCTTTTAAAGTGGGGAGAACACTTTCTAGTACTTCTTGTGCTTGATGGCTGCACATTTTCCCCTGGTTATGAAATGTTGTGCATCTGTTTTAAAGCTGCTGATGGTGATGTGTCTCCTGCTGCTGGCCAGAGTGCAGCCTTTAGCTTGATGTGGTATGTTCCATCAGGAGCAGCAGTAATTGTTATTACTATAGGCAAAAGAGAGTCTGCAATATGTTGAATGCATTGTCTTTGGGAGGAGGTGCACTCATTTCAGAGGTGAAAAACTGGATTTGCAGAGCATTGTACTATATGAAATAAAAAATAGAAGGCTTTCTGGTGGATTTCTGGCAACTCAGCAGGCATGTGCTTTCTGGTGGATTTTGTTCTATTGATTTTGAGCCATCTCCCTGTATTTGTCCAGCTAGCTATGAAATATTTCTTTATGCTAAATTGAGAACTTTCTTGTTTCCCATATTTTATTAAAATCATGACTAAGCCAAGCTCTTACATGAGGTGGCTATTACTTATTAAGCACTGACCCGTACCTTAATCTTCACAGATTTGGCAACACATGACTGAGCCCAGTGTTCATTTACCAGCAAACAAGCCAGAAGGAAAAAGAATAGCCCTAACTATGTTGGCTGCTTTTGAAATTAATAGATTGTGTGCTGGTTTTTTTTCCTTAAAATGTCTAAAACACTTTGCTTTAAGTTGTCTTGGTATTGAAAGAGAGCTGAGTCCAGCTGTTTGGGTGTTAATTAAATGTCTCCTTGCTGTGGTCCTCACAGGGAGTGTGGTTCTGGAGGAGAAAGCAGTAAGTGAAACAGTTGTGTAAGAAACTCTGCTTCTTCCTCTGGAGTTCAATGGGTCACTTTGTAGAAAGTATTTTGAATAGGGAATATGCAGAAACTGCAACAATAATGTTTGGGTTTCACTCTTTTCAGCTCTGGGAGAGTTGAAAACCACAATGAGCTTTATATATAAATATCGGCCAAATGTGAGACACAATAAACCCATATATTTAGTTTACTGAATAAGTTGGTGTGATAAATTCTTCTGTGCATATGGAGCTTTATGAAGTTTTCAAGAAAAGTGAAGTGTGTTGACAAATTGTTGGTGTATGGTTTGCTACCGTTTCTCTTCAGAGGGATTATTTTTCTTCTTTCAAATTGTATCACTAGAAAATCACTAGCTGTGCAAAGTGTGATACTGCTTTTCACAATTTATTAATTGGTTGGGTTTGGATTTCTTTCCTACAGTGGAGAAGAATTAGAATATCACCTGAAGGACCTTAGGCCAGCCACAGATTATCACGTCAGGTGAGTTAGCACGATTTGAATGCCACTTAAATATAAACTCTTCAATTCTGTGAGAATAAACGGGAAAGTTTTTGAAGTAAATAGACAGTGTCATTCAAGAATTTCATGGTCACCTCTGTAGGTGTATTTTTCAATGCTTTCTAAATATTTTATCATAGATTTTATCTTGGACTATGAGAGTGCTTTTTAAACAATATCACGTTGTTGTCATTGCTGTAGTAAGAGACAAAAAGAATTTTCGTATTTCTGTGTATAACAGAAAAGTCGTAAGCTGGAAAGTGCTTGTATATGAAAGGAGGATATCTGAGGTCATTTAAAAATTCAATTGAAGCAACTGGTGTTTCTTCAGTTCCTGTAACATGAACACTGAAAGTACTCCACACTTTTTTCATAAGTAGGCCACGCTTTGGGAAGTAAATCTGCTGAATACAGATCCATCTGACATGGTCACTTCAGCATTTATTCCAAGAAAAAATCTATTTACACTGAACTGTGTTGGTGTTTTCATAGCATATTTCTCTTTGATTCTGAAAGCGTGTTTTGCACATTTATTAACACATTCTAGTTTTGCTCTCTGATGGTTTTAACACTGTGTTACCTGCTCATGTTGCTTTTTTTTTAAAGACTTTATTTATGAACCAAGGCTTTGAATTTACATCCTGTTCACTTACCCTCTATATCCTTTTTAAAAAAAAAATCCTTTCACTCCTGTCTATTGTTCCCTTCTGTTTTTCCAGACGAGGGCTAGGTTTGGCACACTGTTCCACATCAAGGTTGCTCCTGTTTGTAAAACTTTGAAGAACAAACATCTTGCTTCTGACCTCTAAAAAAAAAAAAAATCCAACACCAAAATGTGCCCATCTAGCTCTGATACTATAAATTCTTTTAATTTTTAAGGATTGTTTCTAGTTGAGCCCTAAAATGAACTTTTCAAGTAGAAGTCCAAGACCAGAAGGAACTTTTCACAAATGAGGAAAAGATGCAGCTCCTGAGTGGGGCAGGAGTCTTGGCCTTAGCAGCAAAGGGATGGTAACAAGGAGGAGGTTGTAAAACACTGTTGAGCTTCCTTCTGGGCATTGAACATCTCTTTTGAAGCCAACTTCAAACACCAGAGAGGTCACCATGCACAGCTGGGTCAGTGAGGTCTCAGTCATTTTTAGGGATGTTGTGGGTATTTGCCCCAGGTCCTGGCTGATTTCTTCCTCCCTACCTATGGTTCCCTCCACCTTCTTGCAGGTCTGCCAAAATACAGGTCGTTTGTGAAAAGTTAACAATAGCTTCTGTTTAAAAAGGAGTGACTAAACACAGAAGTCAGACTGGCAAAGCAGCAGCACTGTCAGTAGTGGAGCGAGCTGACACTGAAACAGCACCTGTTTGCTTACCATCATCTTCTTTTTTTTTTTCCTTCCCTGAAACTGCATTATGTATTAATGGCTGTGAAGAAATGAATCTGTTGAGTAGAGAAATTTATGGGGCCAGCAGTTAGTGGGCAGATCGCCTTGGGTCTCCTTGACCTTGGCAGCATCTCTCAGGGCTTTGTCTCTGCTGGACAAGGTGCTCGTGTTCATTGCTGGAACAACCTGGTTTGCTCTGAGCCCCTACCCGCCTCCCTCCAGGTGTATTGTTTTGGTGCTCTCAGAGCTGGCTGTGCTCAGTGTTTCAGTGGCTTGCAGAAGATGCCCCTTGGGCTTGTTTTCACACAGTTTTATTTCCCTGGTGGTGTGTGTTGGATGCTGGGCCACGCTCATTTCCAGCACACACATGTGCCACTTGCCAGATACAGACTCAATTAACTAATTGCATTTCTTGTTGCTCCTGCCTGCTAACAGGTGATGTGTAAAGCACCACCGGAGCAGTTCTTGTCTGCCTCCCCCAGAAGGTTTGATTCTACGTAGGTGGCCATTGTACATAAATTACTCTTATCTACTGAAAACAAATTTAGAAATTGCCCTTTCTTTAGCTCTGCATTCAAGCACACAATAGTTACAGCCAGCTCAAAGGTCATTGTCTGGTCATGGCCTGAACTTTTTTTTGAGTAGAAGACTTCCAATTTGCACTTTTCTTTTGCTGCGTGGAAAATGTGAAGGGAAAAAAATAACATCATTACTTTTTCAGAGAAAAGCACCTCATGAGGAAGTGCTCAACTATATCTTACTTGCTTTCCAATATTATTTGGTATTGTGTGTTCTTTGCTGACATATAGAGGATTCGCCTGAGGTCAAATTTGCTTTGAAGATTTTTTGTTGCTCACAGCAATGTTGCTGACCTGTGTTAGTTCTAGTCTGTGGAGGTCCACTGAATGTTGATGCCTGAGTTATGTAGGAGAAGATTGTACCTGTGGAAGGAGGTACCCAGCAGATACCTGCACTCAACATGGTCCATGTGGATCAAGTGTAAACCAGGCATTAAAGCTGATACCTTTTTTCCTCTTGTGTTTCGAGGAAGATTTTACCACAGTGTATGGAAGCCTGGCAGTAGGCAAGGAAATACTGGTGGAAAGAAAAGATAACGAAGACAACTCAGTGGTCTGTGGGAATATTTGCACAAAACACTGTTCCTCTTCTGCTGTAATTTTTTTTTTTTTGCTTTCCTGTATGAGTGAAGTAAAGTAAGGCTAGGCATTGGTCTGTGACAAGGCTGTCAGTAGAGGATGGTGTCGTGGGTGCTTTGGTGGTCAAATACTGTGGCCGAGGCAGTGCCACCGGGACTGTCAGCACATTTATAACCCATTTGAATACTGTTTCCAGGGTATATGCAATGTACAACTCAGTAAAGGGATCCTGCTCAGAGCCAGTAAGCTTCACCACTCACAGCTCAGCACCAGAGTGTCCCTTCCCACCCAAACCCTCGCACAGGACCAAAAGCTCCTTAACCTTACAGTGGAAGGTAGGTAACACTTGGTTCGGGCAAAAAACAGGGAAAAAATACTGACAGTGAGCATAAATGTTGGAAATAATGGAAAGCTGAGACAGTCATTTTTCAGTAAGGGACTTGAACTTGCCGTACTCTGACAAATCCCTTCCTGTGCACCAACTTGACTTTTAAAATGTATATGTTTCATTATGTCCAGCTTCTTCCCGGCATCGTTAAGAGGTTGCCAAGCCATGTGCAAAGCTTTGATTTCACTTGAAGCTCTAGTCATTTGCCTGGGGGAGGTGAAGCTGTTTTCTCTTATTCCCCAAATCACCTTTTGTTTATTTTTGTTCGTAGGCACCCATTGATAATGGTTCAAAAATCACCAGCTACCTTCTGGAGTGGGATGAGGTAAGCAGTAACTAGCTGAAATAAATACACAAATAAATGGCAGTCAGACTTTACAAGGATTTGCTGAGTAAAGAAAAGTAATTAAATGCAGGAGAAAGTAGAAATGGGAAAATGAAATCCTGATGGCATTAGGTAAGGAGTTGGAAAGGTGAAAGAGGCAGTGGGGGGAAAACTTTCCATTCAGTGTATTTTGTATGGAGACAACGTTCTGTTTCTGTACCCTTGAAATCTTTTATCACTCATTTGGTGTACTTTATTTGTTAATCCCCATTACTTACTATTTAATTACTTGTGATGTATCTTACAGTTCTGTTCATGATCTCTTTCTTCCGCTGCTGAGTGCAGGATAAACACTTGTTCCTGCCTTAGAGGAGAAGAGCCATGATCTTGCAGATCTGTCTGCAGAGAATGTACTCAGGGTCAAAATAAGTGTCCTTCGTGCAGTGGCAATTAGCCCCCTTCCAGACACAAAAGGAAATAAGTTTTCTCCCAAATATCCTCCATGATTAGTGAGCACTGGGCTGTTGGTAGAGTGCCCTGACAGATGATGGGCAGGATTTGTTGAAGGTGTGTTCTTGTGAGTCCTCCCTCTGTCCCCTAATTTCTGCCCCCTTTCCTTTGTGCAAGCCACATTACTGCAGAAAGCATGAGTCAGGGAGTGTTATCTCTGAAGGAAAAAGAACAAATATTGGGTGACAGGAAGGCTTTGGACAACATGTAAATAAAAGTCATGAGTCGGGAAATGAAGGGCATGAAAAGGTGTTTGGTTGTAAAGTCTGAGAAACATCTCTTGAGGTCTTTTCTAGCCTAAAAATATTCTAAAGGGAGTATTCTGATATGAATAGCTTTCCACTATAGCATTAGTAACACATTTCCTGCTCGTTCTGCTCCATGTTGGGTGTTTGGAACTGCTCAAACTGTGCAAACATTTATTGTATGCACTGTCACAGCCAGTGGGGTCTGCATGATGGGAAACCCTGAGAACCTGAAATACGTTAAACAATAACTTCAGAATGACTTGCTGTCCCTCTGCACATAATGGAAAGCCAAAGGTCACTGAAGAAGGGAAAAAGGGGAGTTTGAAGTCTGGGAAAGGAGACAAAGAGAGATTTCTCCAAAAGCGTGGGCCAGGATGATGCTGTTAGGCCCGTGACACCTTGATTGTGCACTTGTGATTTCTTCCAAAGCTTCCAGTGACTTGGAGCTGAAGGAACAGAGCAGCACAGAGCAGTGGAAACATGGATGATTCCAGCCTGCAAAGGAAAGGGAAGCTACAGAAGGTCTTGTCAGAAGAAGGACCATCAGCAGATAATTAATACAATGCAAATACTGTAATGTTAATTTTGACAACATGGAGCATAGGCATAGTTTTGGATATATATATATATATATGGAGCAATTCTAAAATCCTTCTGTCCTTCAAACTCTTTAATAAGAGTTTTGTCTCATTAAAAGAATGGTTATGACAGCCATTTTTCACAGAGCAAAAGCAGTTTGGTTTAGGGTAGTTCAGCTACCAATGGGAAAAAATTAAGGCATCCAGATTCCCTTAGTCTACCTGTTTTAATTACTTTGTTTTCCCAGTAACAGCTCTGAAATCTGAGATGATAATGGATAGCTAGCCAGCACAGATGAAAGAATAATGGCCCTGCACAAATTAATTTGGTACATCTCCAATGGTTTGATAGGACTCTTGGCTGAAATGTAGCTGTCAGGTCCTGAGACAGTTAATGCCACAGGTGTAGCTACTCCAAAAAAATTTTCCCCTGATAAGAGACAGAAATGCAACTTTAAGCCACTGAAATGAAAGCCTGCTGTTAGAGCTCGTGAAAGGAAAAGTCTGAAGATGCAGGCTGGCTGTGCCTGGTTTTGCAGGAGCCTCATCAGATGCAATGGGAGGCTGGCAGGCTGCTGCACTCACTCTTCCATGTCCATGGCAGGCTGTGCCTGTGACGTGAAGTTCATTTAGCTGCTGGAATTATGGCACCCAGGTACAAAAGAGAATTCACTTGCAGCGCCCCGTAGCCTCGCTCTTGGTTGTGTAAACTCCACGTAAGCAAAGGCACTGCCTTCTCCACAAGGCCACTCTGTGTCCTGGTGAAATCAAGGAATACATACATCAAGGCACAGGAGAAGGCTTGCCAGGCAGCAGGGAACACGCTGCCAGATCTCAGCTAGAGCAGCATTCATTAGCTGTAAGGCACAGGATAAAATACAAACACGGGAAAATCGGCGATCAGGAGGAAATTAAATCGTGGCTGCAAAGCAGAGAGGGCTTTGCAAGAGCAGAGTGCAAGAAATCTGTCAGATGATAAAGGTAGAAAAACACCCTGAAGTGGCAGCCTGCCTAGGAAGTTGAGTCCCTTCCTAGGAAAGGATGGTGTGGAAAGCCCTCGCCACACTCACGGCAGACAGGTCCTGGAAGGCCCTTGTGCAAAGGCTACAGATCAGATTCTGGAAACAAAGCTGGCATCAGGCATGGGAGGTGTGGAGAGGGGTGGAGGCATCCAGGCAAACACTTCCAGTTGTCCCAGTCACACCAGTGACTCAAGCAGAGTTACCTCTCCAAGGGAGGGGCTCCTGCAGCCCCTTTATGCTCCCGGCTGGGGGGGTCACAGGTGTCTGTCTGTCTGTCTGTCTGTCTCTGGGGCAGCTCAGATCTCAGAGTGTGCCAGATGCTCAGCAGTATCTCACCTGGTTCCTCCTGTTTTTGTGGGGCAGAGGCACAGTTTGTAGCAGCCAAAGTGCCCCCAGGTGTGTAGGTGGCATCACTTGCATGTGCAGAAAACAAATTGTGGCTGGAAAGTGGCAGCAGAAATGCCCAGGATTAGGTGAGGTGGAAAATTCTAGAAGGTTATACTGCTTAACATGTTGCTGTGCCAGCCCTACCCAGCTGCTCCTTCAGTTTAGTTCTGAGCTTTGGGGTTTTTCCTGACCTGCAGACTGAAAGATTGTCAGTACATAAAGCTATTCCAGTTATCCTACCTTGTTCTATCTCAGTTTGGATTAAATGGTTTGTAATGAAAGTGGTGCTACATGTTTAGTTAGAAAACACAAATACTTTCCCTTTACTGATCCAAGTCTTTGAATTAGAGCTGTAATACCTTGCTAGTAAACTGTTATCTCTGAAAATGCATGAAGAACTACGAAGAACACTTAATTCTTTAATAGAGTAAAAGATCAGTTCAGCAAATTGTCACTCAGATCTGCTGGATGTACCCTAGGAAAATTTCCACTAATTCTAAAGAATAAGGATCAGTCCCTGTCTCAAGTATTCTGGATTTCACTGAGATTGGAACATGCTTGCACCACAGGTGCATTAGTTGTCTGGCAATAAAATCAGTTAAAATTAGTAATAAATGAAAACGTCACCTTCTGGCTCTTTTGCTATGAACTTTGAACTTACAAACTTGAACTAATCATTTGATGACTTGGTGCCAGGATTGATTATTCGGGGTAAGCAAAAAGCTAATCGGGGAAAAAACAGCATTAAAAATACACCAAACAGAGAACATGACTGTAAAGGAGGTGATGCTTTCCCTGATGCCAGCATTCATCAAAATCAGTAAACTGTAACTGCACTGAAAAACGCTGCTGGCACTGCTGTAAGAACCAGGCCTTTGTTACTAATTAGATGTGAAATGCTCGTTGTGTGATTAAGTGGTAGTAAATAAATGTTTTTCTTGTGTATATGGATAGCAAGAGTATCCTATTCATTCTGGATGGGAAAGGGCAGGGATGTTCCTGAGCCAGACACAAGGACATCCCTCTCACGCAGTGTGTGTCCCTGTTCTGTGCAGAACTCAAAGCAGCTTTAATTCTTACCCAGTAAACAGCTCATTTTCATTTACCAGAGAGAGACACTGATACAATACCACACTATTTAATGATTTGGTGATGGACAGTTAATGATGAAGTTTACATAGAGATAAATGGGGATAATTTTGTTCTACAAGTTTTAAACTCCTCGAGGTAGCAGAGATGGGCTTGTTTATACCAGCTGATAATCTGAGCCAGGCATCTCAGTGGTGATCCCACAGAGTTGGATACAGAGAGCTCCATGTTTGTGTTCGTTCACTTACCTGGGCTCTGGGTTTGTTCTGTGGCTGTGCCACTCCTCTGAGACATGCAACAGGAGAGCCTTGGATAAAACTGGGGTTTGTGTATAATTTAGGGATGTTTTGTAGGTCCTTTGCTGTCTTCTAAGTGTTTGAGGAGATTCAGTTACTTGCATAACAGTGAATGCTTTGCAGAGATCTGAGGGTGTGTTACACTAATTGTTGACAGTTTGCTCCGCAGCTCTGTGTCAGATTGAATCGCAGTCTGTTCCTTTTTATTGCCAACATGAGCCAAACACAGAAGCCAGTGCTGGTGTGGCCACAGCAGATGTCAGCCCTGCATCCTGGTCACAGATGTGGAGCTGAGCTTTGCCTCAGTCCTTGTGCAGGACTGTGCTCCATTCCTGCATCGCTGTGCCTGCAGTGGCCCCTTCCTCCTTTTGTGTTTATTTACTGGGTCTGCTGCAAGGAAACTCAGTCAACAAAACCCATTTCAAACCTCAAATCCCTTCTTCAACAAATACACTCTCCAAAGACGACCAAGCACCCTGTGTTAAGTGAGTGTGCAGCTTGAAATATTGCTGAAATAGCAGGCAGAGCTCTTAATTGTGTTTAAACACTGTGCTGGAACATTGTGCAATCCAGAATGGCTTTGTGGAGCTGAATTGTCCTTGTTTCCTCAGACAGACGCTGATGGTCCATCACAGGGTGGGCCGTCCTGGAGAAGAAAAGGGAACCCAGGCCTGGAGAAGGCAGGAGAAGACTTCCCCGGGCTGGGGGAAGTCCCACAGCGCTCTCCCTCTGAAATCTGGGGATTACAAATACTTGCCGAAATGATACAGTGTATTTTAAGCAACTTATGAAACATTATTTGAAGGATTAAAAACTTGGATGCCGAATGCACAAAGAATAGGAGAAGGATTCTGGGAAAGCTGTAAGACTCTTGGGTGGCAGCCAGTACCAGCCTGCCAGTTGTTCCTGTCTATAATTATGCCAGCATTAGTGCTTTCATAAATCTTGGGAGAGAAGGAGCAGAGAGGCTATTTCCAGGCTATTAATGCCAGGATAATTAGAAATATCGGCCAGCCTCTCCAATTAGTGCCAACAGAATCCAAAATACCAGCCAGTCTGAGTAATCTGAATACCAGTTGGTCTCTGAGTGAGTCTGGGGAATGTACAACACCAGTTCTAGAAGAGAAATATATACAGTATCGGGGTTTGTACTGTTACAAAGTTAAAGACACCTTAAATGTTTGTCAATCTTGGCAAATTTTTCACCAACCAGGCTGAGAAATGAGAGTTTGCTTGGCCCATTCATAGCTCTCAGTTCAGGCATTTTGCTATAGGTGAGATTTTCCATGATTTCCCTTTTTAGCCAGCATCGTTTTATTGGCCACATGCTTAGCAATTGGTCACTTTGTCCTCTTGGGAAAAAAAGCATAGGCAAATTATTTTTTAAAAAGGCATTTTCAAACAGAAATCCAAAATAAATTAAATGTTTTCAATTATTTATAAGCAGTGAAGTCATTCAAGAGTTGAGGAAAAAATAATTTAAGGCAACTCAACCTGTAAAAGAGAGTTTGCATAGGGAAAAAAAATCTATTTTTAGTAGTGCTGCACTGATGAATGGATATTTTACTGAAACATACGATTTCTAATTGGGTTTTGTATAGTCCTCATTTTAACTACATTACTGCTGAGCTGAAAAGTATGCTCACCTGTTATTTTTGTCCTAAAGAAATTCTATTCTAGAACTCTGTAACTAAGAATTCTGTCATCGCCCTCTATGGCTAGGGATTTTAGATCTGAAAAGGTTTTCCTCATTCACAAAAGGTTTTTGCTTTGAGTTTCATGATTCTTTTCCAATTCCACTCACTAATTTACTCGTGCTGAGCAGTAATGCTACATCTGGAGCAGGTGGGTGAAGCTGAAGGAGATGGTGTGTAAAGGAGTTCTAGAACAAGTGTGGGCTCCCACTGTAAATAAAAGTTCTGGCTGTTTGCCACAGTGATAAATGTCCCTTCAGTGCCTCCACATTGTTGTGCTGTGCTGGAGATCTGCATGGTTGTTTCTAAGTTGATAAACACATTCTGGAGATTCACCACTACCCTTTCAGGGAGTTTTTCTTTCTGTGTCACAGTCCGAGGGTGAAGAAGCAGGAATTGGCAGGGGCTGGAGGACCAGCCAGTGAAAAATGCATGTTCCACTCAGGCATTTTTGAGATCTTTAGTGGTGATATTCTGAGCGTGGAGGAGAGCAGTGTGTGGGAGGGCAGAGTGAGCCCAAAGAGGCACAGCAGGTGAGGCTAACAGCCTCAGGGTGTGTAAATAGTAAAATAAAAATTTAAAATTGTACAGACATGTGCCAAAACTAGTAAATGGCTCAGCAGAACGTTTCAGTCAGAAGTTGTTGCAGAGATGGGCCTAACCCTGTCTTCTGCACACGCTGGAGCCCATGGATGTGCTTTGTCAGGCTTCCATTCTGGTGTGCTTTTGAGTGCTTCATAATGCAACTGTCCAATAATTTTGTTAATGAGTATTGAAATTAAAACTCCTTTCAACTGCTTCAGTTCTAGTAGATATTACTTACAAGGAGCTGAGCAGTTCATGCCCTTTCTCCTGGAAGATTCCAAACTGACGGTTTTCCATGTGTGGCATAGAATGAGTCCAGGTATTCCCTGTAGCTTTAGGGTCTCTGTCCTGCAAACAGCTGGGCTTTATTTCTGCCCCAGGGTGTACCAAGCTGGGGTGGATCGATAAGGGTTTGGTTTTGTTTTAGATGGGGTGGGGCAGAGAACTTCTTGGTGTCCTTGTGCTCATTGGTGCTGAGGTACAGAGCAATACCTGAGGAAGTATCTGGGAGCTGGAGAAGTGTCTCCGGACCCTCTGGGCTGCTGCCTCGGGTAGTTCATCCTGTTGCCAGGATGGATCATTGCTCCAGGTCACGGTGATGTGAAGCTCCCATAAACCATCCCCCGGGCAAACAACTCCCTTGACGAAGTGACAGACCCTCTTCACTCATCACATGCCATGTGCTCCGGGCAGTGGGGTGGGTGCAGAACCTGGCACCTGGAATATTCCTCTGGGATGAGTAAATTTTGCCCCGGGGAGCACGGGGAAGGTCACACCCAGCTTGTCCCTCAGGCTCTGACCGTGCTGGTCCGTGGGGAGCGAGAGCCCTCTTGTGGGATAGGGAATTCCTGAAACAATCCCAGCCAAGGATGCACGCGTGGAGGAGGACAGTGCTTGCAGAGAAATATTGGCTGCCCGTGCTTCTGTGACCGAGTAGATTCAGAGATTCATTTCACTCAAAATTTTCCCACTTTTCTTGTTTGTGCGTGGTATAAATTTCCTGGGATAAAGCTCCTTCAAGCTGGAGCTGTAGACACTTCTCTTACAACTACAAGAAGGGGAGAAGAGGAGGATCTGACAGCAGGCAGACTGTGCTGATCTGTGTGATTTTCGGGGCACAGCAGTGCTGTCCGTGCTTGCACAGCTTCCTTTATGAGAACACGGAATTCTGATACCATTTAACGGCTCCTTTTAAAATGAGCGTGGCGTGGTTTTGTTTCATAGCGATCCGATGACAGATCCCTGTCTTTCTAGGGAAAGAGGAACAGTGGTTTCAGAGAATGTTACTTTGGGAGCCAGAAGCATTGCAAGCTGACCAAGCTGTGCCCAGCTCTGGGTTACACCTTCCGGCTGGCGGCCCAGAACGACATCGGTACTAGGTGAGTTCCTCAGGGGACACACTTTCTTGTGAAAAAGTGGTAGTTGGAAAGTTCACCTATCAATACCAGCATGAAGAGGGATTTCTGGGGGATTTTTGTGTCTTTTCTCTTCATGGTTTTGAGGTAAATATCTGACATTTGCTCTGTTATTAATGCTTCAAGGTAAGTCACGCTTTCCTTGGTGATATCCTTCATCCCCCCCAGGGGATTGGTGTGTACCTTCAGCATGATGAGATCAGCCTGAGCAGATAGGCTCCTTTTGAGGTGTTAAATGGTGTCTTGTGGTCTATTCCTAATACAAAAAGAATACATCTGTTATGTAAAATTCCCACTAGGGACCTCTGTGAACCAAGAAAAACAAGCAAGGGGAAGTTGGGTTACAGATTTTGAAAGGAATCTTGATATATTTATTTTTCTGGTTTAAAGCAAAGCCCTTCTGTCTCTTTGCAGCAGTACAGTCCCTTCCTTCTTCAGGACTGGCAGGGCTGGCTGATGGGGTGGGAAAGAAGGGAGAGACAGGCAGGACTGAGAGAGGACAGGCACACCCAAGGCACTGAAAGATGGGATTTAGCTTCTGCTTTTCCTTGCATGTGAACTGATGCACCCACATGAAGACGGGTGAGAAATCAGACTGAGTTCAATCCTCTGGGAGCTGTTGGGAACACTGGGATGAAATGTTCTGCAGCTGAGGGGCAGACTGTGCCCAGAGAGGCACCGTGTGCTCCTGTGCTCAGGCAAGCAGAGCAGGCCAGGAAAGGTTTAGCTGTGAAGAAGCCAAACATCCAGTGCCCTTGTGTACTCCTTTATTGTCCATCTTAGCTAAACAGGATCTAATCATTATTGCAAGGACACAAAAGAAACACCAGTGGTATTTAACAATGTGTTTTGTGGAGGGAGACTCCTGCATTGTTCTCTCTTCTGACACACAAGCCTCTCAGTAATTTATAGCTTTAGAAAACTTCTTTATTCATGTTCCTGTGTTTTCCCTGACATGGACTGAGACCACTGATGTGTGCACAGAGTCCTTTTTCCCAATTCCCTCCCCATTAAAATAGTACTCAATGTGGAGAGAGAGGGGGGCTGAGCTGGAGCTGCTGAGTGTAACTGGAAGGGAACTGGGTTTGTGAAGAGTTCCCAGTTCTGGCATCTCTTTTCTTTGCCAGATTCCAGATTTTTAAAATACCTTAGTGCATGTCTCAACACTCCCACCCCCCACACCCCCCCCTTNTTTTTTTTTTTTTTGTTCTCTTTCTCCCTTTTTTCTCTCCCCTCAGGGTATTGAGGAAGGAGTGAGCTAAAAACTATTTATGGTCAGCTGCTCTGTGCTAATCTGTGAGATAAGCACCAGCAACACGTGCCTTACTTTTATAGACAGCACTCAAAATTAAGGCATGATAATGTCATCTAACACTTCATGTCATGAGATGGCTTTTGTTTGTTGTAATGCTTGTGGGTTTACCGTATATGGTGATTTTTGTCTCGTTTAAGTTTTAGTTATAGGTGGTTTATTTAAATATAAGTGCATTTCAACAAATAGGTTATTTTTGAGAAAGAAGATTTGGAATAAGGAGATTTGGCTTTTTCTGTGTGTTAAGTTCATGGTGTGACTTTAAGGCACAAAACATGTTTTGTACTTTGGAAACAGATTTGAAAGTTGCGTGAATGTCACCCTCCCTTGAGAGCTTGATCAGAGTTTATAGAATTTGTATTCATCTCAGGTTCAGCATCCAAAAGTTGAGGACTTGAGGCTTTATTTCCTATACTTTAATTCCCCTTTGCTAAATGAGATCTTCCTTCACAGTTAATACCAAGTTATTATTTTTAGGCATTCAGTTATTTTTTTCCAGTGCTATTGTGGTGAGATCTGTAAAAATGACTGTGAGGACACGTTATCCTGCATTTTTTTCTATTCTTAGTTTTGGCATTTCCTCACTGGATGTTCATCTTTTCCACCTGAGAAATTTGAACTTTGTCCAAATCTTCTGAAAATGTGAAATATTTCTATAAGTACATTGAGGTTTAGGTTTCTTCAGCTTCGTGCTTTTGCGGTGGGTTTTTTTGTGTGTTTTTTTGGTTGGTTGGTTGGTTNGGTTTTTTTGTTTGTTTGCTTATCTGTTTCTTTGTTTGGGGGGTGTTTGGAGGTTTCTTTATTTGTTTTTAATATTCCTCTCTCTCTCTGCTCTGTGTCTGAGCAGTGGGTACAGCCAGGAGGTGGTTTGCTACACTGCAGGCAATATTCCTCAAACCCCTTCTGCACCACGGCTCATTCGAGCTGGTGTGACGTGGATCTCATTGCAGTGGAGTAAAGTAGAAGGATGCACACCAGAGGAAGTGATTTCCTACACCCTGGAAATTCAGGAAGAAGATAATGTAAGTACTGTGTTGCTCGAAAGTGCACGGCCTAAACTGAGTTTTGATTTATTAATTGGAGATCACTGGGAAGAAGCATGGACTGCTGCTTTGGAGGGCCTTCCAGGAGTCCTGGGTACTTGGCAGGGTGGAGCTGTGTGATTTGCTCTGCTGCCCAGCAGAATTGGGAATCCTTAGCTGAAAAAATCTCTGCTGTCATCTGTGATTACTTACAAAGGCACACAGGATTCTGTGAGATACAGGGCAGCCTGTCCTTAGCTGGGTCAGTCTGCCGTGTCCTCCTGGCTGCTCCTCGGTGGGTTTGTGTTCTGTCATCTGCCACTGCCAGTTCTGCAGCAGGTTAAACTGCCACAATTGGTTTGGTGCTTATTTTGCAGCAAAATTACATTATTTAGGGCAGCTGCAACATGTTTCTTCTAAATAAAAGGTATTATGGCCTTGCAGTTTAAAACTACTAGTAGTAATAATAATTATTTTATTATATTATGTATAATATATATATTTATATGTTATATAAAATATTATTATATGTATTATACATTTTTTTTTCTTGTTTTTATTTTCAAAAAGCACTCAGCTATAAAGCCCCTTTGCTATAACACGTTGTAGGTACAGACAAACACAAGGAACACTTTCTCAAACTCCTCAGTTATGGGAATTTGTTTGGTTTTATATTTTTTTAGGATAGTGTGTTTCACCCAACGTACACTGGAGAGGAGCAAGCCTGTACTGTGAAGAATCTCAGAAGAAGCACACAGTATAAATTCAGGGTAAAGTCTTTTTCCTCTTACTGTGTAGTGTTTTCTGGTTTGGGTTTTTTCCAGGCACTACAGGGATCCTTTAGTGCTCCCTCCAAAACTGAGTCATCAAATACAAATTTGCTTTATACCGTGACCTAATATATATTAAACTGTTAGTTGTATTTCTGCTGTTATCACACGGGAGATACTGTTGCTCAGACTTTGGGGAACAATCACAATTCTCAGTACCATGTGGGAGGACGTTGTACAAGTGTAGCTCAGGGTGTTGAGGTGGTCCTAGTCGGCTGCATCGCTCCCAAAAACCTGGTCACTGGTGACAAATCCCATCTCACTTGTACAGAAAGCAGCAAACACTGTCAGGTGCCCAGCCAGCACAGGGGCCTGTGTTCCCCTGGCAGCCACAGAGTGAAACTTTTCTGTCTCATATGTCAACGTGGCTGGATCTGGAGCTGGTTTTTAGCAGGTCTTGGTGTCTTCTACTCTGTGGATGCTTGTAAACACAGAGCCCCTGAGAGAAGCTCTGGAGGCTTCCTGCAGACACCAAGGTCAGTCATTTTCCTCTCTGGTGCTGAGGTCTCTGATCACACAGCTGGGTGCTGCTGTTGAGGAGGAGGCAGTGGGCTTTATCCAGGATCAGCTGTGGTGCCACTGTCCATCCATCCCTGACAATCCACTGCAGTGGCTTCACAAGCTGTGCCACCCTGAGTGTGGTGTCCCTCTGGAGATGGCCAGAAGCTGTGTGAGAGGCCAGCACCTGCCTTCTCTAGGTCTTGGTATATTCAAGAGCCATAAAAAGAATAAAATCGTAGACTCATAGAATGGTTTGGGTTGGAAAATCACCTGATTCCAACCCTCCTGCTGCAGACAGGAACACTTTCCACTACCCCAGGGTGCTCCAAGCCCTGCCCACCCTGGCCTTGAACACTTCTGTCTGTGGGGCATTCACAGCTTCTCTGAGCAGCCTGTGCCAGGGCCTCACCACCCTCACAGGGAACACTCCTTTCCTGCTCCCTGGGACAGAAGACCTTGTGAAGCTGCCTGAACTACCCAAAAAATTGGGAAGTTTTTGCGTTGTCACTCTGAGATGATGCCTTTTAGCTTAGTGTTGTAAAAGCTGCTGTGGCTGGTGAGAGAAGAGAACCCTTAGTGTTTCTTTGCAGCCCTGCTTTCAAATTAAACATGGATTTTACAAAACTGCATTGATATCAGAAAAAAATTGTAGCCTGGTGTCACTGGCTACAGGCACAACTTTGATCTGACTTTTAATTGTGTGATTGCTGCTGCTCTGAATTACTTTGTTGTAAATAGCAGTTAGAAATACCTCCAAAACAAAAATAGCAAAGTTATCGTTATAGTTCTCTTATTTTTCTTTTATGAGAAAAACACAGCAAATTGGCAGTTTTTTTAAGAAGTGACTTTTTCCTTAAAGGGAAAACCAGCACTGCTTTCATCTTAAACATGTCATAATCTATTGCTGATGGAGGGAGGGGAAGAAATCACTGTGGTTTGTAAAGAAACATCACGACAATCTAATATCTGTTGTTACTAACCCCACACGCTTTGGGACGTGACATACTTTCCAGTTTGGTGGCATTTGTGCAATTAATGGAAGAGGTCTGATGCAGAACTGCCTGAAGAGCAGCTGCAGTGAACAAGGGCAAACTCGTTGTGTTTCTGTTTCAGCTGTTTGCTTCCAACGTGGAAGGGAAGAGTTCTCCCAGCGAAGTGTTGGTCTGCACAACCAGCCCAGACAGGCCAGGACCTCCAACCAGACCCGTGATCAAGGGGCCAATAACATCTCATGGCTTTAGTGTGAAGTGGGGTAAGCCAGCTCAGATTGCTGTAGCAGAGCTTTTTGGGATCGTAAGAAACTTAAATAAAATCGTGTAAATATGTGTGAGAACTTAGATTTTTTTATGCTCCTTCTCAGTCCAAAGTTGAATGTGTTTGGAGAACTTGACAGCTTAATTTTTTTAATATTCTAAAAGGTGTGTAGAGGCTCTTGTGTGTTCAGAAGTAAAAATGTTTTGGTTTTGATTAACTCCAGCTCACGCACATCTTCAGGCTTTTCAGTCTCCATTTCATGTCCCATTGGAGCTTCATTCCAGCTGCTTCCTTTATTAATGGGGCAAACCTCCACACAGCTTCTCTTGCAGTGCTTTTTCCATAGATTTTGTTTGGATCATCATTATCCAGCAGCCTTACTCTGATTCATGCTGAAAGCAAATGTCTGTCACCCACTTCTGCTGCACATTACCTGGTGTAGTTAATGTGGAGAAGGACCTGGATCAGAAACAGGTTTGGTAATTGTTCTGTTATCTTTCACTCCTATTCTTTCTTCTTTTTTCAGATCCTCCACAGGATAATGGTGGTTCAGAAATCCTAAAGTATCTGCTGGAGATTTCTCAAGGAAGTCCAGAAGGTAAACTTGAGACAAGGTGTCTCAATTTCAAAGCACTGTGGCTACCACATGGAAGTCCTGACTCTTAAGTTTATTATTGTTATTATCATTAATGCCCTAATAATCTGATTGAAACAGAATTCTGTACTCTGCAGGATTCCTGGGTAAGCTGGGGTTGGATTGTGGGAAGGTGTTGTAGTGGGTTTTTTAGGTATCCTCTCTTTACTAATAATGACAGAATTTTAGGTTATGTGTCTGAATCTAAAAATGTTTTTATTTGTGTGCATATACTTGCACATTTATACATTATATATAATACTAATATTTATTTATTATTTATTAAATAAATCCATTGTTTAATATTATCATATTTTAATATAATTATTTATATTTGTAATTATATATGTTTGCATGTGTGTTTATGTGTTATGTCTTGAAGTGGGAAATAACATTCACAGTAATGCTAATGATTTTCCTGAAATACATTATTTGTGGAAGACTTGAAGATTTTTCTTTCCCCTAGGAACTCCTAAATGTGTTGCTTTCCACTTCTTTAAACTCGGATTTATCTTATTTTTAGCAAATCAGTGGGAAGTGGCCTATAGTGGCTCAGCTACAGAATACACCTGTACTCACTTGAAACCAGGCACTTTGTATAAACTCCGGGCGTGCTGTATCAGCACTGGTGGACACAGTCAGGTGGGTATTATCTTATAATAAGGGCTATTGGGTTTATATTTTTCAGAGATTTATCTGCTAATTTTGGTAAAATACTTCTGCTTTCAAAAGAAGGGAAATGTTTTCCCTGTAGCACAGTAAAACTACACTGACTGCAGTTCATCTCATGCTGCAAGTCGCTGGATTTTAGATTTCTGTGTGTACATAATTTTCTTTTCAGCAAGCTGCAATTTACTGAGATTTGGTTTCCTCAAAACCAATCTGTAGTTGTTTATATTTACATTAGAAAAGATCATCATGTTTATCTGATGTGGCCACTTGCTTGAAAGAGGCCACAGATGCTCACATGCTTGACCTTGTATTGACTGGAGATGCAGAAAGAGATTGTTTGTTGTAACAATTCTCTTTCACATGGCTGAAACCTTTTAAGTTTTTGGATTCCTTTTTCCAGACTCTAATTCCTGTAATTCCCCTCTTTGATTTAAATTCACTTCAATACCTATACACTTATTCCTCCTGCTTTGATACGTTTTTTCTCATTCACGATTGAGTATTTTAGACCTTGACATTATTTTAAAACCAAAGAAAATTAAAACAGGGGGCCCAGTATTAAGAATGCTAATGAAGGAACTCTATTAATTGTGTTTGTACTGACATGCTTGATAGCATCTCCTCTCCTTTACTGTTTATATAAATTTCCATAAAATGGTGGGGATAGAAGACAATTTCCTGTGCAGCTCTGTAGCCATGGCTCATTTTGAAGGTGGTGGTTGTGCCAGAGAGGTAACTGAGCTGTGATTGTGTCAGAGGGGTAACTGAATTGTGATCATGTCAGGGGGATAACTGAACTGTGATCATTTCAGGGGGATAACTGAATTGTGATCATTCAGGGGGATAACTGAATAGTGATAATTTCAGAGGGATAACTGAGCTGTGTTCTCCCCCAGTGCTCCGAGAGTTTACCTGTCCGCACGCTGAGCGTGGCGCCGGGGCCCTGCCGCCCGCCCCGGCTCCTGGGCAAGCCGAGGCACAGGGAGGTGCAGCTGCAGTGGGGTAAGCCAGTGCACCATCCTGCTACTCTAAAAGCTTTGCTTCTGCTGCTCAGCTGCTGACCTTGAGCCTTTGTTTCTACTGCTCGTGTCCTGTTCACTGGGAAGTGCACAGCAAAGTCCAGTAGAGTCCGAGCAAGTCAGGAGTGCCATTTCTCATCAGGTGTGGTGGCTCAGTGTTGGATTTCTGAGCTCTTGCTCAGCCAAGGTCTTACACTTGGCTCACATTTTATTTGTCCCTCTCAGGGCTATTAAGTATCAGCTTCGTTAGACTATCTACCCTTTTATTTCAAAAACACAGTGTGATTCAAAATCTTTTTTTTATTCCTTTGCAATATTGGCTTGGCAGAAGCATTTTGGCATTTCTAATGTGTAACTTCTTACAAAAACTTGAGTTAGAACATATTGAGGGGTTTGGGTGGCATTTCAATCCTGATCCACAGTATAACACACATAATCTATTGGACTCCTGTTACTTTGCAAAGATGTTGGACTACAGTCACAGCACTAAATTGGCACTTGCCAGTCTCGCAACAGAGTGTTTTCTTTACAGTGATAATCTTGCAGCATCCAAGTATTTTTGTGGCATCGTTTGTTAAGGCAAATTCTGGATAAGTAAAATTTCTGTCAAATATATTTCAACACCAGTATAAAAAATTCACCCACATGCTTCCTTGGAAGCTTTTTGGTGGCTGCTGTTTCTCTGATCCCCAGGCAGTTTGATTCTGTGGTACTGGCTTGTCACGTAACATGCAGCTATTCATGTCAAAGATGTATATATTTGATATATATCAAATTGTTTTCATGGGCAAAACCAAAGGTGCCCACAACAAAAGAGAGATATCTGTGTATCTATAGGCAGAAACAGAAATACACATTTCTGTGGTACACGAAGTAACAAACGGCTCTTCCCGGCACACGCCCCAACGTTATTAACAAACTACCTGGTTCCTTTCAGATGTCCCTCAATCAGAAAGCGGCTGCCCTGTCTCTGAGTACAGTGTGGAGATGACAGCCCCTGAAGAAGTGGTTTCTGAGGTGTACCACGGGCCTGAGCTGGAGTGCACCGTGAGCAGCCTCCTCCCCGGGGCCACCTACGGGTTCCGCGTGCGGGCGCTGAACGACGGCGGGGTACGTGTGCTGCTCATCGCCAGGGTCAGGGAGAGATGGGCAAAAGAAAAACCATGTGATAAATGCTCCAAAGGAACTTGGGAGGAAGAGCTGCAGTTTCAGACCTGGGTTTCCTTTAAAAGGAGATTTCGGGTGCTGATACGATTTCACTGGTTGGAATCAGCTGCTCCCAAATGTGCAAAATCTCTGCTCAAAGTCATAGCTGCTTGCAGGGAGGAGTCTCCTTGTCCTCATTCTGTTGTATTTTCTTCTCGTTTTAAGTTCTTGTTCTTCTGAAGTGTGTAAAAACAAGAATTGCAGTTTCACCCAGGTGGTATGTTTTGAGGGAAACTCACATTCCTGGCGATTATTTTTTGTTTTCATTTTTAAAAAAATGTGTACTTTATAGATTCGATGAGATTTTTTTATTAAATGATTTCCTTGGAAGAAGTGCCTTCCCAGTTACATCAGAAATTCTGTCTGATGTCCATGGAGATCTGCAGAAAGATCTTTTTCTTTTTCATTGAGGTTTGGGTTGATTATGCTTGCCTTTGTGTCATTCCAGTGGTGTTCTATAAAGTCCCAACTAAGCTACATGCATTGATGTGTTTCTCCCCAGGAAATCTTGATGACAAACATAACACAGAAGTTTAAAGTTATTCGCTTACAGGGAGAAATTCTGTTAAAATTTAACTTGGGTATTAAAGAAATCTGCAAGAGTGTTAAACTTTTTGTGTTAAAAATAGCCACTGTTTTGTTTTAGTGAAAAATTAATTAAATGCACATGGAAAGATTAGATTTGCTTGCTGGAGTGAAAGCCACTGCCTGCGTGGTAGCTTTGAATATATGATCCCTTGCCTTTTTTTTTATTATTTATTCTTTTTTTTTGGCAGAACAGTTGCAAAGCATGTCTGGTTCCACCCTTGTTAAATGAGGGGGCTGGTTCTGGTTTGGCTGGGCTTTTCTACCAGCTGCAAAATAGGGGAGGATGTCCTTTACCAGATTCTTCCTCAAAAATCACAGAAGTCAATAAATGACTTTTTTTGACACGTGCATTCTTTGTAAGACAAAGCAATCAGTGTTGGCCTTTCTTTAATAGCAGATACTGACACGTCTGCTGAGAAGTTTCCTGGGGTTCATTTCTGTGTCGTTTTGCCTTTTTGTAATGGCTCATTTTTGTATTTCTCACTAATATTGCGTTACAAAATAAGTAAATATCAGTGGTTTTCCTCTAATTTCTTCCAAGTGAAGCTGCTTTGTTCTGGAGAACGATTTCTAATTAACTCAGGGATGTACTGAGCAAACTTCACTCTTCCACTCAGGAGGCCTCAGAAAGGCTGTTTCAGTGCTATCTCCTGTCTTCACACTGCTGGCTGAAGCTGGGTTCCCAGACTGCTGAAAATTGGCTTTTTTTTTGCTAATCTGCATTTAAATTATTCTCCTACCACGAGCTCAGGAGTTGCCTGAGCTGAGCTGCCCGTGGAGCGGAGCGTCCACGGCGTGTCCCCGCACATTGTACCAGGCTGGGGCTCCAGCACATCCTGTCCTTTTACAAGTAACATGGAGCAGGCATTTTGTGTAAAAGAAGCTGGAAATGGACTCCAGTATTTGCTTTGCTTTTGCTGTGCTCCTCTTTGTATCCATGAGAAGCCCCGTTATGATACATGAACACTCTGTGCTCAGGTAAGGCAGAGGGGCACAAACTGTTCCTCGGTTACTGTGTGCTCATTCTCACTTTTGGGAAAATTGGAGGTGGTTTCTGCTTTCATGAGCACTTGCTGCCACACAGGAGGACGCACAAAGGATGCACGTGCTCTCTGCTTGTTCCTGAGCTCACCTCACACTTCAGCTCTGAGTCATTTGTGTGGTCTCATCCTGAGCTCTGGTGTTTGGTGCCAGGTGTGGGAAGCCCAGTCTGTCTTTGAGAAAGTTTGGTGTGCTGGGAAAGTTAATGTGCTGCTCCTGGGAAGCCCTTGAGGGCTTTGAGATGGGTGTACACCTGTTTAATAATAGTAATAGTAATAGTAATAATAGTAATAATAGTAATAATAGTAATACAGTAATACCACCTTGTTCCCCTCTAGTACGGGCCATATTCAGAGGTGACAGAGGTCACCACAGCAGCAGGACCACCAGGCCAGTGCAGAGCCCCTTCCCTGTCCTTCCTGTCTGACACACGAGTCCTGGTCAGCTGGGAGGTAAGTCAGCTGCCCTGCTGGTTTGATTCCACCTTGCTTACCCAAACCAGTATGCTCAGCACAGAACTCAAAAATGCGCTTGAGCTGTTTGCTGGTCTGGAGATATCTTTTTATGCCTGGAAACCCTATGTAGAAACTATTCTATTGTAGAAAATCATCTTCTCTACATTGCTCTGAAGAATTACACAAAGTTGTCCACAAATCTTCCAGACCAGGCCTCCTGCACGGACATCAGATGATAGAAGTGCTCTCTGCAAGCTTTTAGAACACCAGCATGTTCTCAGTTGGAATTACAGAAACAAATATTTGATTTTGGCTGAAACTGGAGTCTCTGATATGAAATGAATTCTCCATAAATGCTTACAATATAGGGCTTCTTCCCCCTCAAAAATTGTTTGTCTCTTCCCCAAATATTTACTTTTCTTTTAGTTTGTGTGCATTCCTCCTCTGTACTCCAGCATCTTAGGCATTGGGCTCAAGATAAATGTTAGCTGAAGTGCTATGGGGATGATTGGTGCCATTAAGGAAAAAATGTTGTGTAATTAAGGCAGAAAAGAAAGCATGTTACCATAAATAATATTGTGATGTGGTTCAGTGGGGCTGTAGTTGTGCTACAGACTTTCAGTGAAAATCCAGCAGCCATTCCAGCCCTGCTTCTATTGGGCTCCTCCCCAAAATAATGCCCCTGTTGAGAAAGAAGTCACTGACATTCACAAGGTGCTCAAATAAACTGTGCTAACAACATATCTAGACACAAACATAATCTGCATTTAATTTTATAAGAAACAGGTGTATTTGATGCAATTTTGGGCTATTAATATTTTTTGCGACTAGAAATTGCATTGAACTTTGAAATGTTACCTTTTAATGGTCAGGGATTTGCTCTCCCCAGCCATGAAGCTGGTGGGTTCTCTACTTATTTGAGGGACATGTTGGTTTATTCTAGCTAAAAATGAAGCTGTGGCTTACAGTGGTTATGTTTTCTTAGAGTGTAATCGTTTGGCCGATACAAATAAGAAGGAAAAACCGTGAAGCAGAGAGAGCACACTGTGGTGCCTATTATGATGCTTTTTTTTTTTACACATTGTTCTGAAATCTGGCTTAGGAGCTCTGAATGTTCCTACTCAAACAGCTGGAAGCTCTGAGGCAGAGCCAGAGAAGGCCCTGTGCCTGTGCAGGGTGGTTGCTGTGGTGTGCAGCAAAGCTCTGGATCCTTGCACTGGAAATTACATCTTGCCTGTCAAAATCACAAAGTCCTCATGGGCCACACGTGTGCAGGCAGAGCAGTGCTTCCCTGAGCTGCACACAGCACAGTTCTAGGTAGTTCTGTTAAAAACACTAAATATTTTGGTTTGGGAACTCTGCTGTTTTACCTGTATTGGCTCATCCTCCAGCGCATTCAGGCACTGAATTTGTGTTCCCCTAAATAAAGGGATTGCTGGGGATATGGGGAAGGAGACTGGTTTAGATTAGCTATTGGGAAGAAGTTCTGTGTTGTGAAGGTGGTGAGACACTAAAAGTTTGCCCAGAGAAGCTGTGGCTGCCTCATCCCTGGAAATGTTCAAGGCCACGTTGGATGGGGCTTGGAGCAGCCTGGTCTGATGAAGGTGTCCTGCCCACAGCAGGGGGTGGAATGAGGTGATCTTGAAGATCCCTTTCAACTCAAACCATTTGATGATTCTGTGATCCCGTGGGACTCTCACTGTGGATGTGGATGTGGCAGGATCCACACTCCCAGGTCCCATTCTGGGACTGATGGGTGACTTCCACGGAGAACCTCAGGCCAGCTCTGCCTGCTGAGGTGGTTCTTTCCTCAACACATGAGTGACTGCTTCAGGCTCCAAGGCCAGGGCTTCCAGAGCTGTGTTTTGATCTCTCATCTAGGCTGCACTAGATTGATGCTTTTTTTATGTTCTCCACGGTTGAGCTTCTGCCAAGCCAGTGGAGAGACAATTTATTCCTGAGTGTCCTGATGGAAAGCAAAGTAGCTGCGTACACTCACTCATTTCTCTGAATTTCAATCAGGTAATTTTTGTGCAGAATTGTCCTGTTTCAGTAACCTCTTAGGGAACATTAACTCAGTACATTTCCATTTGCAGCAGTAATGGTGTATTAATTTAAAAATAAGGGTGGTTATTGGGTTTTTTTTTTTCCATGTACTTCATTCCTTCCCCAGTGAAACACAGCGATCCGAAGTGCTCATTTCTGAACTGAACCACATAAATATTTGTGTTGCAGAGTCCTGAATGTTCTGGTACTGACATCTCTGAATACAGATTAGAGTGGGGAGAAGAGGAGGAATCTCTACAGCTTGCATATAGTGGCACAGAAACCTGCTTTGAAATCGGCGACTTGTCGGCAGCAGCGCATTACTGCTGCAGGCTACAGGTACGGCAGGGCTGCATGCATTGCCCTCTGAGATCCAAACAGGGCTCTCTTCCACTGCTCTTCTTATTTTATCATTAGTCCCCTCTGAAGTTATGTGCTCTGTAAGGCAGGAGGAATGCACATGTATTTTGAGGCTGATGTGCTGCTTAAAAATTGCTCTTGTGTTTTGTTACTTTCGGTGACTAACACCCGTAACAGCCACCTTGCCCTCTGACACCAAAGCAAGGTGGTAATGGTTTAGAAAATTTAAAAGAAAGGAAAAAAAAATCATTTTCTTCATGGTAAGGAGAGGTAAATCTCTAGATATAATAATATTTACCTTCCGAATGGATATTGAAGATTTCCCTGGCTTAGGTAATGAATTCCAGCATCTGCTTAATTTATCAAGTAAGGCAAAGCAGCTGAGTAAATTCCTGTGTGTACAGGAGATGATACCTGCCAGAAAGTGAGTTCCCACCTTTGCCATTTTGTCTCTCAGATTTGTGAGACTGGATCTCATGTAGGGTCTCTACATGATTTCTTTTTCTTTGATCTCTTTATCTCCTATTATTTTCAGTAAAATGTAGCAGTTAAAATGCATTTTATATATCTGTATGAAAGTTTAAAAAACCACGACTTTTCATCCTATATGTCTACTGATAAATAAATGGAAGGCAAAGCAACTGGGAGTGAAGTAAAAATATTTTACCAAAGGTACTCTTCTTCCACAAGATGTATTTGTAAGTGAAGACAGAACAGCACTGCTAATCCAACCCAAATACCCACCCAGCTGGTAACATGTGGACCACCCAGGATAATTTCTTTGATCAAGGACAACATGCTTCTGTCGAGTGTTTCCTTCTTATAGTTTTTCTTTAAACAGGATATTGAGTTTTTCTTTCATTTTTTGGGGGAAGGTTTGGAGGAGCTGGCCAGCAGCCCAAGAGCTCAGGCCCCACAGCTCCAAGTGCACTCAAATGTATTTTGTGTCTTGGCCAGAGCTGGTCTGTGCCTTGCTCTGGCACTGTGGGGGAAGGAGAAGGAGGGAATGTGTGAGTGGCTGGGAGGTGTGAGCCAGAAAGTGCCTCTTGTTTCTGCAAGAGGGAGAGCATTCAGCATCTGCTGGGCGGGGAGGAGACTCTGAGACCACTGCTGTGGGGAGCCCAAGGAAAATTTCGTGTTAAAAATGGAAACAGCCAGCTGTATGGCATCTTTGATTTCCAGTGGGTGCTTATTTCAAACTACCTGCCACAAAAATGTTGCACAAATCAACTCCGTTTTTAATGCAGCCAGTATAGTTTAATCCATAGGCAGAAGTTACAGGAAAGGCACAACAGCAAGAAGGTATTTTATTGAAGTCCATCAGTCACTCAGATATTACTTTCTAGAGAGCTTCATCCTCTGGATCTGATCTCTGCTCTGTATTATATGGAGAAGAATTTCTTACAAGATACACTGTAATCTTCAAACACACAACAATCTCCCCACAAAGTAGATATAACAGACAAAGAAAGGAAGTTAAGTAGTGTCCCAAATTTTAGTTCATTTTATCTGTTACCAGCTTTAACAGAAAAATTACCTTTTTAAAAATAAAGATTCCGCCCTAACCACATTTATTCGACCTTCTAATAAACACACAGTATTGCTATCTCAATTGCTATCTCAATAAAAAAGAGAATTGAGGAATCAGGCATATCTAACTGCAGAGCTGGCAATTGCCTTTACCATTGCTTTACCTTTTTTTTTTTCCTGTAATGAATATTCCTGAAAACAATAGTGGCTTCTGCAAAGGGAAATATTGTGTCATTTGGGGGTGGCAGGGGAAAGCAGCTAGGCAGCAAAACCCCATCAGTTATGGTGATGAGATTGTCCAATAAAGCAGTTAAAAAACACCACTGACAATAAATTGCTTGGAGCAAGATACAAATGGCCAAACACTGGTTTAGAGGCAAGACAAATCATCATTGGCAGAGCACAAAACAGGGCTCACTTCTAACATCTCCAGGAGCTCTGCACTAAATAGAAGATTTCCCTGGAGCAGGATTTGTTTTGAAGGGCTTTTTAAAGGCTGACAAATTTAACTTTATTATGTCTTTCTTCAATTGAACAAAACGTCTCCCGGAAAAACAGAACATGGCTTTGTGTTTGTATTATGCAGAGCAGAAATCAGTTATTCACTGCAGTTAAGCATAGGTTAGAAATCAAACAATTGTTTGATGGGTCCTGTCATTGCCATCAGAGTCCTGCTGGCAACATTGTAAGTCTGGATTTTTGAATTAATTGTAACCTGATGGGAGCCTCTGGACTACCTTTTCCAAATGTAAAGGAAATTTGGAGGGTGCTGGGCAGCATCAAAGCTGTTTCTGGAGCTGTAGTTTCCCCTGTCCCATGTTCTGTTAGCTCTCCCTGTACCTTGTGTGCAGGCAGGATGCTGGGCTGTGTCAGCAGGAGCCCAGCAAGCAGATCCTGGGAAGGTGGTATTGCCCATTACATGCCATTCCTGACAACCTGGAATGCTGCATCCAGTGTTCCTTCAGGCTGAAATAGGGATGTTCAGATGAGATATAAAGGAAAAAATATCACTGCAATTAAAGATCTAACAGTGGTCCAGAGGAGCTGTGCAATATGCATACCTGGATTTTTTCAAGATCCAGCTGGAAAAAAAGCCTGAGCAACCTGGTCTGCATTGTCTGACCCTGGCTGGAGTAGCAAGTTGGACGAGATGAGTCCCACAGTCCCTTCAGCCTGCGTGGTTCTGTGATTGAGTTTATAATAATCCTGAGGAGGCAACATCAGTCATTCCCTGGGCAATTCCAGTGCAATGGGTACAGCTTTTGCCACTGGCTGAGCATCAGCTGACAAAACCCCAGGCCTGTACAACTGTGCAGTGTTTGGGCTTGCAAAGACAACAGCCTCTAATTAATGACCAGAAAGGGGCCAGGTTTTGGAGCTTGGTTTCCCCTGGGATTCAGGATCTACGACTTAGGATGAGAAGCTTGATAAATTATTGCTCTCCTCTTTTATGGGAGATACTGAGCTGTGTGGTTGGGTTGTGGTTTGGTAGTGAATTATGACTTTTCCAACTTTAATGATTCTGGGGAAATGTTGAGTCATAAGCTTAATGCTGTGCTGAGGTCCTATATTCTTATATCAGAAGCTTTTTAGCATGAAATTAATTATCCATTTTCCAAATTAGGAACCAGAGTAGTTTTTAACAAGCCAAGTATCCCTTATCTTTAGGGATATTTTGCTTGCATAAAGCATCTGTTGGGCCACCCTGTAGTATACTGGGAACTTTGTACTGGGTGGCTCAGTAATTTTGGGTAGCTGGTTTGCTGATGTTACCTGTCACTGGCAGCATGACTGTGACATTTTTCCCTTACTAACCAAAGTTTGCCACTGATAAAAAGGTTGTTAAATATCTATCAGGGAAAAGAGAAATAATCTTTTTTTTTTTTGAGACATTCCTGAGTGACAAAAGAAGATACTAATTCCCTGGGATAGCAGAGGTGTGAGTCACGCTTTGGAGAGTAAGCCAGCAGTGCATATCCTCTGAAGAATTCATGCAGCTCTTGCAGGCTGCACAGTTCATCATTATGAACCTGAAACATACGTGAAGGGAGAACATTGGTAAATATATTTTTGCTTTGACCCCCAGGCCATTAACCAGGCTGGAGCTGGGCCCTACAGCGAGCTGGTGACCTGCCGAATCCCCGCGTCCGTGCCTGATGCCGTCTCCACCCTGTGCGTGCTGGAGGACGAGCCCGTGGGTGCCTGCCAGCCCTCACCCTCTGTGTGCCTTGTACTGAGCTGGGAAGAGCCCAGCAACAACGGGGCTGAGATCACAGCCTACAACATCGACCTGGGAGATGTCACCATCCCCGTGGGGAACGTGACCTGTCACGTCATCGAGGGTTTGCTGCCCGAGACCTCGTACCGGTGAGTTGGGGCACGGGGATCACAGAGCTCAGCTTCACACAGGAAATGCTCATGGGCGTGGAGAGTGGCTCAAAAGGCAAACCAACAACCCAAATAACCAGCCTAGGAGCACATGAGCCTGCAGTCATTCCTGGATGGAATGGGTTGTGGTGGTTCACGTTCAAATATTGTTTTCTGCTGCCTTTTTTCCTGTTTTCTGCTCTCTTTGCATTATCTCTGACCTTCTCCTCCTTTTTGAGTTGCTCTGCTAAGGTAAAGTTACACTGGTAATAATAAATTTAAAAATAAATACATTTTAAAAATAAGAAATAATTAAAGTTTCAATGTTACATCTCGTGTTTTTTCAGCTACTTAGAAGTACTGTTCCAAGGGATTAAATTATTAAGTTGTTGATCCCTGAGCAGGGTTAACAATTTTCACACAATTAACTTTCACTTGTATAGCTGCAGCTATTTTTTGTCTCTGATATATGGAGATGAATGAAAAAATGATCTGAATTTAAAACAAATTTATATTGCTTCAGAGTCTAAATTGCAAAGTGGCATTGCCAAAATTTTATTAGTTTAATGTTCAGGCTTATATGTTTTCTCCCTAATTGCCAATTAAGAAAGAAAAATGGCTTCATGCAGGCAATGAGCAGCAATACAACAGAATATGTGACAAAAGAAATTCTATTTTAAGTACTGTTCTAATAAAGACTGAAATTTGATCACAGAGTTGTAAAATTAGATACGTCACACACTTGCTGTAACATTTTTCTTTTCTTTTTATTTTGTGTTCAAGGTCACAATCCTACAGGTCTTGTAAATGATAAGTTCATAATTCAAATTTTATCCTGTACCCGAGAAAGGAGAACTTGCTGTAGCTAGGATACAATTACATACACCAGAAGTTATTGAAAGTGAGGAGCACACGTTGCTTGCTCACAGATCATTCATATAAAGTTGAAGAGTTTCTCTGTGGATTGGTCACCCAGCTGCGGAAATGCATCAGCTTCGGGCAATCTCATATTCCCTGGTTTCTCCTCAAATGTTTGTTCAACCAAGACCCAACAAAGCTGAAAAGGGAACTTTGAGCAACTCGCTCAAGACAGAATGTGCCATTTAAATTCTTCACCAAAATCTTACTTCAGTCTCTTTTTTAACTGCTTCTTGATTGTCTACATCTTCCTTAAGGGAAAAGTCTTCTTCAAGGCTTGGAAATGGAGATTGGAATGATTTTTTTTTTTTTTTTNTTTTTTTTTTTTTTTTGGTATCTTACTTCATTATTTTGTAAAAAGCACCATATTAAATCACATAGTTTTAGTAAAGGATTCGTCCTGTCTCTGGTCCAAATGAACCAGCCAAAGCCACAAGCATTAACTGTTCTAAATATTGTTACAAGACTAAGTTCCTACCAAAACAACCCCACTTGTAGAGCACAGACCAGTGGATGGCTGATCAGAAGTGATAATGTAGGAAAGCTCTTTTGTTGAATAAAATCAGAGAAAGAAACCCCAAATCTTACATCTCATTCCTGTAAGGGAAGACAAGTGACTGCAGTTGGATTGCAGAAGGACCACATCTATAGTTTGAAGTATTACTTTGCTGATCAGAAATAGGTTTGTCAAAGTGTTTTGATCATTAACTTTTTCACTGATATTTCTTCTTCAAGCATATCTTGACACCCGTCTTTGATCAGGGAATGTCTGCCCTGATTGACAAATCCTTGAGGAACAGGATTATCAGGCTGTGTGCCAAACGTTGGTGCATTTTCTGCCCTCCCTGGCTGAATCAGAAGAATGTTTCAAAACATCACTGATCTCATTCCCTACATTTCTCCACTGATGAGTCTTCTTTTCTCATCAGTTTCGTTTAACACAACTTACTCTTCTCCCTCTCAAGTGTTTATTCCCTGCTGTGTTTAAAAACAGTGAACATATTTTTCCTAGACTAAACAAGCCAAGTACTACTGGGTTTGAAGCTCTGGACTCCCTTGCCAAAGTTTCAGCAGAATTTGAAGTAAATCAGCAAAGGGTTTATGTGTTTCAGTTGAGTTGGAATTCCACTGTCAATGTTTTTGGCTGTGGGAAACCAAAATTGAAAGCAAATCTTGATTATTATGAATCCAGCAAGTCCAAAATTGGAAATTTGAATAGTTTTGGATAGGGAGTGATTGTGAAAGCCTGTCCATGTGGGTCCACCCTGTTGGGGCTGCTACTTGGGTCTGGCATTGCTTTGCTTCCAGCTTCTCTGTGGGAATGGCCATGGCAGGAGCAGCCCAAGAGCACATGGAGGAACTCCAGGCTCTCTGCAGGGATGGGCTCCAAGCTGACAAACTGGATGCTCTGTGTCTTAGCAGCAAATGCAACCAGCACGCCATGAGAAGGATTTACATCCCAAAATGCAAAGTGGAGGATGCCTGTGTCACCCTGCGAGTGGCCATGGTAGGGCTGGGTCCAGAGGATTGCAGCTCAGGCACAGCCCGGCTCTGCTGCTGCAGAAAGCAGATGCCTCCCCAAAGCACTGTGTAAACATCCCGGCTGGTGAGCAGCTGCAGAAGTTATGTCTGAGCTCTGCACTCTCTCTGCTTTATTGACACAGCCACGAAGCTCTGGAAACTCAGATTATAGGGTAATATACTTGGCCTGGTTTTCTGTGAACTGATGTAACTGGGAGTGAGTTAATAAATATTCCACAATAAATAAGTATTCAACAGTCAGAGAAACACCAATTTCTATTACTCTCTGTTCCCAAGCTTCACTTAACACATTCCATAGATAATTGTGTTCTGCTGTTGAGATAATTCACTGCAAAACAAATTCCATTTTTTAAAATGCTTCTCCTCTGAAGTTACACAGTGTACAGAAATATATATAGTAGAATTATGAAATTTTAATAGCAACACTTAATTTTGTTTAGGAATAAAAATTCTATAAATATTTTTGATTTTTAAACCCTATCAAGTAAAAGATCATCCAAGATGGAGAGAAAAATTCACGTGGATGCTCAAATTAGCAAAGTTTAAGCAGGCTATAAAACAGCTTTACACTCTGAAATATATTTTAAGTCTTTTCCAGGAGTCTTGAGTGGAGATTTGTGGGGCAGTGTGTGATTGCTGTTCATCATGCCCAGGAGCCTGCTGATGGTGGAGGATGCTGCTTCCCCTCCCCTTTGGAAGTCCGTGGCATTTTAACTCCCACAGGTTTCCACAAGCACGTGTATTGCAACTGGTGGCATTCCTCTTATGGGAACGAGGGAATCAAAGTCTTCTCATGTCAGACACTAAAATTAATTCAAAAGTTGATTTTCCAGTTTGTTGGAATACTATACAAAGGATTTTGTGACCAATCTGAAAATAGCATCCTGTTTAGTGTGTTTATTTCTCTGGGTCAAGAATCTTTTAAGAGAGAATGGTCTGTTAAATATCGTTTTGTGGTTTCTAAATTTGCCTAGTCTGATTTATGGCTTTTCTTTCTAAATGTTTAAAAGTTGTAGTGGGAAAATGTGAGAATGAATACAAATATTATTGGTCCAGGGTCTGCAGAATTAGGCACTATTCTTAAACAGAGTCTTTACATTTTCAAAAAACTTGTTGTAAAATTGTGATTGTCAGATTGCTAAACCATCTTTCTTTCCAAGAGGATGCTTGGGGTGTTTTCACTTAGAAACCGTTAGTGGGAAAGTTGAAAGGAATTCAGGAAGTGCTTTTGCTGCAAGTATTTCTACTTGTCTATACTATACTTCTACATGAAAATAAAGAGCTGATTTTTCCCAGTACCAATTCTGTAAACAGTAATTGGTTTCCACTTAATTGTGGATGTCCTCTTGCCCACCCTGGCTGTGCCACCCAGCTGGAAAAACTCACTGTCCCAGGCCGGGGCAGGGACACTAAAAACAGGTGAGCTGGTGCAGTACAAGGTGCTGTCTCACCACCATCTGCTCTCCCCCCTTCTCCACATGATCCTTTCTCCCTTTTCTGTTTCCCCTCTTCCTTCTCCTCTTCCCTCTGGACTTCCCAAGGCCTGATACTGGTTGATCACTGCTGGTGTTCAGAGGGAGGTGACACCTGGGTTTGGGTTGCACTGCCACGTGCACAGGAAACACAGAATTAGTTGTTTTTGTGTGTCTGATGGAGCTCAGGGCCTGGGAATGATAGTGGCAATTTACAGAGCTTTATGGTGGTGCAATCAGCACAAAAGAGTGGCCACATCAGCCGTGTTGGAGTCGAATAAATCAATTCCTGCTTTCCCAGTGCCATCATTCATTTGTAAAGATGCCTGTCTCTATTTGAAGAGTTTCCATCAGTCTTACTGTGCTCCAGAGTCAGAAGGGGAGTGTGTGTGTGCATATTTGTGTGTGTCAGAAGGGGGGAGCAAGAACTCTGTGCAGCAGAGGAAAGCAAGAAAAAGAATGAGTGAAGAGACACATTTTTGTCTTGTGCAAACGCCTGGCAAAAGCAAGACAAGGTAGCACAGGTTTCTGTGCATGTATATATCTAAAAAGTGTGATATTGGATAGAGAATTATTTCACTGCTTGTTTTCAGGTGTGGCAGCTGCCAGTTGGAAACCAGCTGAAGTCAAAATGCTTGAGGAGAGGCTTTGTTGTTACTGGGACTTTACGTAATACCAAACAAAAAGATCTATGCTGGAGTGTGCTGCTGTAATCAATCTACAAGAGCAGTAGTAGCATTTTGTAATGTAGCTCTTACTGTGTATGTGCACATGCTAATGGATAGCTTGCTAGAATCCAGTGAAAATACAGGCAGGCTTTGGGTTTTTTATTGAAATACCATTAAATATTGATGTAATGATTCTTCAATCTAGAGCAAACCAGTAACATAATATGAAGTAAGATCAATGCTTATATTAATTACAATTCTTCAGATATTAGAAAAGGCTTTTGCTCTTTCTATCTGAAATGCTTGTAAGCAGCAGTTGAAGAGAAGGCTCCCAGTAGATCTTTGTGCCATCCACCCTTAGGGAGGAAGAGGAGTGTTAAAAGGGTGGTAAGATGCATTTCCTGAAGCCAAAAAGATTAAAGGGAAAATGCAGCTCCACACCCAGCAACCCTGTTAGTGGGTGGGTCAGTAAACAAAGTTTTAAGCACACATTGGCATATGACTGTGTACATACTCCATTCTCAGTGTGCAGTGGCTTTGGCTGACTAATCAATGGTCAGACTTCATTATTTTTCAGTGTTTATTAACAATGTAACCTTTATGTTCTTGAAAAGCAGAAAATACAGTTTTGAGGGGTTTTTCCGATGGGGAATACTCTCTGGGGAGCTTTTCTCCCTATCCCATTAACATATTCTTTTCCTGATGGTAGAGCTGAAAATTTGCTGTTCAAAGCAAACTAATTTTTCATACGTTGTTTGTGTGAACTTGGATCACTTCATGTTCTTCAGTCAAAATAAGTAGCTTTGCCAAGCAAAGATAGTTCTTGTTCTTTAGTTCTTGTTCTTTAGTTCTCTCTAAAGTCTTTACCCATGAGAAAATACAAGGTTGCTGTGCACAGGATTTCCAAAGTAAATGGCATTTCTCCAACTAACTAAACTAGGCTGAACTATCTTACACTTAATTAGTTTTCTCCATCCTGATTTTTCTTATTTAGTCTTTGATTTAACAAACTTTTGAAACCTTTCAGGCTCATCTGTACCAATGTTTCTATTTACACAGTCCACAAAACTATTTGGAAATGCCAATTTCCCGCTTTTGTATGGTGCTGTTGATGTTACCATGGTCAGAGACTGCTACTCCTCACTCACCTCAGTGTTAAACTAAGGTGCAGAGAGATAAGAGAAAATTAACGAAGTAGAAAGTCATTATCCTAAGAAAGAAATAGAATTTAGAAGACTGGCTCAGTCCTAAGAACATTTCTAAATTCAAGCTGCTGTGACCAGGCAGGTGGTCTGCTTTTCTTCTTGCTGTCCTCATGGCTCAAGGGCTTTTGTGCATCTTGTGAGAGTGACTTGAGTCCAGCATTTATTTGATCTAATGGGTAGTTCACTGGCAGTTAACATTTCTGCAGTTTGTGGCAGAGCGTAGGAGGTTTGTGGATTTAACCTTCTCTGTTAGTTCCTCTCAGCAGAGTTTCCTGTGCTTAAAGAGTGTGCTTTGTGAGACACTGAGAGGACACTGCTCTGGGTCTGCAGGGTGTTTGCCAGCATGGGGACGGGTTTCATGGCAGTGACACCAGTGCTGTCCCTGAATGATTTCAAGTCAGTTAGTCCATGATTTTTGTTAGGCAACCAGAACACACTTTTGCTTTTTATTTACTCATGGCTGAGCATTCCACGTTCTCCAGGCTGTGCTTGTCCTGTGATGCCACCCCTTGTCCCTGTGGCTGAAGGGGCTGTCCCCGGGTCCTGAGATCCAGACCTTCCCCTCTGCCTTGCTGCATTTCTGACATCTTCACTGCAGCTCTTACGGTCTAAGCAGGATGATCCTCGTTGTGTTAACACTTTTGCGACAAGAAGCCCTGGGAGCTGGGCTGGGGCTCTGTGGCAGGGACGGAGCAGTCAGCCCCAGAAGGCTCCCTTGTCCCTTGGGATGTGCTTATATCAAGAACCCTGTGAAAACACTTCATTTAACATTCATCTTTTTGCTGTTCGTTTTAGGATCAGGATCCAGGCTGTCAATGAAATTGGAGCTGGACCTTTTAGCCACTTTATTAAAGCAAAAACCAGGCCATTACCACCCTTACCTCCACGGCTGGAGTGTGCTGCAGCAGGGCCTCAGAGCCTGAAGCTGAAGTGGGGAGACAGCAGCTCCAAGCTTCACTCTGCTGATGACATGGTGTATATCCTGCAGATAGAGGACAGAAATAAAAGGTAAGAGAGATTAATTTCTTCCTTGTGCTAATGAAAAAGAATTCTGGTTCATCATAATGCAGTTGTGAGCGAAAGAAAAAATTCTCTTTTCCTGATTGTTTCGTGCCTACCAATATGTACAAAATACTGTTTTAATAGGCATTCTGTGCCTGTAGTCTGAGAAAGTTGTGCAAAACTCTTACAAAGCTGTAAGTGATACAGAGTCATGGAATCATTAAGGTTGGAAAAAACCTGTAAATCATTGAGTCCAACCATTAACCGACCACTGCCAGGTCTAAGAGAAATCAATCCTGTACTGGTGAAATTTCAGCAAAACTCTCTCCTCTCTGCCAGTAAATTTAAAATCAAGTTTCATGGCCACAGTGCTTCACCTTTTGGAATGTATGAAACAAAGATACTGCACTGAGCTTGCTGTGTGCATTAATAAAGCCAAGGGTTACAAATCAGAGGTCTAGGTAAGGTAAAACTTTGTGCAGAACAATGTTTTTTGGGCAACATGGTGATCTTGATTTTACAGCTGTAATGTTTTACAGCATTAGAATATACAAGCTTGGCATCAGCTTGGTAGCTCCACAATAACTTTGAAATAAGGTGTTCGAGAAACAAAAAAATCTGTGTTTAAATTAAACAGTCAGTGCTAGGCAAAAACTATCTTCCCATGTGAACTTTGTATGGGAAGATTTGCTGATGTAGCTCCAAAGTTGTGATGAGATATATTCAATTAAAAAAGGGAAGGAAAGAAAGACAATATGCAAGTAAAGCCTAACAGTTTGAGCTCTTCAATGAATAAATATCATAGATGGTTCATAATTTACTAAGAAACACTCTCAACTACTTCAATTAGCTACAATAAGTGACTTACCTAGTATATAATCCTTAGAGACCTTCAGCACAGATCATAATTTGCTGTAAATTAGCACAATTCCTTTAATTTAAATAGACCTACGCTGACTTTATGCCAGCTAAAGATCTGGCCCAAAAGCTCTAATTTTAAGCAATAAACCCACCATGAATAATGCCTTAATACCTCCCAGTATCTCAACTGTACTAATGCAAAGAGGGTACACGCTCCCCTGTATTAATCCTGAGAGGTGTCCAATGAATATAAATTCCCATTTGAAAGTCTGACTGGTAAAAACAGTTCCCTCAGAGTGCAGTGATGCTTGGCAGGAGCCCATCACCTGCAGCACCCTGGGATTCAGTCAGCTCTAAAGACACATCCAGCAGGCTGCTTTGCTTTGCTTTCATGTAGCACTGCAGGTAGGATGGGGAGGAACTGTAAATTGTTTTTAACCTGTCTTTATACTGGGGAAAATAGTAAGTTTCCTTGTAAGAATAAAATGTTGCCTCCCAGCAGGCGAGGAAGGGGTTTTTTCTCCTTTGCTTTGGCACAAAGCTCTAGCATGATCCTTTGCCTTTGCACAAGCTTTTCCCACTGCAAATGGTCTCTTAGGAGCTTTTAATTGGGAGCTATTTGAACTTGATACTCTGCTAGATCTTCTTAGCTGTTTGACTTAGAGTCCACATGAGCTCCCAGAGATGCAAAGAAACTGCTCCTCTTCATTGTGCTGCCTCTTCCTGCTTGAACTGAGCCATCCCATGAAATGCCCCCCATTGGTGGCTGGGTTTGGAGCAATTAGCCCAGATAATTCCTGAAATGAACCAGAGCTGGGGCTGAAGTGGGATGGGTGCAATGCTGTGTTTGAGAGCAGCTGGAGCTGGCAGGTCCTGGCAGTAAGATCTGTTTATTGGTTCCCTGTCTGGCAGTGTCTTTTTGCTTTCCATTGTGTGCATTGATCACAGTGGGACTTGCCCCTGCAAGGCACAGTCCTGTACGTGCAGCAGAGCCCTCATCCCTGATGAGCAGGGAGGGACAGCCCACGCAGGAGCAGCAGGTGGTTAACAGGGGTAGGAATCCTCTCTCTGATCATTCCCATTAAATAAACCCTCTTGGCACTGAGGGGTTGCTCACCCCTGTGTGTGCTTGTGGAAAATATTGGAATACAGCTCTTTAAGCATCACTGGCGTCTTCAGTTGCACAGTAAACTGTGCAACATGTGAGGGAGCAGTTAAATAGAATATTTTAGCTGGAAGGGACCTGCAGTCATGCAGGGTGACTGCCTGGCCAGTTCAGTGCTGGCCAAGTCAAAGGGTGTTGTTAAGGGCATTGTCCAAATGCCTCTGAATCACTGACAGGCCTGGGACTGACCACTCTTCTAGGAAGCCAGTCTCTGGTGAAAAAATGACACAGAATAAATGATCTAGAAGGATGTCTTGGAGTATTTTATGGTTTGAAACAGTTGTAGGAAAGTGCCGTGGTGTCCCCTTTGTTGGGAGAAGAGATTGTACTTGATTCAGGGAAAAAGGTTGTGATTTAAAACATGGATAACTGAAAAGTGACCTCTGTCCTATCCCTGGTCTTTCAGAGAACATTGTTACTGTATTCCCTGAGACACCTGAAATTACTGAGAACGCCTTTATATTGAAATCCCTCAATTCAGTATTACAGTTATCCCTTCTTTGGTTTAAAATAGAAGTTACCTTTATTTCATTTCATATCGTATCATTTTCATATCATATCATATCATTTTCATATCATATTCATTTCACATCATCATTATTTCAATATTGTTGAAGCATTCTCACAAGCAGAAATACAAAGATGAGCAAGTCCTTTTAAGAAAAGGAAATAATCAGTAAATCCCATGCTGATCCAATAGCTGTAATGGCCTTTTGGTAAAGACTCAGCTCTGGTTTTATGTAATGACAGTCAGCCAGTGCTCTCCAGTTTGTCCTGGTCATTAAGGATTGTTTTCAACTTTTCCTCTCTGTAATGAGGTGTAACAGGCCAGTTGTTGGAGACCAAATGTTTCATTGATTTCAAGACCAGCGAAGCAAAATACTTGGAAATCTTGGGGCACTGATTAGTGTGAGGGCTTGAGGAGGTGTGCACATCAGAGATGTTCCTGCGTTAGCTCCCATTAGCTCTTCGGGGTGTGACATTTAGGAAGATGAAATTAGCATCACTTGTCCTTTCAATTATGGGCAGCACTGAGTGGAAATGAAGAAAAATCTGTTTCTGGAAAGCTCAGTACATAGAAACGTTAGTTGAGAGTAAATGACCTTTATGTAAGGAGGCCTATGAAATTCCTTTCTTTTTTTAAATAAACTATCAGTTGTGACTTCATTTTCTAATTGTGGTAATGTCAAGAAATTTATGTTAATCAAATTGCACTACTTCCCAGAATACTATGGATTTTATCCTCCGTGGAAGAAACGAACCTAATTAATGGGTTTTATTTTTTTCCTGCTGTACCGGTAATTAATCTTTAGTTGTTCCCACAACTAATTACACTTCTTAGTGTCTTAAAATGCTCACAATATCCAGTCTGAAAGGGAGAATTAGCAAGTAAATTAGTAGTGGGTCATTTATCAGTTGCTTGTGTTTATTGTGGATGACTGTATGTTGTAGTTGAGGTAAATTGTGTGATTTTTATGTGTGTATAGAATCACAATCAGTATATACACATGTAATTACATTTTAAGGAAGAATCGTTGGTAAGGTTGACTAAGAAACACCCTAAACATATCCTTTAAAAATATACTGTAAGGATCACTGACAATTGTCCCACACTTCTGTTGTCTTCAGTTGGTGGTAGCAGGGAGTGGTTGAACATGAGCCTCAACGTGGGGTGTTTGCTCTGCTTTAACTTGAAGGTAGAACAGAAACACAGAGGGATGGGTTGCTGAATGTGCTGCCCTTGCCTGATGACTTTTGCATAATCATTCCCTGGCTACTGCAAGTTTCAAGCAGTCTAATTAAAAAATTGTTTACACTCCTGATTTGATCAAGATAATTTACACCCATTTTAACAGCAATTACTGTTATGTATCAGTCCTACTGGCTAGTGAAATTCTATTAAAATACAAAATCAGATAAGTTAACGTATCCTTGCAAAAACCTGCAGGAAAAAAATCATTTTCATATTGGGTAAAACAGTGATAAAAGGAAATTAAGCATGAGCACCAAGACAGATGGCATGCTACAGTTTCCACTGCAAGCCTGGCTAGATAGAAAGTTAATGTTCAGGGAAATTTTCAAGCTAACCTGTGTTCATATTAATGCTTTGTGTAGGCGAGTATTGCTATTAATAGTAGTGATATTTATATTAGCAGCATTCTGATCAGATACTTGGGGCAATGCAAATGAAAAAGAAGGAGGAGAACTGTTCCCAGGTGTAAGAGAGTTAACTTGTTCATGCATTTCATTTTTCTTCCTGGAAGAAGGAGTAAATCACCGTGGTAGTAGGTGTGAGTTAACTGTATCTGTGTCATCATTTGACACAAAGTGAAGCCTGAGAAAACCATATTAAATGTGTGAGATGAGGTGTTTCAGCTGTTAGGAAGCTGGCAAGACACAACAGTAAGATGCTGCTCCATAAGTGTATTCAAAAAAATCCCTGCTTTGGTAAGAAATAAAATTTTCTCCTTTATTTTGATCCGTGCACATCTGCAGGTACTTCAGACTTCATGGGTAACTGAATATTCCACACAGCAGATCATAAATAAGACTCAAGATTGTCACTGTAATAAAAACTATTTTCTGCACATCTGTAACAACCTTATAAGAACACCTTGATTAGAGTAATGACTCTATTATTTAATCTCTGAAGTATAATGGAGGCCCAGCTTAATGCAGCAGGATCATGTTGGCCAGTTTTCCAAGGGCACGTTTTTAGGTCCCAGCTTCACTTTGCTGGTGTTGGTGGAGCAGAGGCTGAGCTTGGCTCCCTTCTGCAGCTCTGCCCGGGTTCCTGGGGCTGTCACAGCAGCAGCCTGGACATGATGTGCTCAGTGAGCATCACTGGAAGGCCCAGAAACACTGTTTGGCTGCTGCCACATTGGGAAAGTGGCTCTAATGCTGCACAGGGAAGATAAACACGTGTAGGGCTGTAAGAATATTGGTTTGCTGCTCTGAACTGTGTTTGTTCTCTTTTGGTTTTAGCTTTAAGTTCACTCTTATTCATATCTACTGTTTCTTATTGACAAGATGTTGCCTCATCGCCTACTTCTTCTTGAGTGTATCATTTCAAGAGAGCATTGGATGTTCTCCCCAATTTCTCCCACATCTTCCAATGAATACTGTTAATTCCCATTTAAGCTGGGCTCAGTATTACCCTGCCTGCCTGTTCCCTGCCCCCCAGATGTGGCTACACACAGGAATCTTCAGTCAGGCACTTGGCTGCTCTGCCTTCCATTCCTCCTGAATGTGCCCAGGTACTCCTTCCAAAAAAAAGCTATTTTTCTTGCTATGGAGGAGCTTCTGTAGGCTGAAATACTTCAACTCTCAATAATTCCAGACATCTGACAAGTGGCTTTCTGTTGTAAATATGTGTTACAAACTCAAATTCAGCAGCAGATGAAAGATAATCTAGTAGAAACAGGCTAAAAATCGATTTTTGGCAGCAAGTATCCTTTGTCTCGCCTGCAGATGTGCTAGATAATTCAGAGGAGAAAACCAAACTCTTCTCATCTGACTGTTATCACTTCTCTTCCTGCCTTTTTCTGTTCTTCACTTAGCTTTGCTTTTCGAAGTATAAGGAAGGAAATATTTCCTTCACTAGGCCCTGTTGTTACTATTATTATTATTCATAAAAACAAAAATCATATTTGCAGTGGTGAGCATACATTATAATACAGGTAATACATATAATATGTATTATAGATAAAACTTTCCAAAAGGAATCTTCCAGAAAACAGATCTTCTGGTCAAAGGGGCCTGTGCATCCCACCTTCTTGGTCCACACCTCATTTTAGGACTGGAAGCCAGATTTGGGAGAGGTTGTGGGAGCACAAAACTGCTTTGGAGAACTCTTGTTTTATGTTTACTTTCCCTCAGCACCTGCCTGCAAAAGGAGATCCCAAAGAATGGCTTGGAAAAGTGCCCCAAAGCTGAAAGGATTGAGTCACGCTGGTTCTGGTTATAGGAACAGTGATGGATGTGGGGATGAGAGATGCTGCAAATGTGAAACTTTCTCTTTGAGGAGAATGTTTTAAAATACAGCAGAAATGAAAAAAAAAAAAGTGTGTTGACTTTACTCCTCTGTCTCTGAATTAGATGGATTTGTTTTGAAGCTTTGCTTTCCTTGTTGCCACCCACAGTACAGGGAGCTGCTGGTGGAGAGAGAAAATCTCATAAATCAGCGAGTGTTTGATAATGTTCTGCCACAAAATTAGAGGAGCAGTCTAAGAAAGTAGGAGGGGACAATAAATGTGTAGATAACGAGATGTAGCATTAATAATATTAAAAGAGCTGTTGGTTTGTGAAATTCCTGTACTTCAGTTCCTAATTAGGCAGTTGCCTTTGTGTGCTGATGGGAAGCCTCAGGTCACCAGGTCAGGCTGGTGCTGTATTAATGATTGCCCTCCAGCCAAAATCCTGACATCTCACCACCTATTTTGAGGCAGCAACAGAATCATTCAGGTGGCTCTTTCAGCCTTTGTACCTCCCCCCAAGATTTCCATCTTTGTGCTCTACAGTAGAATTTCTTTCAAATTAAATTCTTGTAAGAACCAACGGGTTACCAAAACATAAACAAAACCCGAGAGTTTGAAAGGGAACCTGCTGCTCAAAATGTGCTGGGAATTAATGAGCAGAGGTAGAGCAAGTACATTCATATTATTCTGCTTGACTGGAAGTGACAGAAGTGGAAGAAACAAAATAGCTGCAGCATGCAAAATACTTCCAAGGAGATCTTCACTGAGAATAAAAGGGTATTGATGAAAAACTAACAGCAGTGGTGTCTCCCTAACAATTGCTGTAGGACATGATGTTCTCTCTCCTCTGCTGTGTGCAGGTAAATGAATAATCCGTGTCTGATGTGAGAATGTCTGTGAAGGGAGAATTGGGATCACTCCATGAGATGAGGGAGAAGTAGCCTCTGGGGAGTGTCTCCATCCCTGGAGAAAGTTGCTTTCTTTTTGGTATCTGCTGTTAATTTAGTGGAGAGGAGAGGCAACACTGCAGTATCGGAAAATTGGAATAAATCAGGTTTAATTGTGGATGGTGCAAACTTTAAAAAGAAAAAAAAAAGATACAGCTGTATTGAGAATGCCAGTAACCACAGAGGCTGAATGTTTTCAAAGGCAGGGTGCCAGCTGAGGTATGCAGCCTATTGTCTTTTGAATTCAACTGGGCAAACCTCTGAGATTTGAAAATGTCTTGTTTTGAAGAAGGTGAGAGGGTGATAGAGGACAGGGAAGGTTTCCATACACAGATTAAGTCAACTTTTCAATGCATAAGAGATTAAGTCCTTGCAAACAAGCTCAGAGCTGACTTGTTCTTGAGGCAATGTATGAAATGGGGCCTGGATGAAGCACAGGGAGCGATAAAGGGCTTGCCAAGAAGGCAAAGGTACATAGAGCTCATGTTCAAATGTGCTTTTTAAATTACATTGCAATTTTAAAAATGAAAATGCAACATTATGAACATGTTACCTTAGTTAAGATAACCTTTAGCATATGCTACCTTACAGTAGCAGTGTGCAGCTACACTGATTGACTCAACTCTAAGTTCATCCAGCAGAAAGCCCAGGAGAGTGAAAAAAGACTGGTCCATATCTATAGCCACCTACATTGATTAACTACAGTATTTTTAAAAATAACAGAAATAATCCCAGAGGATTATGAAACGCCTACTTTGCACATGAGGAAAATATTATTACCTTATCAAAAAATCACAAGGATTTTGAAGTTAGTCTTTCACCTTCATTGCGTGCCTTTCATCATGATCTGCATCTTCAAACACAATTACAAAGCATTAGTGTCACAGTAAACTCCAATAGCAACTGAATCTGATTGGCTTGGCCATGAGCCTTTCTTCTTTCAAAATTGGAAATCCTCTTTCTTCAAAGATGGTCAAATCTCAGAAGTTTTAAGTGTGCTTCCATTACAGTCCTAAAGCTTCTCTGTAACTGTTCTTGCTTTCCTTACAGATGTTTTTTGAGACAGAGAAGTAGAAATGAGTGGAGATGGGAAGTGGAAGGGAGTATTGGTATTAACTGAACTGGGAGTATTAATCCAGTTCCCAAGTGACAGAAGGAGTTCAAATGTTTTTCCAGATCACTTCCTCAGTGTTGGGAAGTGTTAGTGACCTTAGTCATATCCAAAAGGTGAAAATGTCATTTGAGTCATTGGTATTGGCCATATGAATGACTGGAAATGTACCTTAAGCCCAACCTGGAGTTGGGAAGATACATTTATCCTCCCTTGCTCACTTAACTCCACAAATGATTGTGAAGAGGTCATTAGTCTAAAATAGGCATTGGATCTTTTTTGCTGTCTATTGCCCTGGGATCAGGGTGAGAGACAGATCTCTGTGAGTACTGCAGTGGTTTCTGAGCCAGCTGCCTGATTGAGCTGCAAGAAGTGCAGAGGGAGAGAGCATCTTGTCTCTTGAGCTTTAATGCTGCCCTGAGTGTGTGTTCTTTGCTCATCACACAGTGAATCTCAAGAAATTTTATTCCATGAGCACGGGTTTGTGTCAGTCTTTTGAAATGTGCTGTGGCTGCTTACATGAGCCTCAGAAATGTGGGATAGCAGGGAGTTCTTAAACTGGGTAAACATATGGTTAAGAAAACAATTCTTTTGGAAGATGGCTCTAAACTCTCATCTTAAAAACTTGTGGGCACAGGTCTTTAGTTTTCTATCAATGTGTGGGTCCCACTAAAACTCAATGGAGGTAGCAAGTCACGTTAGTCCTCAGAGTACATTTCCAGTAATATGAATTGCCTGAATATTTCCTTTTATTACAGATGATTCTTGATCTCTGTTTGTACTCTACGTGGATTGCAATCATAATGTAATACAGATTGATTTTTCTCTCTGAGAGCTAATGACAGACCCAGTTTCTTTGAAATGCTCAAATTGGTTGTACTCTGTATCTCATGCAAAGCCAAAGCGTAAAGCTAACACCTAGATAGGGAGGTCAGAGAACAATATCTCTTGGCTTCCTGGTGATTTAAAACCTTCTGAAATGGTTAAGATACTTGAATAAGAGCACTAAATAAGCAAAAAATAGTATGTGATCCTACGCAGCAAATTTTCTGTTCTCTGAGGCCAGGACTGTTGCGTGCAAGGCATTGTTCCCTGGTGGAGGCCCAGAGGATGGATGTACACTCTGGGTGCTTCCTCTTTGTTTGCTTTCATCCCCACTGTGTTCAGCTCCTGGAGGTCAGAGGCTTAGCTAGAAATTGCTGGCTGACATACAGCTGTTAGTGAAAAGCATTTATCTGAGCAGAGCGATAGAAAATAAAAGTTGGATTCTCTTTAGCAGCTGTATACTTCTTTTAAAAAAAAAGTGACATTGATTTTGTTCGGTATTACATTGTAGGACAAGTTTGTGTGTGCTCTTGTTTAGTCTTGTCAATGGAAGTGGAAGATGACACAGATGACTGCAAGACAGTCTTTGTGTCTTAATGTGCAGGTGAAGTCCAAATCCATTAAAGAGTCAACATATTAATTGTGTTTTCATCATACACGTAAACCAGCAGCACACGTGGTGTATTGTGGCACGACACAGGCTGAATCCATTTTGATTCCGTGGTAGTGGGGAACCCACTGGCAGATGTTCTTCCTGATAATTCATGTAATCATTTTGCAAGGTAATAGTACTTTCAAAAGGGACAATAAAATTCTGCTTTCCCTGACCTCCTCCTCATCATCAGTTATTAATGTGACATTTTTATACTTGTGTTTAACAGCCCTGCAGGGCACGTGGTGCCAGTTTTCTAGAGATGAATACTTCAGCCTGCTGAGCGCAATTGCCAGAAATGTCAGTGCCACTCCAATGTAACTGCATACTGTCATTTTTATTGTTTCAGGTTTATCCCAATTTATAGGGGACCAAGTCACACGTACAAGATACAGAGGCTGACGGAATCCACCTGCTACTCCTTCAGAATACAGGCAGTCAATAATGCTGGGGAGGGACCTTTCTCAGAAATCTGTACCTTCTGCACAACTAAGTCAGTCCCACCTGCAATCAAAGGTATGTAGCAGGTTTTTTTACATGTAAGTAACATGTAAATATTTATGTGATTGGTAAATATCAGGGGAAGTTGTAAAGGTTACCATAAGTAATAACACATGTGAAGAACCAGTTTGTGTTGGCTGTAGGTTTCTCTTGAGTTGTGAAGGTCCTTAATGGTGGGAAGATAAATTACCACCCAAAAAAATCACACAAGCAGCATAAAGGTTTTGTCAGCCACTGTTGTAATAAAAAACTGTTAAAATGCTGCTGCTATCAATGTTTACCATGGGCTTGCTCTGGATTGCCACAGCATTTATACAAAGGATCTAACAGCTGGTGGGTGTGGGGGCGTGTGTGTACCTACCAACTTAAGCTTTAATAAAGTTTAATGCTTTTTGTTGTGATTGTGATGTCCAGTGTAGACCTTCAGGATTTATTTTTCCTTTAATGTATGAAATTAATTATGATATTTCACATATAGAACATTAAACTTAGAACTCAGCATGTGTTCCACTAGGAGGACTAAAGGCCTAATTACATGAAGTTTTATAATGAAATGTCTGTGTGTAAATTTTGTCCTAAGTAATTATGCTCCTGAGGAGGAGGAGGAAGGAAGGAAGGAGCAAAAGTAAAAGCCACAGTGAAAGATGTTTCATTATAAAACTTCATGTAATTAGGCCTTTTGTTCTAGGCTTAATTAGTCCTTCTTTGGCGTGTTACAAAGGTGGTGGGTTTGCTCTATGGGCTGTCAGATCAGCTGAGCTGAAATCAAATGCACCTTTTCCCCTGGGTGGTAAAGTCTTCCTTGTCAAGCCCTGTGATTTTCTGAGAGAAACAACTGTCAATTTGTCAGAGAAGTTTTGTTTGCTTCTCTGTATTAAAAATCTGGCTTTGGTGATTTTGACACCTTTTGTAGCCAAATACTTAGAGAAGGGAGAACACTGCTGGGGGAGCCTTTCCCTGCTATGTCTGCTGCTCTGAGCCACCCCAGGGAGAAAAACACTCTCCAGCAAAAAATACCTGTGGGATTGAGGGTAAGGATATTTAGCCAGGGGTGAGTTATCCTGGTTCACACCTTTACACCGGTGTGAGATGTGCTGCCCAGCCAAGGGAAGGGAACTGGCGTGGGATGACCCAGGATGCCCACATCCACTATAGTCATACTTGTATTTGTTGGCTAAAAATCCATTTTATTCAGTTCACCTCACCTAGGTTTTTTTGTTTTGAGGTCCCAGTCTGCCTGTTGAGTCCCTGTTAAATGTGACTCATCCCCTGGGCTGAGCATGAATGGTGCAAATACCAGGTCATGTGTGGGCTGGGACCTCGGGTACCTGAGAGAGCACTGGCTGTGACAGAGAAAAGGGCATGACAAAACTGTGCTAATCAACACTGCTGAGGGGAAGTGATGCCATGGAGGAGGAGTGGTGATGCAAAATGATGTTGATTCCCTTCTGTGCTCGGAGAAATACAGAGGAATTTACATGATAAGCTTAGTTTGGCTTTTTATCTATCAGAAGAAAGTGTTTGTTCTCCTATAAGGTCTCCTAATTACTCTCTTAGTGATGCCAACCCTAGAATAGCTTTGTTGTTAATGGCAGTGTTTTGTAAGTGTCAGACAGAAATCTTACATGTATTGAAGTGAGGGATGGAAGAAGGAAAAATAATTGAGATTGTTGTTGTCATCTAAGATGAAGGCGTCTATTAACAGTCTCTCAAGACTAGCAGATGTGCAGAGAGAAGTAAATGGATATTGATTACATTTGGGCCTTCATGATTCATGTGTTCCTCTTGGGAAGTAACAAATCAGTCTAAAATTCGTGTAATGTATGCAGCAGCATTTGTTTCTTTGGTAGACCCTCCTGTTGTGTGTTTTTGTAGGGTTGGGGATCTAGACTCCCTTTAACAAGCTCATGTCTGTGCACGTGCATGTTAACCCCCTCATACGAGTGTACAGCACTCTTGTTTCTCCCAGTTTTATTCTTCTTGTTTGGTATTGTGCTTGCTGGCTCTGCCTGATCAAGAGGTTGGAGGACCCTGGAGTATTTTTCGTGCCTTCCAGTGGCAGATGCTTTGTTGTACACAAAAATGTGCTTCCCCTGTCTGTGCTCTGCTAGGCTCACCTGTGAGCTTACTGTGGGTCAAGGCACAGCATCCCTTGTCTTTCAGCTGGTGAGAGAGCCTCTGCCAAGGACAGCAGCCTTGTAGCACCTGACAAATTGAATTTCTCTGGAGTTCTTGTGAGAGCACTAGTTTAAGTCTGGCTAGAAATAGCAGGTCTGATCAAGTGGGTGTCAGGCTCAGAGTTATATTCAAGTCCAAGTTTTGAAAATGATGCTTGTCCTTTTGCTTCTCAGGCTGGACTTCATCTGTAATACAGAAGATTCTTTAGCGTCTCACATTCCTTCTCCTATTTTTCCTGAATGAAATGTTTGATATTATTCCTCACTTTCAATGGCATGTACCAGGGGAGGGATGCACAGGCATCTCCACTGGCACAGGTGTTTGCTCAGAGCTTCAGAGAATTGCTGCTTTTATGAATGCCTGTGTAATTTGTGCATTGGCTTCTGCTTTGAAAAGATCAGGGCACAGCACTGCAATTAAGTTTTGAAAGTTTTCTCTAAATCCACTCCTCCCTTTGTAGCAGCTCACAGAGCTGACAGGTAAGAGGTGCTCTACCCTTTTTAAAATGTTCTGGTATGTGTTATGGTGCTCATAAAATAAGATTTCAGTGCAATCTTTATGTTAAACATTAACACATTTCCTTTTGTTGTAGCCCCTCGAGTGACACAGCTGGGAGGAAACTCCTGTGAAGTCACCTGGGAAATGGTCCCACCCATGAAGGGAGATCCTGTAGGTTACGTTCTGCAGGTACTGGTTGGAAGAGAATCTGAATACAAGCAGGTAGGGAAATGGTCTGGATTTAATATTGTTAAATTGATGGCATAATGGAAATGGCTTTGCAAATCCACTGTGCTGCTTCTTTCTCCTGTATTGAATTACACCCTATGGTGATGTGTCAGGTGCACTTTGGTAAAGGCTGAGTCAAAATTAAGGGCTATAATGGGCTGTTTTCTTTTCCCTAAGGGAGAATATGGAACGTGGTTATTTTATTGGAGTGATTTGTGTTCTTTCTGTGGTTAATCACTATTTTTAACTGTACTAACCTTTAAAAACTTACAGTTCCGTCCACCCATGCTTGCTTCTGAGCTGGCTGCTCTTAACCATTATCTGGAGATGAGATGAAGTCAAAAGATGAATCTTTCTAAGCCAATTCCAAGACTGTCCATCAAGGTTTTCAGTCAAGTACACTTTAAGTGCTTTGTTCATCTGTCTCATCCCTGTCTGAGGTTTTGATGGACGTGTAACTGCTGTGTATCCTTTCTGTCACTGTGGAAGCAAAGGCAGTGAAGTACAGCTGATCCTTCTTTTCTTGTCTGTCTGGATTAGACATCACAAGTGGACACTTCCCCAGAGCACCTGAAACAGAACAGCTCTTTCACAGATCTTTTATTTCATCTATCACACCTCTGGCTGTGTGATTTGCAGTGCACTTCATCTGTGTGCTCTCTTTTCCCTGTGCTTTCTTTCGTTGTCATGCGGATTCCTAATAAATCCAAATTAGGGAAATGAGATATGCTATGCTAATTAAACTCTTATGCTGTGCTAATTAAACTCTTAAAAATACGTATAAGGTACTGCTTTCTTTGCAACTGTGTCCTTGTTCCTCTTCAGGCTGTTTTTGAGTGCTACTGTGAACTAATGAATTATCAAAAATAAAAAGAAAAATGCAAGACAGTTCACGGGGGTGATAAAGATTCAGAAACCTAATGATTGTTTTTATCAGGAAACATTTTGGGTGCTGGTGTAGGTAATGAACCCCCTGTGTACTGTGTTCGCCTCGTGATGTCAGTGGCAAGTGGATAAGTGGAGCCATTTTGCTGTTGCCTGATGCACAGAGTAGCTTTGGTGTGTTGCCTTCAGTAAACAGCCCCAGTGTTTAAAATGTTCTGGTGTCCTTGGGGACAACTGGGCACAGCTTCATGTTCTCGGGACATAAGTGATGGTTTAATTTGCACAGTCCAGAACTGGTGGTGTGAAAAAAACCAGCAGTGAATGAAGTAAAAAATACTTTCAGGGTCTTCTTATGTTGAAGGTCTTCATTTCTCAGGAGGCACGAGCCTGGCAAGGGGTTTTAGTGAGAGCTGTCACCAGTAACTCCCGGGAAAAAGTTCCTGGCTGGGATGCTCCAAGTGACAATGGGACTTGTGTAGTTGTGCTGGCTGGTAACCAGCCATGGGAAAGAGGGAGATTTCCACTGTTTCACCTTCACAGAAATCACCTTTGCCCATCAGGATGTTTTTTCTCCATCAGGATGTTTTTTTCTCCACCAGGAACGTGGGTGGTGTCTCAGCACTGGGGCACATCCCTGTCCATGAGCTGCAGTGGCTGCGTGCTCTGAGCTCCTGTAATGTGCACAGGATATAAAATGTATAATGTGCACAGAAGATAAAATACAGAAACACCTTTCAGTGATTTTCTGGCTAATACATTTTCACCTCTGCTTTGACATGCCTGTGATCACCTGCTGCTATTTAACTGAAAAGTACTGTCACCAATATGTTCATTAATGTTAGTGATATGGTAATTACCTTTGAAGTGCAAGCCCTAAACTTATTTTTAAATATATTTTGTTCCCTGCAAGTGACATAGATATTTTGCATATATATATAAAGGGCTACATTATACTAGAAGCATTTTGCAAATTGTTTTGAAGGGTGGCACAAATTAAACTCACTCGAGATTTTCAGGCTATTCATGGAATGCAACATCAGCCACTGATATGCTTTTGGGTAAAGCTGTCCTTTCTCTCTAGACTGTCACACCTGAGCTGTCTCCCTCCCCTGCACCCCAATGTTTGCAGCCTTCCACAGCCTAAAAGCTGCTGATTTTCCACCACTTGATCTAGCAGAGGTGATACCAAAGTACTCAAAAGCCCTTTTTTTCAGACTGGGACTGCAGCCATCCCTGCTCTCCTCTGGGAGAAAATTTTGTAAATATTTCTCTGCTGAGAATTGTCTGAAGAACTGGATTTGTTGGAGCTTAACAGATAACATTTTAGCTCCCTGGAAAGTGTATTTTAAAAAATGCTAACTACTCCTTTCCTTGTTTCTCACACAGTGTGTTCCTTTTTGTGTATTTGTGTGCTTTATCTTTACAGATAATTTAAAAAAAGCAATGGCATGGGACAGTTCTTTTTAGGAAACCAAATCTTCCTTGTTTATGAATCAGGATGTAAACCACAGGAGATTCCAGAAATGGGTGGCCTGGATTTGTTTTTTGGTTTCTTGCACTTCTGTTCTAGCATAGCTTACTCAGCCAGAATTTAGCTCCAAAGTGAATTAAATTGTCTCTGTGTTGGCAAAGCTTTAATGTGGCTTTAGGGGAGTGGGCTGGGCTGTGCAGCACCTGCAGGAGCTGCAGTTTGGGATAACAGCTGCAGTGCCCGGCAGCCTAAGGTTTGGTTTCCCATTTGAGCAGCTCTGGGGAAATCACTCAAGAACCAGGTCCTCCTAAGAACTGACCATGGGAAGTCAGAACTGAACTTTTAAAAGCTTCTTTATCCTTAAATTGTTTGCCACTGAAGCAAAATGTTCTACCTTTGAAATTTCCAAGAATTTGGAGACAGCAGTGTTTCATCAGCTTCTGCCACATCTCTTCTGGGGGAAAAAAACTGTCTCTAAATGCTTTCCAAAAGAAGAACAAGTATATGGGTAGGATACCCTGGGTGGTGAAAATCCCCTAGTGGTTCTCAGGTCTGCACTGAGAGGTGGAGGCCTGGGGGAGCACAGTTGGCCTTACCAAGCTCTCACTTTAATTATTGTTTTTTATTTGGATTAGATTGTGTAGACACACAGCATCTGAAATGCTTTGGTGAGCTGATAATTTCGGTAAAGCTCTACTCAGCCAAAAATTGGGTTTCCTTCTCTATTTCTGATTAAGTCAAAGGCACTTGTGCTGGTTGTGTGCCAGAATATGACAGAATGACACAGTACCTGTTGGCATTTAGTGCCACTTGCATTGATTATTTCCTCTGCCTCCTGGTGCCAATTTTGTGGCATGAGATGGAGCAAATGATTTCTTTTGGTTGGGGTTTTTCAGTGCAAACTACTTCAAGGCAGGCTCTCTGAGGAACTTTGTTTCTCTGTTCAGGAGAAAAGGCTGTCACACAACTCTGTGGGATTTTTGAGTATCTCAGCAGTGGAGTGAGTGAAGCTGATGTTGAGTTTGGATGAAATTATAATCCAGTTTCTTAAAAAGAAATCTCTCAGGTGATTTAGAAGAAATTAAACTTTAAAAATTAAAGTGGGCATGTTTTCGACATAGATTGAAACCCACCCCTGGCAGGTGGAAGAGGTCCCTGCCTACAAAATAGGGTTTTATTAATTATTAAAGACATTGGCCATTGCATCAGGGTGCAACAACTAGGTGAGGTTACCTTGCACTTTTCCAGTGTGTTGCTTATACTATGCTTATAGGGCCATTATGGTTGTCATCGTTATTGTTCGGAAAGGAGGGAGAGAGGGTTGGAATTATTTAATGAGATCAGTGAAATTGAGAAATCCTTGCCTGCAGGAATTCTCTGTCCCTCTAGCTCGATCAATAGGATCAAATACCAGGAGAGGCTTCAGCAGCAGTTTATTACTTGTGATGATATTTTCATTGAGAGAGCCAGGCAAAAAGCTCATCACATTTTTATTATATTCTCAAGTATCCAAACCAAAAAGCTGTTTTTAGGAACCAAAAGTGACAAATTGGATGGGCACTTCACTTAGGCTTGTTGGCCACCAAAGCATAATTTGCTACATATAAAATACTATTGCTGCTTCATAGAGTTATATTTGATTTCATATTTGTTTGGCAGATTTAAAGGCCTTATTCATAGTTGCCCAGAGTTTTTCCTGTTGTGTGTGTAGAGTCCACTCACAGAGTGTAACAGGTAAACAATCTTTTTCCCATATTTGTTCTGTGTTTGTGCTGGGGGCATCCTGCCACAGCTCTGAGGTGCTGCTGCAGCCCTTGGCAGAGGTTACAATTGTCACGAGTGGGTGACAATTTAATAATTGCTTACCTGTTAGATGATAGGCAAGTCCACTGCTGGTAAATACTCCTCAAACCACTGAAAACAGGACAATTTCCAGAACTGTCTTAGTGCTACTGCAGGAAATGTTTTGTCTTTATCATTGGTGAATATTAATTCTCATAACCTATTTACTTTTAGCAATTTTTCAAACTTCCCTTACAGATCCACTCTTCTCTCACTTGGCTGTCTGGCCTTTTTCTGAGAAGTGCTGTTGAACAGCTGGCTGGAGTGAGCTTGGCCATCTATACTTGTTAGACTGTAATGAAGATATAGGTCTTTGATTTAGCAGAACTTGGCCTCCAGTTACACTGGTATTCACCACCCTGACAGAACAAAACAAGTAAAAAACCCAGGACCGTTTTTTTGCTGGACAGGATTTTTTTCCAGTGCAAAGACAAGCTGTATATGTGCCATCCCTAGTATCTCCTAAATGTAATTTATGAAGTTTAGATTGTAACTTTTTTAATTGAGTGTCATTATTTGGATTTTATTGGATTTTTTTATTTTGGTTCAGAAGTGCTACAAAGGTTTATTTGTGGCAAAGGCATGCAGAGCTTTTCTGGCTATATGTTTTGAAATGAAATGATTAATTACAGCAGCACCAGAAAGCAAATCTTGCTGACAGTTGTTTTGTGGGAGCCTTGAGTTACTCTGAGAAACTGAAGAAATGGGAGTTAGGTGGAAGAATCCTGACCCAGTCCCATGGGACACAGTTGCCCACAACAGGTGGGTATGAGAAATGGAATTGCTGTAGGAGAACAGTGGCAGAGGTGTCGTGGGATGAGGGGTGCTTTGCAAACAGATTTTTCAACCCTCACATCACTTCTTTGGGCTGCTACAGCACTTTCAGTTTTGTTTTCCCTGCAGTTCCTGTAACCCAGTGACTCACTCCTCGTTGGCATTGGGAAGACAAAGACAAGAGGAAAGGCAGCAGTGCCTGGCTGTGGCCAGTCACAGCCAGGGGTTTATGGCATGAATTTATTGTATTGCTCTCACTTGACCTAGAGGGAACTTCCTGCAAATGCTCAGCAACACTTGAGCAAGGCAACATTTATTTAAACGTTGTTTCTTCATCTGTGCCTCGGGTCCAAGAAATATGAGCCAGTTAGAGGACTTGTGCTTAGTCTGAAAACCCAGACTCACCATCACTCAGACTGCATTGGGAAAAGCTGTGAAAGCTGAAGAGGAAAGGAGGAGATAAATGAAAGAAGCACCTTAATCTTTCTGTCACAGACCTTCTCAAAAGATCAGCAACTGACTGTTTAACCAAGGGATGAGTCTCAGGGGCAGGCAGGGCAGGAAATCTGGGAAGCTGAGCTCTTTAAGTGGTCTTTAGCTGAGCGGGTTGCTTCTCTTCCCTCCTCATTTCTTACTCCAGAGTAACACACAGGAAATCCTCTATGGGCTTGGGACTAGTTTCCCACTTGCTCTCCTTTTCTAAGATGAGTTCTCGCCTCTGAGAGGGCAGAGATGCTCTCAGCCTTCTGCTCCCACAGCAAAGAGAAGGGAAATGGTAAATGAGCACAGGAAGAACCATCTGAAGTTCAGGATGTTTTTTTCCCAGCAGACACAGCCACTCTGTGACACTTCTTTCATTTCATAAAATGCCCGTCTCAACAACCACCCATTATACAAATTATTTGTTTTCAGAGTTTGTGAATGTTTCCATTGGGTTTTTTTTCCATTTAAGGCACAAAATTGTCTCAGATACTCAGTTTTTTTCTCTCCTTCCTGATGCTGTGACTTGTGCTCTGAGGCATGTGGTACCTACATTTGATTAATGTAAATATGTGATGGTTTTGGATTAGTAAACAACCAAATATAATGCAGTCAAGAGGAAATTTTTCATACCTTAATAATATTTTATTATTCCCACAGTTCTGAAAGTGCAATTTCTGGCAAGATTTTTGTTTCTTAAGAGAAATGTGAGGGCAAAATACATTAAAATAACATTTGTAAGCGATTGTACAACTACACATTGAATGACTTCCAATAATCTCATTTGAAGGTTTTCTTCCTTTTAGGGCCAGACAGGGTGATTACGTCTTAGACATGTTTTAGGCATACGGTCACACTTTCAGAGAGCAGAAATATGTTTGTGGCATTTATCACGCCCACAAAAGGTTTGTGTGTGTTGTCATTGCTGCATTGAGTGATGTGTTGTCTGTCCCTGTGTGCGCTGGGTTGAGACTTGTTGAGAAGTCCTCCACGTGCCTCTGTGGTTCCAAAACCTGCATTGACCCAGTGAGTTCCTTCCTTTGAGAAGCATTTCCTTAAGAGATTTGAGTTGATGCCTGGAGTAGCTACTTGGAACAGAGGCTGGAGAGAGTTAGAGAATGCAGTAGGTATTTATCAAAAGCCTTCAAAGGATACGCTGTGGGCAGTGCAAAAGCCTTGGAGAGGCCACACCCAAGGTGGACAATGGTCACGAGTTTTTCAGACAGATAGAAGTTTGGTCTATTTGCATCTCAGAGGTTAATTGTCCAATTACAGCTTCAGGTAATGAAGTCATATTCCCCCAGTTTGCTTCTCCCCAATTCACTTACTTTTATACTTTTTGGGGCCTGAGGCTGCAGTGATGACCTTGGTTCTTGGGCCTGGAAGGATTGTTTTGTCTGAGGAAACTGTGGAGAGAGCTCACTAACACTCTATGGAGTTCAGAGTTATACACTAATGCAGTACAGGACCTGAAAAGTGTAAAAGCCGAAATCTTAAGGCATCACACTGAACTTCCCCTGGTGAAATTCTTTCGAGTACTCGCGTCGCCGCTCTGTTTTCCGCCGCGAAATCGGGAGGAAGGCTGTGTCTGACCGCGCCCCCCTGCTTTGTTTTTTTTTTAAAGGTGTACAAGGGAGAAGAAACCACATTCCACGCCTCAGGCCTCCAGGTGAACACGGACTATCGGTTCCGCGTGTGCGCCTGCCGCCGGTGCCTGGACACGTCGCAGGAGCTGAGCGGCCCCTTCAGCCCCTCGGCGGCCTTCGCGCTGCAGCGCGGGGCCCTGGAGCTGCCGGGGGAGCCGGGCGGCGCCGACGGCCACAAGGCCAAGGCCATGGTGCCCACGGACGAACAGTTCGCCGCCCTCATCGTGCTCGGCTTCGCCAGCCTCTCCATCATCTTCGCCTGTATATTACAGTACTTCTTTATGAAGTAGACCATCCCAACCGGAGCTCAAAAAACACAGGTTTAACTAATGCTACGCATTATAATCCACACATTTATTCAGATATTCCTCCTCCTTATCCTTTTTCCCCAGCCCCTTCTTTTTTTTTTTTTTCTGAAATCCTTTGTTCTACCGTGCGTTTTTATATACTGCTCTTGTTTTTTACAGTTCTAGCTTGAAGAAACATAAATCAGTGTTTTGATGCACCTTTTTGAAATTCAGAACTAGGAAGTGGTCAAACTGGAGAAACAAGCAAACCAGATACCAAAAGCAAGATATTTTTTTTTGTTTTTCCTTCACGATTTCAAAATTGTCACCGATTTGCCTTTTCAATGTTGTTTTGGGTTTTTTCACTGAAGTTCATGCAGTCTCTTATTTTATCTTACTATTTAGGAAAATTTAATCATGAGTCACTTTTTTGTCTCTTCTTTTTCCTTCTAAACATTAGTCACAAGTGTGTTTAGTGGTAAGACTAGAATACAATGTTAGTCAAGTACCAGTCTTTCCTTGAACAGTATTAGCAATGTTGCCTACGAATTACTCACTACATTTGCCCCAATTTTTCAAGATAAAACCTAAGTTTTTATTTTAACTGTTTTGTGCATTTAAATTGGAACAGCATCCTGCAGTTGAAGAACCTTTTTAGTTGCCTGTTATTTTTACAGTTACAAACACTATAAACTGCCTGTATAAGAAATCAAATAACCGAACTGCATATAAATTATGAAGCATTATAGGTCTTTTTTTTTTACCATTTTGATTCCTAGCAGTAATTTTAAGTAAGAGGGCATTGTGCAATAGTTAGTTATTCCCATGTTCAGCTATTTAAAAGCTGCTTTAACTTGTCTGTTTGTCACTGTATATAACTATTCCTAATCTAATACTAGATATTATTCTATTACGTTCAGCCTGATTTATATGATTCGAGCTGGTGACAGCTTACTGCCTCTACTGAATTAGGTGAGATTTACACTCAATGGAAGCAAACTTTACTGTCAGCCGATCTTTTTTTATTATTAATATTATTGTTATTTTTTTGGAGGGGGTGTCTATTTTATGGAACTTTCTTGGAGGTATCAGAAATCACATCTGTTCGTTTTAAATACCTTAGGAGGGCGTCTATGCTGTTCTCACCGTGGGGCTGATTGAAATAACTTGGTACCTGGCAAAACTGAGATGAGAGTCCTGCAGAGGAGCAGTCCCTGCTCTGGTGGCAGTGTCCCCCTCCTGCCTGCCCCTTCCCAGACACATTTTAATCCATCGAGACACTAGATTTTTAACTCTTGAGTCACGGGGTTATTTATATTAAGTCAACATTGTGCGAGTACCTCAGGGACATAAATGAGCTGGAGGTGCAAATAGATTCCAAAAGGGTGCAACAGACACAGTGTATTTCCCTGCCTCTTGTTTTTGTATATTTTTGCTACTTGATTTTGCTTTTGTCCTAGCTTTTTTGTGCTCTGTCTCCATCGTCTAAGATTCGGTGTCCTGTACTAGCATAATATTCCCTTAACCAAAGTAATGGGGAAAAAAACAACATTATTTTTGTTTTTAGGTTTATTTATACTATATACTGCATACAGTACTTTAAATACCAATTACAGTGCAATCTTTTTATTTATTGTAAAAAAAAAATAAAAAATAAAAAGTGTACTTATGTACTAATCTAAACCCCCTCTCCACCCCCTCATAGCATGTTACATTTTTGTCTGTTTTATACTGTTGTACTTTAGGTCAATTTTTACCTGGCAGCATTCCTAGTATTATTAATCTTCTTGCATTTTCTTGTGTTTTTGAAGATGGGAGCATCTAGTACATTAAATGCCAAAAAAAACCCCATTATCAGTGATTCAAACGTTTACATGTATCCAAAAACAAAATCATCTCTGGAAAGAAAGTGCTAAGATCAATGAATTATTCTGTGTGCCTCTCTAGATGTAGCAAATATTAGAAATGTTCTGTATTTTGTTATTGACTATAATTAGTTCGATTTAGCCTTGCAAACTAATGGCATTGAGCTAAATATATATATTTTTTTGTTTTCTGCCAAAGTCATGGCTTGTCAAATTTATTTACATCTTATTTAAATTTATTTGTGATATGAAACTCTGTGACCTTGCATCTGTATTTTGTGAGCAAAGAGTATACAGCTGTTTTCATTGGAGGGGAGAAGAGTGTATTTTTTAAAACTATGAAAAGACCGCTAGTTTGGAAAAACCCAGAAATTTGAATAGATTTCCCTTTTTTTATTTTTTGGTATATTGTTTGAGCAGTGCTGCTATGAAATCTGAGCTTGACACCTTTTTTTAAAGAAAAAAAAAACCACAAAATTGCTTTAATAAAGAAAGGAAAAAAAAAACAAACCCAACGTGCTCTAGATTAGGAATTTTGAAAGTTTGAAATACGAGTGCTACTAAAAGCAGTGAGCAGGGGCGGAGGGGAGAGCAGTCAGTCACACTCCAGGCATCTCTGTCACTGCTGATTTCGGGTCCCTGGTAAACCACAGTAACCAGAGCCCCCAGCCCGAGGCTGAGCTTTTGGGAGATTGTGCTGGAGCAGCTGGGACAGGCCCGGGGAATTTGACATTTTCACTCTGTCCCTCCTGCCACAGTGATCTGGTTGTGTCACTCGTGTGTCAGTGACAAAGGTCACCGATGTCACACCCCCCTGCTCTGAGGGACCTTGTTCCTGACCCACCGCTGCTGGTGCCTTGGCCCTTCCCAAACCTCCTCGTGCCCCTGGTCCAGCAGTGGCAGGTGTTGGATCCAGCCCCAGGGTGCTCTGCTCTCACAGAAATCATCACCACCAACAAAGGTAGAATGAAACACTAAGTATTTAATGCCCTTAAGGAAGGAGAGAGATGTTTTTATATTGTTCTGCCTTTTTCTTTATGAACTTGAAGTGTTTTCTAATCCTGTTTGTTGGCTCCAGTAGCTCAGTATTCCGATTGAGAAGTGCCCTAATTGAATGTGTATGAACCTTATCCTTGCACAGTTCTTTAAATTGAAAAAGAAAAAGAAAATGTTTTTACCTCACTATGGGAACATACATTCCAAGCTTTTCAACTTTAAAAAAAAAAATAATCAGAAGTTTTCTTGTATTGTAAATTTTAGACTATTTCATATGCATTATATTAAAACTGCCATATCAATTTTAATGTATAGATTTTGCAAATACTACACTATGTATGTAAGACTTAACTGTATCTGTAGTGTATATGTAATATATTTATGCCCAATAAATGTTTTAATTCTTTCTGTTTTAATTCTTTATTTTAATTGAACACAGCTCTTTTGGGTCCGTGTGGCCCCTTCTGTGGCAGGTCAGTGCTGTTGTGCATCCTGGAGCAAGGGTGGGAGCCCTGAATTTACCTCAAGATGTTTCTGGTTTGTAATTGGAGTGATTTTTGTGGTTTTGTGAAGAGTAAGTTTATAGTGATAATCTGAAAGTCAGGTGTTCCAATCACTTATTTTAAATAGCTGGCCTGAAAAGTTAAGAATTTATAGAAACATCCCTAGTTTTGTTCTCTCTTAGTAATTAAACACGTGAAACACTAGAGCTTTTAACTTACCAATTATGTGCAATGAATTCAATTCCTCATCATGATGAATTAATCTAGTATGCATACATGTTTCTTGTCAAACGCATTCATGTTAATTTTTTAATGCTTTTCTTCAAGTCACTGCATAAATACAACAATTGGTTTGCTTTTTTAGTTACTGCAGTTTACAGCATGAATGGGGTTTTCCTAAGGAAATACAGTAACTTTTTTCACTTGGTTGCTCAGCTTTTTTATTTAAGCAGCGCTTGCCAGGACAACCTCTTTAACAAAATCTTTTAAATATGCCTATAAAATAGTAATCAGCACTTTGGCATCTGAGGAGATCTTTTATTTTCAGTGGTCCCTGGTTTATTGCCAGGGGTGTCTGCAGAGATGCTGGAGGGCAGTGAGAGCCCATGGGAGTGAAGCAGGATTTAAACATTTGCTGTTGGAGTTCTGAGTGTTACCTTGTGCTGTTACCACCCACAGGTTTTTGCAGAGGTGCTGGGTGCCTTTCCCACACCCAGACTGTGCAGAGCTGGGGAAGTAGCACTAAATTTACCACGGATTTTGTTCCGTGAGGAAGCACAGAGCAAGTTGTAACCGGGCTGGGGCGATGCTGTATTTAGAAGCAAGAGAACTATCAGCTCTCCAAAGTTCTGGAAGAAAGCAGAGGGGGTTTTGGGTGTTTCCGTGGCCTTAGCAGCAGCGTTTGGGGCGGTGCAGCAGTGGGCTGTGTCCCTGGCACGTGTCCCAGTGTGAGCAGTGCCAGGTGTGCCCCAGCAGCCCGTGGTCCCCGGGCCGGCGCTGCCGTTTCTATGGCAGCGGCGATTCTCTCCTCTCGGTAATCACAGAGCTGCTCAAAACCCAGCGCCTGGAATTTGTTTTGCTCCTCGCTTTCAGTCGCTGCTGCCAGCTCAGAGCACGTTTGGCGTGGTGCAGGAGAGCTGAGCCCCGTTGGAAGGGGGGTGTCTCTCTGAGGAACCAGGGGCTCAGTGCCACGTGTGGCACGAGCTGAGCCACGCGCTCCCAGGGCGGGTTGGGAAGCAAACAGGATCTGGGGTGACATCAGTCCATGTTGTTCACCTCCTGTAGAGCTTTTCCACAGGCCTACCTGTGTCTTTGAGTTTTAGGAGATGCTCAAATCCAGGAAAAAAAAAATAGCTGAAGGGGGGGTGGGTCATAGCACCAGTGCTGTGCCAGAGGATCAAGGCTCTCCTACCTGTCCATCTTGAAGCATAGCTGAGGTATTTAAAATCCCCCTGGAAATTAAATACTTGGGCTGGAAGCAGATGATCATTAAAGCCCCTTCCAACTCAAACCAGTCTATGATTCCATTCTCTGAATTTGAATTTGTGGCCTGTGGACATGGAGTGATTCTTCTCCAGCATTAATGGCATCTACATCAGCAGGATGGTTCTGTTAGACCTGCCTTCCAACCAAAAGTGTTAGAGACAAGAAGAAATTTTTGTGGTAATACGAAGTATAAATTATATTTCCTCTGCAAATCTTTTTCTGGAATTATTGCAGAGTTCATGATGTACTGTCATTTATTGAAGTGGTGTAGAATTATATTCTTTGTCCTTTACCTGGCCTGGAATAAAGATGCAAATGTTACCTTTATTTTTCTCAGAGTGAGAACCATGAGTAAGTAGAGATGAATATGGACATTTTGTTTCACTGTTTTTATGGCTGAGCAGAATAGCCAGCTGAGACCCCTGAAAGGGCTATTTTATTTGTACTACATTCTGAACAATTACGTCTATTTTTGCTCTTGACAGTTGCTCTTATAATGCCCATATTCTTGGCTCAGTGAAATAAAAAGAAATTTCACAAGATGCTTTCAAACACCGTGGATTAGCCTGAGATCTGCTGTTATCTAAGTGAATGTGCTGTTATTAGTTTGGGTAGTTACATTTACTGCACTAATTGGTGGCATAGATGGTCTTCCATGCAATCAAAGCTATTTTTAGGTCTCCTGACATGGTTAATAAATAACTGCCTGGGTCAGTGTGCTCAGAGGATGTCATTTCTTGGTAATTTTATTAGCTCATCTCTCTCACTTTCTGTCATATGAAACCTATTACTCTCTACAAATAAAATGGAGCAAACAGTAGGGATGCAGAAGCCTTGTGAGGATTAACTTGTGAATGGAGTTGAGAAATTCACCCTAATCCAATGCAAATATTGTCTTTTTTAATTTATAGTTCAAATGCTCTTTCTTCCCATAAAAGGCTCCCAAAAGCTTGTGAGCTGGTGGTGGTGCCCTGGGCTCAGGGACTGTGCAGCACTGGAGATGTTGGTGTTCCCTGGCTGCCCTCCTGCCCAGCCATGGCTGCAGCTCATCAGGATTTGCTGAGAAAATCAGGTCTTTGCATTCAGCAGGGCCAGATATCCCCTGGGATGCTGCTGTGTGGAGTTTGTATTGTTGGATGTAGCTCTGGATCGCTCTGGATCGTGGCACTGATCCTGCTCTGCCTTCTCTGCAGTGGGGGGATTCAGAGTTCCTTGTGCTCTTTATGGCTCTGTCCTGTGTCTTGTTTAAAGTCTCAGGTGATTGACTTCAGTGTTCTGAGACCAAGAGCTGATCCCAGCTGTACAAAGCTCTGGTCATTCTCTGAATGAGCCCCGGTGGTGGTGCCAGCCCCTTCCCCTGGCTCACATCAGCCTGTCTCACAGGAAGGGACAGGTACAGGTCTGGGCACAGCCTGTGGCAGTGGCACAGTTCTGGCTGCATGGCAGAGTCCAGGTTCCACTGCAGTGTGGGAAATCAGGCACAAGCCCACAGCAGACTGAAAGGAATCAGGTAAATCCAAACCTCTCATGGGTTTTGACACCACACCTGGTCTGAGGTGACATCCCTCTGTGAGGGTGGTGAGGCCCTGGCACAGTTTGCCCAGGGAAGTTGTGGGTGTCCCATCCCTGGAAGTGCTCATAGCCAGGTTGGGTTGGGTTCTGAGCATCCTGGGATAGTAGAAGGTTGTTGGGACTAAATGGTCTTTAAAGTCTCTTCCAACCCAACCCATTCCACGATTCTATAAACCAGCAATAGACCAGAGATCCTGAGGCATCCCAGGGATGAGCCCCACACCAGCACTACTCTCCTGCAGCCAGGGTACCAGCCAAGGCACACAGAAACCCTTGTGCTGGCTGCCCACTTCCCTCCCTCCTCACAAACCAACAGCAGTTCAGTGGGTTCAAAACCCCACATTCAGTCAAAACTAACTCAGGTTGATTGCACCTTTCACAGCCCCACGCTGGTGCCCCCAGCGTGGCACAGCAAATTTTAGAAAGATCAATCTCATTGTCACTGCTTGATAAAAATACCATGGTGCTATTAACTGTGCAGGATGTGTGCCTGTGTGTGACCATGAATCTCGGCTCCTTTTTGGGAGAATTTGTAGTATGGGTTGTTGTTGTCTCCTCTCGGACTGCCGTGTTAAAGCTGTTTAAATCCCTGCTCCTCAGAGCTCATCGTGCTGTGTCTCATTGCAGGGCAGGCTCAGGGTGTCAGATTCCTGCCCACCTTAATGAGCCATGGTTTGCAGCACCAGGTCATTAGTGGAAGGTGGCTGTGCAGGGAAGAACGATATGGATAGAGGCTTGGAAATAGCCATGCCTTTTCTTTCTCACAGACAGTGCTGCAATCATGTGAAAATCAATCAGAACATGACAAAAAAGCAAAGGATCTTTTGATCCTGGAGCATCAAAATTGGGGGCAAGTGCTGGGAGAACATCTCCTGAGCCCTCAGAGCAGCCTCTGAAGGGGAGAGTGGGGTACTTTACTTCTGAGAGCAATTTTGCCTTATGGACTCACACACGTCACAAAACCATTATTTTGCTCCCAGTGAAAGAATCAGAGCAGGTGTGGAAAGCCATGAAACACTTTTATTTGGAGAAACACAAAGTGGTTTATCTCTAAGTACAGCAGGAGGAGCAGCCTGTAGCTCTCAGAAGGGTCTGTTTGTACACAGAAATGAGAGCTGAGATTGGCAGCTGGGCATTGGGTGGTTTGGATGCTGATTTAGGAGCCGACCCCTTCCCGCCTCCTGGGGGTTGCTCCCATTCCTTTGGGTGGTTTGTTGGGATGCTGCATCACACCTGTGGGGCTCTGCTCACACCGTGTTTCCTTCTCAGCCAACTCCTGGCCAGCAGTGAGGGGGCAGGGTGCCAGGGATGGGATCCAGGTGACACTGCCCATCAGAGTGCACCATGGGTTTGGAGGTGTTTGCCCTCCGAAACTGTGCTGCAGAGCCACCTCCTCTCGCTGAGGTCAGTGTGTTTGCAGGTCTCAGAGGAATGAGCACTCAGCATCACCAGGTCAGCTCCACCATGAACCCCAGGGTGCTTTTTGTTCAGATCCAAGTAACTGGGTTAATGAGAGGCTCTGAATTTTGGTCTTAGGGGAAAAGTCATGGCATACACCTGTCCACAACTGAGATCTGGAAGGGCCACAACACACAAGTGCTGGACTTGGAAAGGAATGGAGACGTCTCTGCTGGAAAAAGCACTGAGGAGCCTTGTTAAAGACCCACAAAGTGTGTTAGTTACACAAGACAGTGCTGGAATGACAACTGGACTAAGGCTTGACAGTGAGTGACTGCAGAAACCTGTTAGCCTCCATTAATACATGATGGATTAATTTTTCCTTTTCTCCACTGTACTTGCCTAATCACAATTTAAAGAGGCAAATTCTGATCTAACATTTGCTTTTCTGCTTTTTTTCCTAAACAGCAGCAGGCAGGGTTGTGGTTTCATGATCTGCCAGAGCTGGCACAGCTGGACCCCATCATCTAACAACTGCTTTGGGCAAAAGTTTGGCCAGGGACGTGGGACATGAAGCCAAACCCCTGTGGGTTTTACCTGTGTCTCACCAGAACTCATGTTTCAGAGGGAAAAACCATTGGCAGGCACGTTTGTGTGAGGAAATTGTTTGGCTCCTGTGAAGTTTACTGCAGAGCTGGGAAGGATTCCAGGGGGTCCATCAGGTGGGGATGGGGGAGGAGAGGGCTGAAGGGAGTCTGTGTCACTGCCCTCAGGGGATGATGGACTTGCCCAAACGAGCTGGGATTTCCCATTAACACCGTAGGAGCTCTCCAGGTGCCGCTGGCATCACGCTGGGCAGGGTGTGGCTCCATCTGCCTGTGCCTGGCAGCAAACGGTGTCAAACAGTGCAAACTGCCCCGGGCCATCCAGCTCCTCTAACTGCATCTGCTGGCTCATCCTGAGGATTTTCTGGGAAACTCCCAGGGGCTGGTGCAAGGCTTCCTGTGCAGAGACAAACCCCACTGCAGGTGTAGGTTCACCATGGACAGCAGGGATGCAGAGCCAGGGCTGTGGAAACAGAGTACATGGTGTCTCTGCAGTGCCAGACAGAGGTTGCTTATTTCTCAAATAAGTTTTCGTGGGCTACAGTGCTGAGCACTCTGAGCTCAGGAACAGAAAACTGATGCTGGGAGCTGCCAGACCCAGCCCAAACCCAGGAATGACATCGAGATGGTGCAAGCAGATCCACACTCTTATCACTTTGGGACCAGTAGGGTTTGGGCAAGGGGTTAAAATGCCAAGGACTTGAGTTTCATTTTTGTAAAATAGGGCTGGTGCTTTTTATTGGGTGTTGTGAGGGTAAAATGTAGTTATGGTGCTTTCAGCTGAGGGTGAGGAGAGCAGTTCAGGATGTGGGGAAGTAACAGCAGGGACATCCATGGAAGATGAGTTAGATTTTTTTTGTTCCAAATTTGAATTTACTTCTCAAGATGGAATTTACTTCTTGAAGGTCTTGGGATTTTTGCAAAAGATACAAGCTCTGTGGAAACCCATCTGGAAACATCCACTGGGCTCAGAGCAGCAGTACCCTGAAACCAGCAAATCCATGACAGAGAGGAGGTTCTCCTGGGTGTTTGGGTATCTAAAACCTGCTGATTTTAATAGGGTTTATGCAAATGTCATTTGACACAAACTTACATAACTGCTGAGTATCTATCAATTCAAATTTTGACAGGAAGTGCTGGTTTTCCAGTGTATTTTATTTTTGGCAAGAAATACAATAGGACATGATTTTCTGCCTGTGCATGCCTCCATCAAAGGTACTTTTGTAAAATGAATGAAGCTTTTTGGTAAAGTCCTTTTGACCTATTTCATCACCAATTTAACTCATTGCCAAGAAAGAAAATGCAGCCAAATTGTTCTTGTTTATTTGTGAAGCTTTGATACAAAATGTAGAGGTGAAAAAGCTTTTAAAACTGGGACTGTTTAATGAATGAACTTTCAGTTATTTTCTCTATGAGCTGCTCACATTCAAGTCAGTAAGAACACAGCAAAATTTTGACTCTTAAAGTCTCTGCACTTTTTTTTTTTCAATCAGAACTGGCAAGGTTTGTTCCCACAGGGAAGAGTTTCCAGAAATGGAAAGGTTCAACAGCCTGAAAAATCTCTTTCCTGCAGAGATGCCCTGTCTGCCACGCCAGTGAACAGCCTGCAAGGACTCTTATCTTCCCCACATGAAAAATGGATCCCAAAAACCATGTCCAGACCCAAAACTGGATGAGAGGCACAGTTGTGCCCTTTCAAGCAGGGAAGGCTTTGGGGAGAAGCTGCCAGGAACATGAGGTGCTGCAGAAATGCCCTGGGAAGCAGAGGAGAAAGGCTTTGTCTGTGCTGGGAAATGTCCAGGCTGAGAACGCGGAGCGGCTCCAGTGGGTGAGGCAGGCGGTGACACTGTGCCAGCACCACTGTGCCACCACAGGTTGTTTGCCACTGCCCTCTGCACCTGCAGCAGCCACTCTGCCCCTGTTCATCCTGCCAGAGACAAGGCAAGAGGAGCCTTGTTGGCACCTGAGACAGATTGATGATGCCTGCCTTGGCTGCCTTGGACTGACTTCACCGTTCTTACGCTCTTCAAATCTTGCTCACGCTTTTTCCACACCCCCCCCAGTCAAGTTATTTCTTCCAACTCGGACAGGGTCAGGCTGAATGGGGCCCTGAGCAATCTGATCTAGTGGGTGGCATCCTGCCCATGGCAGAGGGTTGGGACTGGAGGGTCTTTAAGGTCCCTTTTATGTTCTGTGATTCTCTGAATAACAGGTTCTCTTGCTTGTTCAAGACAAGCAATGCTGGATTCATCCATCAGTGCGAGTGGGGATGTGTTTCTTTTTGGAGGCATCAGACAAAAGTTGATTTTATGATGCAAAAGTGAGGATTATCCAGGTTTTGAGGTGGGGTTTTTTTCTTTTCCCTGCTTTCCATGTAAAAGCAGTTCATTATGTCCCAGTCTGAAGCAGCAGTTCCTATTCACCATCTGCACTGAGCACATGCTGGTGTGACCCCACTGGCTTTAGAGAATCCAGATAGAAAAGTTTTGGGACTGAGGGCAGCAACACTAATGCCTGCTGCAGTGACAGCTACAGTGTGTTAAATATTTCTGTTCCCTGCTAGACATGAAGTATTTTCCTGCTTGTGCAAGAGTCCTATGGAGGTGGCTAATTTTCTATAATATGAATTTGTGTATTTTGCTAGATTTGTCCAAGAACTTGCAGAAATTAGTCCATCTCCTTAGTTAGAAGGAAGGAAGAAGTCCTGTCCTCCCTTTGTTTCGGATTTTTATGACCCCAGATCAAATGTTTTGAATTTCATTCTATAGACAAAGTTGTGGAAATTTTATGGTGTTGGTAGAGCTAAAATTTACATTTTCTCCTGATGAAATGTTTAGGCTAAATGAAATTATTAGTATGTTTGTAGTTTGTACGCACAAATGTGTCTACACGGGGCTTTAATGTTGCAGTTACTCTGCTATTTTAAATAAAACAGCCTAATCGAGTTAGTTATACAGATTCGGGGGAACAAAATTAAAATACAAATACGAAAAAAGAATAAAAATAAATTAAAATCCAGTTGTGTGAATCACACTGGACCCTCCCCCACCACAGAGCCACAGGGTTATAAAGGGTCTCATTACTTTATTTCTTTTTCTGTTCACATTTAACAGCACAGACACAGCTGAGGTTCGAAACACCGATGTGAGGCCGGGTGTGTGTGATGGGGTTGTTCATACAGACAGGTTGTTACTGAGCTCACACCTGCACCCTCTTGCCGTGGTTCCCAAATGTCTTGTTTCCCTGAGTTGCATGAATTCTGCCACCAGACCTACTTGCCACTGAGAGAGTGAGAGGACAGCGTGGACAGTGAAATGCCTGTGGGTAGAGGTGAAGCAGGAGGTGATCCTGCAGTGTCTCGCTGTGGGTGTTTGCACATAAATCCTGCACTCCTGGACTGGGGAGGGGACAGGCTCAGGTGCCACCAAGGAGCAGCAACCAGCCCCTGGCCCCAGGAAAGATGACAGAAAAGACACTGAATATACAGAAGAGGGCGATTTCTCTTGTGAATTTAACCTGAGCAGCTGAAGGTGTGACAGGGGGAAAGTGGCCCATCAGTGTGAGCAGGGGGTTGAAGGCAGGAGAGTTCTGCTAACACGCAATTCACTGGGGAGAATTCAGATTCATCAGGGAGAAAGAGCTGGGGACCAGCTGGGGATGAACACTAGAACCAAGTGAACAGAAAGCTGCTGTCACACAAGCATGCTCCAAAGCTCTCTCAGCTCTGTAGGGCACAAACCCCGCGTGTCGGCGAGACAATATAAGCCATAGCCATTAGCACAGAGGATGGAACGTTTTCTGGTTTGCCTTGAAATGGCTCACTTGAGGTATAAAAATCTAATTTAAGGAGTTTATGAATCAAGTATAAGAATGTGTCTGCCTGTGTCCTTTAATGCAGATTTTTCTATTACTTTCTCAGGTCACGGCGGTTAAAAAATGCAAAATGTTCTCAATTCGACACTGCAGCAAACGAGCACAACTGCACAGCAGGCTTTACAGGGGGATGTGGCACTGGGAACAGACTTTAAACAGAAACGTGGGGGTTTACAGGCAGGAGACCTGTCCTCAGCAGGCTTTGGGGTGAGGTGGGGTGCAGTTAGGGACAGGTAGCCACAGATATTACAAATATTGAAACAATTAAAAGCTTCCAAGTTCAAACACATCAAGTCATTCACAGTCAAACTGAGCAGAACAAGTACAGATGATTTAGCTAGTAAAAAAAAAAAAAAAAAGAGAGACTTTGGTGGGTGATTGCATTCCACATTTTTATAGCATCACTGCAGGCCTGAAGTCAGCACTGTCCTTGTCCCACTGATATATATTTTAAAAAAATATTTCAGTACAGTCACATTCTAAGCCACTTCTGTGAAGGCATGGGTTTTTTTGTTTCCTTTCTACTTGGATGTGAGATGAAGGTTATTTATTTTTAAGCATGTTTAAAAATTATCCATTTTATATCTCTTTTTTTTTTTTTTTAAGAAACCATTTTCCTCACTCCGAGAAAAACGTGACCTTACTTAAAAATCGGTATTATGAAAAGTGTATCAAATTTCCTGTTCACTACTCCAAAAAGGCAATTCAGTATCCTCTCTCTAGGGTCTGGTTTAGATGCTAGCAAAATTCTTAGCAAAACTAAAGCTAACTCTGGAAAAACTCAGCTGGAATTGGCGCCGCTGAAGTCGTACAAACTCTCTAGTGAGTGGGCCACGTCTGCCTGGCTGGGACAGCACAGCCTGTGTTAAAAAATCAAACGGGCAAAAGCAGCACTAAAATAACACCTGGATAAATTCTGACTCTCTCCTCTCAGAGTCCCAAACTTTGGGGGTTTTCCCCCAGTTCTTTCACTGCCTGCACCGCCCCTCTCAGCCCACACGGGCGATGACCAAAGCGCCGCTTCCACCTTCCAGCGTTGGGATTTCCGTCCCTTTTGCCCTCTTCCCCTCCCGTTATGGCTTTCTGGGAGCCTCGGCGGGTGATGCTGGGCGCCCCTGGTGTCATGTGAGGACGCTGGGCTCTGTCCAGCCACGGGAACTCCCCTGCTTGCTGCTGGAGAGGCTCTTCCTGGGCAGCGCTCGGAGTCCGAACAGGCGGCAGGCGGCCACGCGGTACTTCCTCGACATGATGTTGTAGAGGATGGGGTTGATGGCTGCGCTAAGGTAGAAGAGGACAAAGGACACCAGGTTGCAGTACTGGCTGATCACTGCTATCTCCAGGGACCCCGCTTCGAAGGATTTGGAAAATAAGTAACGTCCTACGTGAAAAGGCAGCCAGCAGAGTATGAACGCAAATACCACCGCAACTAAAATAAAAACAGCAGAGGAAAGCGTGTTAAGCGTGAGTATCAACACACAGGTGGTTAACATTCTGGTTTGCAGCTCTGCTCCTTTAACAAATTAATCACAGGGTGTGAAAATGCCTCCCCTAAGCTTTCAGTTGTGTCTCAATGCATTCTCTGAGAGTATAAATTGGTGATACTTAATACACTTGGATCATATCTAAACAGGCTGCCTGAATAGTGCCCAACTAATCTGATGTAGCAGACTTCTGACCTATAAAACTTATGTTTGCATAAACAGAGTGTTAAAGAATCCAAATGGTGACCAAAAAAAAGTGTAACCATCTATCATCTGCAGTGTTTCACAAAAGCAAATTATATGTGATAGACTCAACACTGTGGTTTGTAATGAAGAATGTAATCACTGGGAAGCAAAGTTATTTGAGACAAAAAGAAAAATTGTTAAAGGCAAAGGCCCCAAAATAAAACACAGAATGGGGACTTGTAGAGCACATATGCCAAGATAAGGAGAGTGGTGCACCCCTCCAGTTTGTCCATTTTTTTGGCACATGAGTTACTCCCAAGAAGAGTAAAACTAAATGTGCAGTATATAACTGCATAATTATACAGTATATCTGTAACATTGTATTACTACGATATTGTTGCATTTCCATGTAAATATCATGTCCGTACAATAATGGGAATGTGTGTATCTCTGAACACTTGCCCATTGGAATTTTCATCTGAGAGAAAGGGGAAACTGTTTCTGTTCACTTCCTGTGTGCCTTTGACCTTTATTATTTTACGTATTGCTCTGAGTGTATCTATTAATATACTACAGAGAAAAACCAGAAAACTCGAGCAAGGGTGTCTGACATTCTTAGGCAATTTTTACAGTTAACCTGTTCATGGAATCACAGAATTGTTTGGGTTGGAAAGGAACTTAAAGAAAATCTTTTTCCAAGCCCCCTGCTATGAGCAGAGACATCTTACACGACACCAGGTTGTTCAAAGTCCAGTCCAACCTGGCCCTGGTGGGCAGGTTGTGTTAGCAACCTGCTTGTGTTAGAAATCCTCATAACCTCATATCATGTCACAGAAGATAATAAAATTCAAATTGCTGAGAGGAATGGTTAGAGGTATCTTTCCCCAGAAATTCTGCACCAGTATTCCCAAGTTTAAAAGGATGCTTATGCAGGACTTGTGGTGGAGTGGAAAGAACCAGAACTTGAGGTTCAGAATAGCTTTTCCAGCTCTCTATCTTCTTGAGCCAACCACTTCCAGTTTTCCCTCACTATCTCCACTACAGAATTCAGATGATTCCCTAGGTCACATGGGGATTTGAATCCATGTAAAGAATATTATCATGATGGTCATTATGAATGAACAGAGTTTAAAGCACAGTCTATTATGACTAGAATTTTAAGCACATATTTGTATTTTAAACACATATTGCATTTTAAGGCATGCAATATCCCTGGTCAGGCTTTTGAGGGTTTGATCTTTATGCATGCAGAATCCCATGGATTTCAATAGGAATGGGGTGTGATAGCTCCTTTGCAAGTCAGGCTATACATTTAGGTGTTTAATTTCAAACCCAGAAGGATAACCTGCCTTTACAGTTAAAAGAAAATGATGATACTAATCCCATTTACTTGATGTTCCATGACTTGATAAAGCCTCAGAGAACGCCTTCTAAATTTTAAGCAGAACATTAACACCAGTGAGAGCTGACTGCATTGAGCATCTGCTGCCACTGAGCCCTCACTAACTTCTTTCCATCTTTCCATCAGGCGTCAGACTGTTACATCTAAGGAATATTGGCTCTCTGTCAGAGGAGAGTCTTGACACTGCCTGGCTGTCCTCAGGCCTTGTAAAAGGAAAAAAAAAAAAGTGCCTGAAATATTTCACTGTTTGTGGCAGCATTTCAGAGCAGAAATGAGCATTTTTTATTTCAAAATCCTTTATGGTTAAGTATATGGAAATATAAACATGGTACTAATATATGTAATTTACTTACAGTCAGTGGAAGTTCATAATCCTGAACCTCTAGAAATGTAAACAATTCATTACTTCCAAGGTCACGCTTACCAGACTGAAGTAATTCTATTGATCATAAAACATAGCTGAAAGGGCATAAAGAATGCTGCAGGTTTTATTATTCTTCCTGCTGTTGCAGAGTAATAAATTAGGACATGAACACAAAGATCAGATAGGCTCCTATTTGATAATTATGGTACTCAGGACTCATTGCTACCTCTTGTCTGCCTCATTAGCCCACCACTTCAACCCTGCTGAAAGGAGCCTGTGAAAGCTTCTTCCTGCAGAGCATCTTGTCCCCGCCAAAGTCCAGGGCATGACTTGCACTGCAGAGGACTTTTGGCTTGGATAAAAGCATGCAGCAGCAGGATTCTACAGCTTTCAGACACTAACCTAACTGCAGGAGAACTTTTTGGGTTTGTGTATCAAACTGCCACTGCATGCACTGACTTGGTACATTAAAACTTGTGTTTCCATGTGCCAACCACAAGCGTTGCTTAAAGCATCCAGCAGTGTCAATATACAAAGTTAGGGATGACAGTGTCTGTTCTCCTGATCCTGTTTTCTTACAGTCTGTGAGATTTTACAGCATCACAGACCTCAAAGGAGACACAGTGCTCCTGGTTCAGCATATCCTGGGGTTTTGCTAATGTGAAAATGCAGATTAATTTTCATAAGCTCACAGATGGGAGGAAATAAGCCCAATTTGCTAAAACCTTGATGCTCTTCCTATGATTCGTAAGTGCACATCATGCCCTGCCTGCCTAGCTGTAGTCTGCAGCTCAACTTCATGGCTTGAGAAGGGTTTAGTTTTGTTTAAAAATCAAATAAACCGTTCTCTGTAAATAACATTGGTATCCACAACCAAAGACCAAAAATGCCTAAAAATCTCCAGGGCACAAGCTAATTATAACTGTAATATTTGTCCTTGTCAGGGGTTCTTATTAATGTTTGTTTAACTGTTTGGGAGTCCCCAGCTCAAACCAGTAAGAAGTAAATTGAAGGGAGGAGGAGAGTTATTCTACAGATACCCTGAGCTTCAGCCTTTTGTATGAAACATTTTCTTTCCTCTGGAAGGAACTATAGTAAACTATCAGAGAGCTCCCCGTCTTTCTCTCTCTCTCTCTCACACACACAAGCACACACGTCCTTTTGGAAAAAAAGACAGAGCAAGAGGACTCGTACCTAACATTTTCACAGTTTGCTTGTTGTTCTTGTCCCTGATGGCCGTGTTTGGACCGATGTTCTTCCTCTTCCTCCTCCAGAGCTTCCTCCCGATGAGGCTGTAGAGCACGGTCAGGCAGAACACGGGCAGGAAGAAGAAGATGCTGGAGGTCCAGACCATGATGGTGAGCAGCCCCGAGCGGATGGCGTACTCCGTGGCCCGGCACTCGTTGGTGCTCAGGGGGTTCGTGCCGTTCTCATGCTCGACCCCCACCAGGATGAAGATGGGGCCGGCGCTGATGAAGGAGATGGCCCAGAGGAAGAGGATGACCAGCTTGACCTTGCCCTTGGTGATGATGACTTTAGCTCGCAGGGGGAAGCAGATGGCGACGTAGCGCTCCACGCTGAGCGCCGTGATGTTGAGGATGGTGGAGTAGGTGCAGCTCTCGCTGATGAACTGGAAGAGCTTGCAGAGGAGGTCCCCGAAGTTCCAGGGCCGGTACTGCCAGAGGCGGAAGAGGTCCAGGGGCATGCAGAGGAAGATGAGCAGGTCGGAGAAGGCCATGCTGGACAGGTAGAAGTTGGTGGTGGTCCTCATGTCCCGGAACCGCGACACCACCAGCATGGTCATGAGGTTGCCGATGATCCCGATGACGAAGAGCAGGACGCAGGCGACGGTGATGCCGGTGAGCACGGGCACGGGGAACAGGTGCAGCGGGGGCTCGGCGCCCGTCCGGTTCTCCGCGCCGCGGCCGCCCGCGCTCCCCTCCCGCATCCTGGCGCCGCGGGCTGCGCATCCCCGCCCGGCGCGGAGCGGCGCGGCCCCGCGCGGTCCCCGCTGCGCGCCCGGGCAGGTGCGGGGCCGGGGGCGGGCAGGGACGGGCAGGGACGGGCGGCCCCGCTCCGCCTCTCCGCGCTCCGCCGCTCCCCCCGGCCCGGGGCGGGCGGGCGCTGCCGCGCGTCACAAGAGACGTGGGCACCGAGCGGCCCCGCTGCCACCCCCGCGGGCCGCTCACCGAGCTACAAACTTTCTTCCCGAGCCCCCGGCGCAGCACGACTCAGCCCGTGCCCGGTGCCTGCCCCGCCGCCCGCCCGCTTGGGCAGGTGCGGGTGTCACCGCTCCGTGCTCCCGCAGCCCCGGTGCCGTCCCTAAGTGCGGCTGTCGGTGCTTCCGCAGCCCCGGTGCCGTCCCTAAGTGCGGCTGTCGGTGTTCCCGCAGCCCCGGTGCTGTCCCTAGGTGCGGGGCCGGTGTCGGTGCTCCCGGAGCAGGGCTCCCTTCCCGGCGCTGTCCGCACTCTGTCCCCGCACACTTGGCCCCGCGGCGCTCAGCACACGCAGCCGGTCCCGCAGCCGCGGGTGCGATCGCTGCCTCCTCGCTCCGTATCTTCGCTCTGCCCTTGGAAGTTGGCAGGAGCCCGGCCAGGCTCCGGTTGAGTGAAGCTGCAGCAGTCAGCCGCTTCTACATGATTTACCTGCAATTAAATTTCGATTCGGCGTGTTACTGCTGTCCTCTGCTCTGCCCTTTGCAGGCACAGACAGAGCTGTGCTTCCCCAGCTGCAGATTCCTGTTGTACTGAAGGATAATGTTGTACCCACGAAACACGATGTGAGCAGAACCAAGTGAGATCAGAGGCAGTAAAGTAACTTCCCACACATCTCTATAGGGTGCATCTCTCCACCTTTCCAGCTTGTCCCCATAAATCATAAGGGTATGTGTGCTGCACCACAATCTTTTTTCACTCCTGTCTATCTAGAGGGGCTGGATCTCTCGTGTCCCATCTCTCATGTCCCATCTCCCAGGGGGCAAACAGTGCTCTGGATCCATGCTGGCATCTATCTTAACCATAGAATCATGGAATGGTTTGGGTAGGAAGGGATCATAAAGCTCATCCCATTCCTGCCCGCTGCCTTGGGACCCCTTGCACCAGCCCGGGCTGCTCCAAGCCCGGCAGGGAAGCAGGTTTGTGCTGTTTCCCTGGGTGCACTCCAGCACTGGCATTCCCATTTCACGGCTGCAGGGCTTTGCTGGAGGGCAGACAGAGCACAAGTGTGGTGTGCCCCAATGCTGGGTTACTCTGTGCCTCTGAATGTGCCTGCTGTCTGTAATTTGTGCCTTCTGTAATCATGCAAACATTAGCCTCAGTGCAGTGTCCGTATCCTAATTTGGATGATATATTTTTGCAGTTTCAATGCAATCAGTATTCTCATTCCTGCTCATGAACTGTGAGACAGTTTTGCAGCAAGTTACTCAACAGTTGTTAAATTTTATGAGGGATGGCTGTACATTATTGCAGTTGAAAAGGAGGAAGAGCCTAATGTACTTCTCACTTTGTCTGCCCAGCTGCCTGTATAGTTGTGTTACGTGTTTCTGAATAAAAATCATGAGCTTTATACCATTAAGATACAGTTATTTCATATTAGAATTGTGTCCCCAATCTAATTTACATGACATTGCTTTATATTATGGAAGAGATGTCAAGTGTTTCTGTGGTTAGGCTGCCAAATACTTTGCATTATATTAAGGAATTATCTCACTCCTTTTTAAAATTTCTTTTTCCTAATCCATTCTCAGGCCAGTGGTGTTAGCTGCAGGATGTTGATATTTACCAGAGAAAATGGCCCAAAGCTATAAATGTGATTTTCTATGTAGAGGAACCTTCATGAAATTCTTTCAGTTTTTCCCGAACTGTGTCTTGTCAAAAATGACCATTTCTCTTTCCCCAGGGAGACAAAAGTGTTGGGGTTTTTTGTTTTGTTTTGTTGGGTTTTTTTTTCCCAGGAAAATAATTTATTCTTTTCTAAAATAACTGAATTGTGGTGTGTTTACCAAAATCAAGTACCCAACAGTGAGTGAGCTGCAGATCTGTACACTCCAGACAACCTGAGCTTGCAATGCAATGATTTAACCCTGAATTCCTTGGGAGCTTGATCTGTTGTGAGCCAATTGGATCAGAACTGGAAGTTGTACTTCAAATCCAGCAACACTGATCTCCTTCTTCTAAGGATATCATGAGTCAAGGGCTCCTCTGGCTGCTTTTCCTGCATGGGGCTGGGTCAGGGCCAGAAAAAAAAAGTCAGTTGAGAGAGAATAAAAGCAGCTTTAGGTTTCTTTTTGATTTCTTTAGCAATTTCAGGCCAAATTTTGATGGAATATAAAGATTTGTCATCCCACAAACACTGCAAGCATTCCTGCTTCGGCTTTGCCATGTGCTAAAGGACAGTGGTGCAGATAGTGGTGACAGAAGAGGTAAGAACTGAGAGAGAAGATGCTTTTAGGCCCCCAGACATTATCCACCAACCCTCAGCTGCAAGAACATTAAGTTCATGTTGCCAACAAGACAAGAATGAAGTCATTGGTTTAACTGCAATGAGAGAAAGGGGCTGAAGCTAAGTACTTTTTATTCTATTTATCCACTGTGGGCAAACCACATATTAAAAAGATAATTTAGAAAACGCATTTTACCTTTCATGGAACTCCGAAATTATTCCTGTTTCTCTTCAGTAGCTTCAAAACTGCGTTGAGCACTGGAGATGAGGTAGAAGAAGTTTCTATTTGTGGAGTTTTGAGACCTCTCTCCTATGTTCAATCCTTTCAATTTTCTTCTCATCCAGCAAAGTTCTAATTCTTGTTTATATCAGTGTTTGTTGTCATGGAAATATCTGAAGGCTTTGAATCTACAATCATTTTGTGTTTATTGTGGAGAGAAGAAGAAACTAGAAAACAGGCTTCAAGGTAGAGATTCATTTTAAAAGGATGCACCTCCAGAACTCAGAGAAAAGCAAATTCAGTTTTTCTATTATATCCAGGGACAGAAGGTGTTTTGACTGCTGTTATAAATGTGGTTTACAGCAGGAAGTAGCACCTGCTGTATACTTTTAAAGGTTATGGTTTAGCAACTCTCCTCACTGAGGAATGCTGATGGAATAGCAATAATCCAGCTTAATAATGTAAAGCACAGGATGAGCTCAAATTACTTTCCAGTTGTTTATATGGCAGTAATATCTGCCAGCAGACTTCAAAGCCCTGCTAGTTTATTAACCAGCAAAGCTGTGCTCTGCAGTCACTAATTCAGAGGTTTAGGCTGAGCTTTTGGCTGTGCTGGAGCTCAGTGTGTCACTGGGTCATGCCTGGGCACCATGTCCCTCTTCCTCACTCACTCCCCAAATTCAGAGAGAACATGATCATCCCTTGGTGTAGTGGTTCCAGCCCTGCCAAGGCAGAGACACCTTCCCCTATCCCAGCTGCCCATCCAACCTGACCTTGGACACTCCCAGGGATCCAGGGGCAGCCACAGCTTCTCTGGGCACCCTGTGCCAGGGCCTGCCCACCCTCCACAGGGAACAATTCCTTCCCAGTGTCCCATCTATCCCTGCCCTCTGGCACTGTGAGTGCATTCCCCTTTGCCCTGTCATTCTGTGCCCTTGGGAAAAGTCCCTTTCCAGCTCTCTTGGAGCCTCTTTAGGTCCTGGAAGGTGCTGTAAGGTCTCCCAGAGCCTTCTCTTCTCCAGGCTGAACAAACTTGTCCTGTTGTAGTTTGGTAATGGGTAAAGATCAGATGTTTTGCTACTAAATAAGAATTTCCAGTGCTTAAATAATTGCTTAAGGCCTGAAACATGAGAAGTACCTCAAGGGAAATGATCAGAATTTTGTCCTCTGGTCACAAGATCATTTCCAGGGACTTCTTCAGCCAACTGCTTCCAGATGCTGTTCAGCATCTGGGATCTGGAAGCCAGTTATATGGAATTACACAATATGGCATTGCTCAATGGTTTGCATTGCAACCATTTCTGGCATTTAGTGGATTATATCTGATACCAATCAATGTCAGGGAAATGATTTAACACAGGGCTGTTATGGAAGCCATAGGATGACACCAATAATCACTGTGAGACTAAGTAACTATTTAGTAAAAACATTTTATATAAAAGGCATGTAGAAAATTTACAATATTCACACGTTAACACAACCTATAAAATTTTGCTACATATTTCATTCAGCATAAAGTGAGATGAGAAGTGTGAGTCAGGACAAGCACAAACGGAACTCGCTGTGTTTTTACATTCTTCTTCAAAGGTGTCCTGCCCAATATCCCTTGATAATCTTCCCCCAAGATAAGATCTGGCAAACATGCCTTCAGATCACTCAGAAAATTATCTTTGGTGTGATTCCTGTTGCAATATGCTCTGCATGCAGAGACCAAACCTGATAGCAGGGGTCAGTCCTGTGCTGAAATCACCAAGCCCAGTCCATCTGCAAAGAGAACCTACAGAAGTCATTTCTCCAAGGTAAAAGATATACAGGTATGGCTCTGACCTACAGCCTTTCTGGCAGGGAGAAAATTTCTGAATTAAATACTGAAATTAGAAAGAAAACTGTAGAAATGTTTCCTGTCCTCTGTCAGAACAGATGATTTGAGAAGGAGGCCAACCAAAGTGTTCCAGTAAATGGTGAAGAATTTCATATTTGATTGCCACTGAAAACTGTGTGTGACACTGTTAAACAGCAGCCAGAGCTTAAAACTCATTATTTTCAGCTTACGCTGGTGTGTGTCTTTGCCCTAACCTGCCAAAAAGAAGGGTATTCCTGAAATTCTTCTCTTGCTGCTCCAACAAGGTATTGAAGTGAGCACAGGTACCTGTGTGCACGGCCAGATAAACCCCGGGGCTGGTGGCTGTTAATCCCCTGTTGTTGGCTGGGCAGGGAGATGAGCCAGGCTGTTTACTGGTGAGGCCCATGTGCAGGGGCTGCTGCGATTTAATTACCAGGACGTGCAGGTGAATGGGAGGTTCCCACGGCAACCCCAGTGTATTCAAAAAATAGACAGCCGGACTTTATCCTGCCATCACTAAAGTAACATTTGCAGAACTGTCTTCTTTTCCCTCCAATATTTTTTTTTTCGCCTTTCCCATTGTTTCTTCTGAATCTGGGCAAAATGCATTCATGGTGCAATTTGCTATTCCTCCACTGACAATGCTACAGATGTGCTGATTTACACTACCTGGCTTTTGCTGTGCAGTGAGTCCAAACAGTCTAAACTTTCAAACCCTTTTAATACAAAATAATAATTTTCATTGAGTTAAAAAATATACTGTTCATTTGTTAAAAAAAATGTATTTTACAAAAAAAAAAAATTGTGAAAATTTTCCGCCCATTCCTAAAAATAAAATCAAGTAATTACAGAATTACCTAAATAAGCAGCATTTTAAGTACACATAGTTGTGCCTGTTTTCTTTAAATGTTAGTCATTGGGGTGTGTTATTCTACATTACATCCTACCAAACACAGACCAATAGAAATAAACATGGAATAATCTTGTCATGCCTAACTTGCTGCAGATTTTCTCACAGAATTCAGTATTTACAGAAACGCACCTTTTTTTTTTTCCTGGATCCAGTTCTTGTTGTCAACAAATGTAACAGCAACTGCATTACTGAACTTATTGGGAGCCTGGTGAGATGTCTGCAGCACAGTAATTAAGTAAATAGGCACTGTTACAAAATGTTGATCAAAACACAGATTAATTTCAAAAGCTCTTCAGTGCCATTCCAGCAGCTGTTCTTATGTACAATATCCCGCACAAGACAAATGTGTTTACTCAAGACACGATCCTGCGGAATGCTTAAGCACATACTTAATTTCAAGCATGTGGATACCCTGATGTAGTCAAGACTGCTCGTGTGCTTAAAATTAATTAGGTGCTTAAATGCTTTGTTAGACGAGATGAGGGCGTGAGGCTTCTGCAGAACTCCTGTTCAAAAAACTTGCGGAGAAATTCCACGGGCACTTGGGCACAGTATGTACAAAGGCTCCTTACAGGAGCTGACACATTCAAGACAGGGTCCCAATGGAGACCACAAATAAAATTTGATATCCAGCCTCAGTCTTGAGTAACCAGACCTGGAGCATCCACCATCCCTCGCAGCCTGGAGCATCTCTGCTGCTGGTAAGTGTTCACCTGCCCCAAAGGTATCACCTGAGGGCTGTGAATTCCTCACACATTCCCAGCCTGGCTGCCTGTGCTTGCACACAGCATTGCCACCCACAGCCAGCTGCTGCTGCTGCTCTTCCTGGCTGCTGGGACAGAACTGGTGAGTGAGCTGAGAAAGAGAAGTCTGCAGCTTTTGCTTGCTATCTCCTATTTCATAGGAATTTAAGCTGTCCCTGACTGGAAAAACTGGGCCGTGGGGGATCATGATTTCCATGTTCTAACCGATCATAAAGGCTCCAAAAAAACTTGCTTCTTTGTCCGTGTCAACTATGTCGCTGTTGCTGACAGAGACAAAAATCCTGTCCTCTCTCTTCAGCTGAAACACACCACCTTGATAGATGGAATAAAGTCCATACTCCGCCTTTTTGGACCAGCAGCTTGTCCTTGCACTTTTCATCAGCAAAATGGGCTCGGGGTAATTAGTCAGTTTGTAAACATACTGGACAAGCTGTTTGGGGTTTCTGATTTGTCCCAGCAAATCTGAGTCCTCGTTCTCGTTTTCACGGAAGCGGAAATAAATTTGTGAGTAGATGTAATAAAAGCCCGTCTGGGGTATCACTAACTCGCCGTTTCTCAGCTCCACGTTGTAAAGGAAGGAGTGGCCCTTTCTTGATGATTCCCAGTTGTTTATTTTGTGTCCAATTCCTCTTCTGGGCAAAGTATTTACTTGGGAAAAAAAAAAAAAGAGAGAGAGAAATGTTAACTTAAAAACCAGGTAGTGAGGCCAAGTGTCTGCTAGCTGAGGAGCCTGGTTTTTAATAACAAGGGAAGGAAACCTGCTCTTCCCAGCAGTTCATTAGGTCCATTCTCACAACAATTTGATGGTCCATAAGTAAGCTTTATGTGGGAATTAACATGAACTACCTTTGTTTTTAATATTTGTGCTCCCAAATAAGGGGGAAAAAAATGTTTTTAGTTAGTAATGAAGTTCAAATATCCATTAGTGTCTGAAACCCTCTGAAGCTGCAGAAAGCAGAGCAAGCCCTTCATTAACATGGTCTGAATGTCAAGTCTCTCCTGTCTGTCTCACATTTCTAATAGGTCTGTCACCATAGCAGCTGGGACTCGCACACCCGACAGAAGGAAGTGAAAGAAAAGAGGAAACCTTAACACTAGGAAGGACATTTAAATTTCTTTTTGCCCCTAATGAAGGTTCCAGAAGAAGAGTTAGGGAGGTACTCAGAGGAAATGGGCTTTCCCTCTGTTTGGTGAGAATCAGCAGAAAAAAAAATCGATGTCTGGGACAAGACAATTTGTTTCCTACTATTCAAATGTGTTTGTGAGCACAAGGCTAGCAATGGGAGAGTAATTCAATTAATTCTGTGGTGTTTAAGTGCTGTTAAAGGTCTGTCCTTACTGCGTGAGGACAGGGAGCTCCTCCTGCTGCTGCTGCCCGTCAGGTGCGCGGCGATCCTGCGGCTGGGACTGCGCGGCTGCTGCGCCTCCGCCTGCGGCAGCGTCAGAGTCCTCTCCACTGAAGGGAAAAGAAACCCCATGTCAGAAGCAAAGACTTGAGAAAGCACACACCTGTTCCATCTGACTCGATTTTAAGGGATAGGTATGCCACTTTTTTAACTGACTGGATCATAGGCTGATGGTTAATTATTGTTGGCTAATAAGGCTCCAAATCCGCTTTCATTCTTGCTCATGAAATGTCTTTATGTGTCTGTTTGTTCTCCTTTTTTTCCTCCCTCTGGCTTCAAGTTATCAACAGACAAAATAACCCATAGTGCTCAATTTTAAGGTTAAATACTCCTAATCTCCTTGTGAATTTCCACTTGGAGGTTGCAACGCTTTCCCCCAGCATCTTTAGTGTGAGCTTCAGCAGAGCCATTCCTTAACTGATCTCTGCAGCTCTGTGCTGCATGTTCCAGGAGCTGGGGTACAGGGAGGGCTTTTTAAACATCCCCCATAACACAAGGGACTGAGATCTAGAGCCCGAGTCCTCTGCATCCACCTTGGTTACCTTGCTCTTCCCCCTTGACAGTAATTCTGGCTCCTGAAAATTTACCTTCTTGTAATAAGTAATCATTTTTTGATGACTTAATGCCAGTACAAGATCTTAGTCAGTTTTCTGCACTTTTAAAAAATCCAGTCCTTGCACATCAAGTGCCACTAGCAGCTCTTTTTTACCACAGATAATAAAATTATTACAATACCGTTGATTGCAGATATGTTTTCCTCGTAGCTTCTTGACATCATCTGTCAACAAACACAATAAAATGAATTAGCTTGTCAGCTGGAGCTGACAGGTGCACAAAAAGACACCTTTTTTTACTCATGAATAAAAGGGAGGCTGGATTTGATCAACAAGCAAATAGGAAAAAAAAGCACCTATTACTTTGTTGTAATAAAGAATTTCTATGTTTACATCTTTTAGGTAATGAAAGACATGGGCAAACATTTTCAAGTGCTCAGGTGTAAGTCTATTGAAAGAGCTGAATCTCATGCTTCCCTCAAATAAGAGAAGCACCACCTTCCATTTGCAGAATACTTGACAGTGTGAACTACAGGGTTTTAGATCTGAGAAATTCAATTAAATTTATTTTTATACCTCTACCTATCTAAATTCTTAATCCAGCATATTTTACTCTGTGCATTCCCCTTCTTCACAACTGTTTGCTGACTGCTGAAACAAACCAGTGTGGTGTGGACAGTGGTGCAGCAGCAAGTGTGGTGATGATTTACCTGGTGAGTAATAGTAGTATTATCATAATTGTGACTTACTTCTGGCACCCAGGCTACCTTTTTTAAGCAATCAGGGAGCTAGTAGGTGTATTAGATGTGTAAACATCCACCAACTAAAACAATGCTTTCTCTGTACAGAAATTCAGGGACTTCACTGACAGAGCTTCCACCAAAGGAGCTGAGATCTCCGAGCACAAATAGAGAATCTGTTTTGGACTGCAAGATCTGTTTTTGCCAGGAAATTTCAGCCAGAATAGAATTTCTATGGATGAGCTTGTTTATGTGCTGGAGATGGGATTTTGAAAGCCATTCCAGAAGATTTTAGCCTCTGTGATTTTTCAGCCAGACTGACTCTCTTCTCTGCAGCCAAAATTCTGTGTATTGTGTATAAGTCACGCAGGAGGTGCTCTTTGGGAAGGTGCTGTGCCTGATGCTGTGTGCTCACTTGCTCTTTCCTCCATCACTGCATCACACAGCTCATGACTGGACCACTCCTTAGGCACTTTTGTACCTCTCCCTGTGTTACATTTAATCTCATTTTCTCTCCCCAGTCTCCCTGTATTGCCAAAGAGGGAGACAGCTCTGATAGCACCATGATCCGTATGGTCAGGTAGAAACCCTTTACCCTGAGGTATTTCAGACAAGCCAACCCATCACTGGAATTTGCTTAGCACAAGCTCATAGTCTTTGCTTTATTGTTTCCTGACTGCAGTGAAACCACTTTTATGGGTTGTTTTTTTTCTTTTGCTTCAGTGCAAGCACTCTGCAGCTGGAGCTGCGGCCCGACAATTGCTTTGCAATAAAACACTCTGAGCCTTCTTTATTCTGCCATTAGGATTCCTTCAGCTGTAACATCACTGTTCCCAAATACCTTTTTAATTAACTTTCCCAGGTGCCACTTTACTTGCCAGCAGGGATCAGCTCCTCTGTCCTGGCTGTCGAGGAGCTCCAGGTCCTGGATGGAATTTCCGATCTCCTCCCCGGTGAGACAAGCGATGCCGCTCTTGGAGTACGAGTCCTGGAGCTGCAGCACAGGGAAAAAAGCCAGGACTTTTCATCCATCTGTTTGCAGCTGTGCTATGTCACCATATGCACTAAATGCTAAGAAACACACTTTCTTTTCTCTAAAGCTAGTATGGTGCAAGGAGGTGCTAGATGAACAACGAGAGAATATAATTCATCCTCGTCTCAGATATTTAAATATGAAGGCATACCTCATATGCAAAAATATGCTTGCATTATCTCCATGGACATAAATCTGGTACCCAGTATTCATCTCAACAGGTTTTGTGAAAATTCAACATCCAAATCCCTGATGTTGCAAATTTAGGTTCTCTAGTTCTGCATTAGAAACATTTCTTTTGCACAAGATTGTTTTTTAAACAAGTTATTGAGGATGAAATCAAACACTAGAACTTAAAAGTATTTCCTATGCTGCCTTTTCAGCCAATTGCATTTATAATCCAGACCTTTGCTGTTATATATATCTGTACCACATCCTCCCCATATCCAGTTTGGGGTTTCTCCTAACAGCATTTGTCCCAATAGTCCAAACAACTGAAACAACATTTGAGTCCAAATAAAATTATAATGCTAGATGTTTTTGACATGAAAATATCAAGTATCTATCTGTACCCTCTAGTCACGGAGAAAACATTTTTCTGCTAAGATTGAAGAGATTGGCAAAAGTCCTTCTGGCTCCAAGGGAATCTGACTGGGAGTTTTCCTAGTGGAAACTCTCTCCCAGCTCCCCGCAGATGTGACTCCAGCTGGCGCTGTTGGTCAGTGTGGGAGCACAGAACCTGAGAGCAGCCCTTGTTTGCTTTGAACTGCATCAGCTACACACTGGGCAGGCTTGTGGAGCCAGCAAAGCCCATGGGGAACCTGGAGGAAACAGCAGGAAACATGCAAAGCATTCAGATGGAGTCCTGGTAGCAGCAGTTAAATTTCACTCTTTTCATTTTGTTAAAGAAGCTTGGTTAGGTTGGCTAAACAGATGCTTTTTTTTTTTTCTTCAAGTACCAGTTTTTGGCTGTCCTTGAAACTGGGGTAATGAAAGCAACAAATGGATTTCCTCCTTCAGACTTCAAGCTTTTCCTGGCTGTTACAAGACAAAGAGATTTCCTGCTACAGGGGAAGGAGATTTCACCTCCAAGTCCCACCTTCAGTTTGCAGCAGCAGATTCCGCTGAGCTTCAGCTAGTACTTGAAATGATGTATTTTGTAGGCAGCAGAAGGAAAAGGGGCCCTCACTACGAGTGTTTGGGAGGCTTTCTGTGTCTTTGCCAAGGAGTACAGTGGTATTTTTAATTCAGATTTCAAGAACTCACAGTGATTAATATTATGTGCTCACTGAGGTAAAACTACAGGCTCTGACCGACTTAATTATACAATGAGCTTCTACAAAAAAGTAGTTTGACGAGTTTAAGGAAAAAAAGCCAAACACAGGCAAGTTGTGTGGTTACTGTTTATTCTCTTGCAGACCTGTCACAGCTCAGCTCCCAGCTTTGCCCTCCCATCTGGGAGCAAACAGATGTGCTTCTGCCTCCACCTTCCTGCTCGCTTTTCCCCAAAACACCTTTACTCTCCTGGCACTGAACCTTGCTTTGTGTGCAGTCTGAAATCCTGAGGGAATGCAACCTTGCAGCAGCACATTATGGAACTGAGGGACTGGAATTTCTCTTGTAAGATTTACTCAAATCTGGTTTATCTGCAGCACTGAACCCTTTGAGGACACAGCTCCTGCAGGAATCTTTTCTTGCAGACCCTCTCTCCTATGGGCTCCAGTGGTTACTGGACCGGTTTTGAAACAGAAGGGAGCCTGAGGTTGTTTTCCTGCAGCCCTGTATCCTGAAGCAGAACAACTTTATTGTCTCGGTACTTCCTCTTAGAGTAAAACAGTTAAACAATGTCATACTCCTAGTCCTAATCAGGTTGCTACAGCTGTAGTGGGCAAACCCTGCCAATTACCAGGATGCTTTTTGTAAAGACAGAAATACCTGCAGTCTGTGCAGCCACAGTAAGTTGGTGAAGGTGTAGAAATGCAGGTATTGTGAACAAAGGGAGGAAAAATGTGCAGGCAAAAACCATAGTTCATCTACGGAGATTTATTCCACATGCACATGTGGAGTAGCAGGCTGTGTCTAGATGAGGTTTCTCCTGTTTATTGTGCACCAAATGGCACATGCAGGAATATGTGGTTAAGGTCCAGAGCTGGCAAGCTTTGTTTGCAGCCCAGCACAACGTCAGTTTGGACAGATTTATCCCTTCACAACAAATGCAGGCTTGTTATTCTTCAGAAACTGTGAGCTGTATTTTGGGCAAGTCCCTGGGATGTGATTGTGTTCCAGGTATACATGTTTGAATAGAAGGAAAGAAAAGATAAGTGTGGTTACTAATTACTTAAATTGGCATGTTTGTTAGCAAAGAACTCTGAACTGTGTGCATTGAGGAAATGAAGATACCTTTATATATTTTTCTTCGTTATCAATCATGTAAGCTGTTTTCATAAAGTCAGCACATTTCTGTGACTCCCCCACTGGACAGCCACAGCTGTAAATTCAGCAGAAAAATCTGTTTTCTATATTTTGAGAGTATGAGCATTGGCTGCTGTTGCAGAGCCCTGCACACCCTTTGCCTCACACAGAGCTCTGACACCTCAGAAGACTCCACCTATTAAATCTACTGTGGAATAAATGCATATATAGCATAATACGCATATCTACATTATTAGCAGCAATGTAATTAGTTATGCATTACTGAGTGCATATACAATAGTAATTTACACTAATGCAACGCTTTCTGCAGTTGTGGAGGTACAGAACACTTACCTGTGTGCCAGGAGTAGCAACATCCAGGCACAACTTACAGCAGGACAGTCAATTTGGGGTGAGACACCCATGGAAACCCTGAGTGACAAGGGTCCTGGAAAAGCAGGGCCACACACACGGGGCTATCAACCAAATTCAACTTTCTCGGAGTTTAAATGATCTTTTGCAAGGAGAGGGAAGAGTTAAGCAGCAGCTGGCGGGCCTCAGGGGTGGCTGCAAGGAGACCAAAGCATCTAGACTATACAATGGGCATTTTACAAGATATCCTGCGGAATTCAGCGGTGTTTGCCGTCTGGTGCGGTTCCTTTAGGGTTAGTCACTGCCTTGAAACCACGTATTGTCCTAGAGGAAGCATCTAGGACGCATTTGAGCTTTTCTCGGCGGTGCCTGCCCCGTCCAGCTGACAGCGCCTGTTCCTCCCGGCCCTCCCGCACCGCAAAAGTGATGAGGCGGCGAATTCGCGCTCTAATGAGAAACACATTTCCTGCAAAAGTGCACAACCCTGGTCCGACACTCCGTAGCTCCTTTCCCCGCGCTCGCCCCCGGCCCGGCCGCGCTGCAGACAAAGGGGAGCGGAGCTCTTTGTCCGCTCAGCCCGGCCCGGGGACGCCGCTCCATCCATCGCCCCCGCCCGCCGAGCCGGCCTGTCCCGGGGGACAGAGCGGGGACAGCGGGGTCCCCCCCGCCGCCGAGCCGCCGCACAGACCTGTCGGAGCTCGCTGGTGAAGTAGAGGAAGGTGACGGCCACGCACACGGACTGCAGGAGCACGGCGGCCACCAACACGGCCCCGCAGGTCTGCGCGGGGCTGGGGCCGCCCGGCGGCAGCATCCTGGGGCTGGCTGGGGCGGCAGGGCCGGCCTGGGGGCTCCGGGGGCTCCGGGGGTTCCGGGGGCTCACGGCCGCTGTCCCGTAGCGAATGCAGCCCCCGGGGCCGCCGCGCTCAGCCCGGCCCGCCGGGGATGGAGCGGGCGGGGCGGGGAGCAGGGACACTCCCTCGGCCGGACCCTCCCTCCTCTCCGTTCTAGCCCTCCCCTCTTTGCTTTCCCTGAGTCTATTCCCTGCTTTCCCTCCGTTCTCTGTCGGTTTTCCCGCCCTGCCCTCCCGGGGTTCCCTCCCCGCTGCCGCCGCTTTCTCCGCCTCCCCCGAGTGCGGGATCGCTGCTGAGATGTGCGGTCACTGCTCAGCGCTGCTGGAGCAAACTGTCTGAAAGTTTGCCACCAGAGAACAGTGGAAGATGGTTTGGTAAAGACATTAGGACTCCGGTTAGGTGCGCAGAGAGGCACGGAGTTTCCTGAATTCAAGTTGTGTAATAGAATCTTAGAATCGCAGGCTGGTTTTGGGTTGGAAGGGACCTTAAAGTTCAGCTCATCCGACCCCCTGCCATGGGCAGGGACACCTTCCACTGTCCCAGCTCCAGCCTGGCCTTGGACACTTCCAGGCATAGAGCATCCACAGCTTCTCTGGGCAATCTGTGCCAGTTTTTCATCGCCCTAAGTGTAAAAATCTTTTCATTGTTAATTATTTCTTTCTTATACCTAATCTGAGTCGAGGCTCCTTCAGTTTAAAACCATTACCCCTTGTTCTATCGAAGCAGACCCTGCTAAAAAGTCTGTCCCCTTATTTTTTATAAACCCCCTTCAAGTACTGAAAGGCTACATTGAGGAATCCCTGGAGTCTTTTTTAGCTGAACAAACCAAATTTTCTCAGCCTTTCTTCACAGGAGAGGTGCTCCAGCCCTCTGAGCATCATCTGGATTCACTCCAATAGGTGCATGGGCATCCTGAGCTGTCCTATTCATGTCCTTTCCTCTTCAGCTTCTCCTGTAGAGCTGGTACATCACAGAAAGGTGCTGGTGAGCCAGTAACTGGTGCCAGGAGCTCCTTCCCAGTGCTACCAGTGCTTCTGCACCCTGGTCACGACATGATTATTGCCACAGTACATGGACATCAGGTACATTTTGAACTTTCTTTATCAGATGGCACTTTGGGGTTGGTTTGGTTGGTTTTCAAACCTCTAAGGTTCCTTCTTGCAAGCTTTTCTCCAAACTGTTCCACCCAGAGAGAAGTTTTGCAAAGGCATGTCTGTGCTTTAGGGTGTGTCCATTAACTTTCCTTGGGGTTCTGACACTTTCACCTCACACAGACTGGGTTATTAACAAATCCATAATTTTCTGCTGATACTTTTAAATCAGCAGAGGTGCTACCTCTGCTGACTGTGCAGCCATGGTAAACTGGGATTTCAAGTCCCAGTGCAGACATTTGAGTCAGGTCACTTCCATGCTGTTGGCTGCAGGATGAGATGAAATTTTGGCTCCTGCTCAAACTGAATGCCCGGATGCAGGTGGGAGTTCTCAGTATAATTACAGGGGAAAATTAAAACCAAGATCTCTTAATCTCCCTTGACTATTGAGGTCATCTTCAGAAGGCATAACTGCATTGTATTCAACCATTTAGTGGAAAATTAATTGCTTTTTCTTCCATCATAATGTAGCAAAATAATAATCCCCCAATCTAGGTTCAACGTGGCAGCAGACAGTTTATTTGTCTGGCTCTTTGAGACATTCAATCTGTGTGCCAAAACAGTTCAGATCTGTAATTCCAACACAAATGTCAGATGGAGAAGATTAACATCATCTCAAATGTGAGCTCATGGTCCCCTCCTATGACTTCTCAGAAAAGTCATTGTGACACTTTGGACTCCTGCTTTGTTTATCACAGTTCTTAAATTCCTAAGAACGAATTTTCGTCTGAGAGTAATTTTTCAACTGAAGAATCAGTTAGAAAGTGGCAAGCTAACTTGGATGAAGACTCCTCCCTGCTGAAGGGAATTTTTCTGGCTCTTTATTCTAGTTGTTTAGGGAGGTCCTAGCTCACTTGAGGGAGTTTCCTTTCAAAAAGAATAGCAACGAAAGTGAAAGAGCCTGGGCACTACAGAGCACTCTTGTTCACAATCAGGAGCTGGTTTGGATTCTGTGTTTTTGCAGCCCCTCCGTGGCTTTCTTCTCACCGTACAACCTTCAACGGAATTGTTCTGTGGGTTAACATACCAATTGAGAAAAGGTTTTTTCAAGACCCATATATTCATTTTGCTGCCCTCTACCAGGCATGGTCTGTGTCCCCCTGACCCATCATTTTAAATCCTCCATGGGTATTTCTGATTTAATGCTTGTTTAATTAATGCCAGTCTTGCAAGGCAAAATTAATGAAGTATGATTTGAAAAGAGCAATGGGAAAAGCACACTCAAATCCATCTCTTCAAAAATTATGAGTTCATGTCTTTCTGATGATTTAAGATCTGAAGATTCCATTACACAATGATAAACAGTTCATGACTTTCCACACTGACATAGGATATTCCAAAAGTGAAACTTCAACCATTTCCAGCATTGAATGCACTTGAAAATCTTTACTACTTTCAATGCTCACTTTTCTGGAATTAGTTTTTGTTTCTAATAAGCATAAATTTATACTGAAAATAATTTGTTTTAAAGGTTCCAAGAGTTGAAAATGAGTGTTTTGATAAATTTTGCTGCAGTAAAGCTGGGGCATTGACACCAGTGGGAAGAAATGGTGTTAGCATGCTTTTAAACAGATCCCAGTCATGTGTGTTTGTGTAGTGCTAGACCAGGGCATCTCCCCAGCAAAACCTCATACTTCCTGGCTCCTTCATCCTATTAAAACTTACTCAGTGAGCCATTTAATCAGAGATAAACCTTAATCTGTCCTGTGGACTTAGGATGTGTCACTTGGCATGTCAAGGAAACACCTGGCAGGGGACCTGCCATGCTTGTCCCCCAGCAGTGTGACCTGTAGTAATGTAAAATGGCTCTTAAAATGAGTGAAAATGAAGGAAGAGTGACTTGAAAAAGTCCCTCAGTTCCCGTTCCTCAGCCATTGCAGTGAAGGGGGTGATGGAGGTGTTTTCAGAGAGGATGTTTTCCAAGGCACACAAAGCAGAGCTGTCTGGTACCTAGCAGTTCTTGACTTTGATTTCTCTGCTGAGCAGCAAAGGAGGGTCATGTTTTTCATCCCAGCATGTAATTACAGTGCTGTAGCTGCTGAGAGGGAATGAAGCTGCTCCTCCTCCCCCCCAGCAGACACCTGAATGCTGCTCTTGGTTTGAGCTTTGCTACTCCAGCTATCAGTTCCTGCAGTGGATCCACTGAGTGTTTGGCTCTGAGAGCACAGTGGGAAATTCCTCTCTCCTGTCCTTCCTGAAGGGAAGGGGAAGTCCCTGCCCAGCTCTGCAGCCTCCCAGTTCATCTCTGGGGCATTGGTGCATTTAGCTTCAAGGCACAGGTCAGGAACAGGCTCACCCTGCCGAGCCCCCCAGTGAAACAGGCACAAGGAGCCTGCACAGAGTCAACCCTGCAGTGTGGTCCTTAGCCCTGCACATCAACATGTGCTGGACAGATCACATCTGGCTCCTGGGGTTTGTTCATTCCCTCATGGTGCCTGTGCCAGATCCCAGCCTCATAGTTTGCTGTCAGTTGTAAAGCATCTCCAATCCGTGAGTTCATTGTGATTTGTTCTGTCACGGGATCAGGAGCTATTTATCAGTGCAATCCCCTTTTGGCCTATGGTGTTACACAAACAACTGCCCAAAACACACCTGGGAATTAAATCAGTCAGACCTGACGTCTCTCTTTTAATGCCCCAAGCAGTGGATTTGATAAAAAGAGCAGGCAGTATCTGTGCATGGACGTGCCACAATCATGTCCAAAATGCTGTAGAAACAACACTCCAGATCTGACTTTGGATCTCTCCATTTTGGTTAAGAAAATACATAATTAAAAATAAATACCTTCTGCCTGTTAATATACTGTATATATTTTAAGCTTGTTCTTAACTTTTGTCAGTTATATAGGGGCAGGTCCAAAAGTATATTGTTCTTTGTGAGTGCTCATTATGAAATCTCTCTTTGAGAGATTTAGTATCATAAAATCACTGAATGGTTTGGGTTGGAAGGGACTGTAAAGCTCATCCAGTTCCAATCTGCCTGCCATGGGCAGGGACACCTTCCACTATCCCAGGGTGCTCCAAGCCCTGTCCAGCCTGCCCTTGGACACTTCCAGGGATGGGGCAGCCACAGCTTCTGTGGGCACCCTGTGCCAGGCCCTCACCACCCTCACAGGGACGAATTTCTTCCCAATATCCCATCTAAATCTGTCCTCTTTCAGTTTGAAGCCATTCCCCCTTGTCCTATCACTAGTACTTCTTCAGCTTTCAAGCACCAGGGGTTGTCACAAAGCACATCCCAGGAGAGCACCCACGTGTTACTCACTGAAGGAATACCCTTGGTTTCACTAAGGTGCCCTGACTCAAGGTTCCTTCTCGCAGTGGGGTTTTTTTAACACAAATCATTTCCATGTCATTGTTTTAATTTTGATTTCTAGTCCCATCACACAGAGTTTCTGTTTGACAGAAAGGTCTCATATTTCAACATTTCTGTTTGTCTTGAAGTGAAAGAATTTCGTGAAAGAAAAGTGAAAACACGTCATTTTGGAATAATTGAAACTACTTTATCATTGCAATAATCTATGTATTCATTGTAAGGGATACATGACTCTGCTTTCCTGTATTCCCCAGGGATCCCTGAAGTAGCAGGAACTCCTTTCAATTGCAGATTCCAAAGCTGGACCTGGCCCTGTGGCTGTTCTCTTATTATAAAACCAGTCTAGTGTGAAGCACTAGATGATGCTCCTGGGCTAGGGGAGCAAAGGGAATATTTATAGATGCTCTTAAGTCTTTTTCTGTGTTACACTAACAAAGTGATAATGTTGAAATAGGTTCATTGCAGTCTCAGCTCTGGAGAGAGCTGGGAGAAGATCCATAACACATCCATCTGCCACCACAACATTTCAGAAAGAGGAAGAATTGGCCCTGGCACACAGCAAAGCCTTGCTATGCAATCAGCTTAAGCCTTGAAGCATGAAATTTGATTTTCTTTACCATAGGTGAGTGCTTTTAAACTCCACTGCAAATGGAAGACAAATATTTCTCTTTAGGGCGCCAGTTGTGTATGCAGAGAAATTGCATTTTTTCGAGGCTTCTCAGCGAAGCATCTGTCACACAGCTGTCTGTCTTCATCTGGGGTACAGATTCCTCCTGGGACAGACAGTAACAAGGCTGTTGGTAGAGAAATGAAGGAGATTTCTGTTTCCTTGCTGAGGAATCTGCCAACCCACAGTCCTCTGTGCTGTTGGCATCACGTCCAGGGCTCTGCTCAGACGTGCTCTCCCACCTGGCAGCAAAATCCTGTGGGTGCAGAGGAACTGGGGAGAAGCAGGTGGGCATGATTTGTACTTCCATGAAGCCTCTTCCCTCTTCCTGGGAAACCAGGACATGATGGATTATTTGGACGGGCTGTGTCTTCTCTTGTCATTGAAAAAACCACTGAGTGAATTAAACTCTTGGTTATGTCCAGGAGAATCTATTTTCCTGCTGTCGTAGTTTGGTTTAACCTACAATGTTTGATGTGTGTTGAGGATGTGTGGATTGGACTTTGCATTTATATCAGCACAGCCCTCATGAGAACTCACTCATGGGAGTGGGGAAGAGGTTTGTTTGTATCTGCAGCTACTCATCTGCAGCAAGAGCATCACCGTGACATGGAAGGTGATACCCATGGCTGTGTGTGCACTTCCTGGGCTTATTTCCCCTGTGTCCTGCTGCTGTGGAGGCTTTGGGACTGCCTGGTGGCTGCTTTGTTCTGAGGAGTGGCACAGAAACATCGAGGGACTGCTCTGATCCACGGCATCTGGATCCAGCTCCTGGATGATTGATCAAGTGCTGCATACTTCACTACACACTCCTTTAAGACACAAAGATTCTTCCAGTGTTTCATTCATGTCTATTGAAAGGCTTCATGCCAGTAGAAAAACCCCTCTGCTCAGCCTTCCATCCTCTATGATTAGTATAAAAAGTAGGGAATAACAAGAGAATATTGTGAATATTGTGGCTGTTTTACCCTGAGTGAGGGACATGGGGGGAATTTCTGGGAGTGGCAGGCAGCGACTCTCATGCAAAAACCACTTTTAAATCCTTCAGTGTGGGGGTACCTGGACCACCTGGAATGTGGTTCTTTTCAGATTGACAGCTCTGAGTTCAGTGGGGCTGGCTCAGGGACTAGCCAGGACAGTCAGGGTGAGCCAGACTGTCCAGAGGCTCGTGAGCTGGAAACACGAGTCAGTGGAAGCCCTGCAAGACAGGAGGAACTTGAATTCCTGGTGGAGATTGCTGGGTTATCAGTGGGTTGGAGCAAAGCTGAAAGGAAACCTTGGCTGGGGTGAGTATGCCAATCACATCACGGTGGTGATAAACACTACACGTGCTTTATGTTATAAAGGTACTTATAAATGTCAATTGCAGACATTATATTAGAATTCTGTCTATCTGCATCTTTGGTGACCAGCTGGTATTTTCAGTGACACCTAACTGCAAAGGCATTTGGCTTCTGTCCCGAAAATGGGTCATTGTAGGGCAGGGAGCAGAAATTCCCCATAGCTGCTGCCAAAGGGAGTATTGAAGCAGCTCCAGGGCCAGTTTGCCACAAGAACAGAGACTGAATTGATCTGGAGCTAATAACAGATGGCAAATTTTGCCAGATGCAGGATGCTTCCTTGGGCTTGTACGGCACTGAAACTCAGTAACCGGAAAGAGCTCAAGGAGGAATAGAAAGCGAAGCAGTCTCCTGGGTCAGTATGCATTTCAGTTTCACCATTCCTACTCCAAACTTGTGTAATAGTTAACTGAAAAAAGACATTTTTAACCGTAACAATATTTAACTAAAAGCAAACTGCAGTGCACTTCATCGAGCTGCAGTATATTTACTCTTGGACCAAGATTTTTTTGCTTTTCCTCACTGATTTTCAACTTAAACTCAAGCTAACATTGATTGTCAAAACAAAACCTCGAGTATCTGGGAATAAAACTCATAAAACAAGCACTTCCCTGGGCTCTTTGAAGCAGGATTTCCTTATTTATTTGGAAAGGAATTTGGAAAAGGCTCCTAACAATACATGTTTAATGTGAACAATCTTAGAGAACATAATATTTTTTTTTGAAAAATCCCATTGGTTTAAGAGCTAGTGATTGCTACACAGCAATCAATTTGCTTGTTCTGGGTAACCCACAGCACTTGTCTTTTTCCATTAATTTTTAGCTAGCCCTGAGATGTAACTTAATACAGGAGTACTCCACCAAACAAACCCTGGAGACTTTTTCATATCTCAGCAGGCAAAACATTCCCAGCTTGTGTTTCCAGCTTTGTTCAGTCATTACTCTTGTTTGTCTGAACTCCATGACAATATCAGCAGATTAACTACTGCTCTGGTCACAGAGTTTTTAAGTAATCCATTAACCAGAAAAGTGATTCAGGTAATGCAAATAAAGGCCATCTGAAAACAAAATGTAAGATGTAAACACTTGGAAGTGATGAGATTGCACAGAGGTGCAAAGTATCCTTCATTGTTTTAGGTGTCTCCTCAGACCTGAGGGCACAGGATTCAAGAATCCCTTTCATTTTGGATGGGGATTCCAGGTGGACTTTTAGGGTTGTCGGGTCTTTCCACAGCTGGAAGCACAAGCCCCTCAAATTATTCTCTCTCCTTGGTGTAGCCACAGTTCCTGAACTGGGAAAAGGAGACACCACCAGCTCCTTCCAGGGGGGGAGAGGCTGTGAGAGGGGGCACCAAGGGCGAGTTCAAGGGTCTGCAGAGGGTCTGAGGCTTTGCAAATCCCCTCTGTCCCCACGTCTGCAGAGGAGCCAGGCAAGCCTTGAGCCCCTCAGAGCCTCGTGCAGCCACTTGTCCCAAAGTGTCCTTTGCAGGGCATGGCCCTTCCTGTGCTGCGCTGGACTGGGACAGTGACCACTGTGCAAAGACAGGTCACAGAGGAAAGGTAAAACCCCCAGTCTTTAAGAGGTTTGTGTTTGTTCTGGGTTTTCTGTGAGTTTTTTCACAGCAGTAACACCAAAGTTCTACAAGGGCACAGCTGAAATCACGACAAACTGCCTAAGGGCAGAGAAGAATGGAAGGAAACACTTAAAACAGTTTTTCTGCCAAAGAAAATGGCCATATGATGACATCATCTTGATATAGGTGACCTTTTTAAGTTTATAAATTTCATTTGTAGATGTAATAAGGAAAAAAAATCAGATTTTATGGTGAAGGAGGAAAGATTGGAAATAGAGGAATTATGTGCTGGGGGTTCAAACATAAGCCAGATATTAAAGGAATCCAGACTTGCCTGTAAAATATTTTGCAATAGTAAAATAATTTCCAAACTTTTAAATGATGAGTGTTGGAAACTTGTTTTGGCAGAATCAGTACATGAGATTGCCATGGAGAAGGCTGGGGAAGATGTTTGGACCCTTATTAAAGCTACGTGGACATAAGCAGATATGCAGGAGTGCAGCTCGAGGTTTATGTTTCATGCTAATATTACCTGACTGGGTAAGATTTTGCTCTTCTTTAGTTTCCTGGATAATTTTGGGATTTGGGTATATACTGGTTTAGCTGGTTAAAGATTTGTGGGGTTTGGGATAAGAAAAAATTGGAACTGTTGCAACAGAATGTTTGCATTAAAAGAATAAATGCAAAAGTAATCTCTGTATAATTAGGAAGAATTATCACCAAAGGGCACTTGAAAAATAATTGATGACTGCAATCAGCCACTAAAATAGTTCTTCAGCACAGTTGGATTGTAAAAATACCTCCATGACTGACTTAATTAAAACAATTACCAAGGGACTTGCCTTGGCTTAAAATAATATGTCCCTTTTTATGACTTTTGGAGGCAGGTGAACTTGATCTTGTCTTCTCTAAGGCTCCTGTCCTGTAACATATTTGGGACAATTAGGTCCTTAATCACCTAACAAAGAAATATCACTCACCCTGGCAGCAGAGAGCTGTTCCCAGCACAGAGATTGTTCTGGTGTGTGACTCAAGGGCTTAATTTAAAAAAAAAGGACCTTAATGATGCAGATGCAATTTTGTGATAGGAAAACACCAGGAGACGATGATATGGCCTCACAAAAATAACTTCCCTCCCTCTGCTGGTGTGGTTGGTGTCAGTGGCAGGAGCGGGATGTGATAATTGGAGAGGATCTGACACCCATCTATCCACACAAAGCACAAATGGGGAGCCGTGATTAGGAGAGGCAGTGAGGTGTTAGATGTGCTCACTCCTTCTCAAAGGGAAAAAGCTCCACTTCTGCCTTCTTCCCATCTTGTTCCTGACTCTGTGGTCTTGCTGCTCACCTTGTGTCAGCTCTGGTGCTCATCAGAACCAGTCACCAGGAAGTTCTCTACTGGGCTGGCAACCAGGACTGGCTCAGTGAAGAGCCCACAAGCCCAGGGCAGTGCAAGGAGAGGTGGGAGCCAGTGCCAGGGTGAGGATGACCCTTCCCTGGCCATGAGGAGGGCTCAGCTGCCCATCCAGCACCAGCCTTGGCCACTTCAGAGTGTTTTTGTCAGTGCAGAGGTCGGATCAGGCTTATCTTCAGCCACTGGCTTTTGTTGAGTTGGTAGTTTAAAGGAAAAGAGTCAAGGAATGGCTTTCTCATCACCCCTGCCATGGTTTTTTAATGAGTGCTTTCAGGCTGCTGAAACTCTCCTGTCACAGAGATTTGTGAGGAAAAAAATCCTACCTGTTATGTAACACTCATTTTCGGGAAAAAAAATGAGAAACATATTTTTATGAGAAAAAAAACCCTCATGTTCTTATCAGAAACACAATGGTTATTTCCTCCAGTGAGGATACCATTGGTTTTATTTTCCTTTTCTTTGTTACTAGCAGTTTCATATTTAGCTTCAACGTTCTCTGAAGGGCGTTGTCCACAGAGCCTCAGTTCAACCTTTCTGTTTCGGTCACCAGCCACATCCTGGCACAAACCTGTGCCAGGTGAGACCTCAGTCAGACACAGCTCCAGAGAAATCACCAGCAGCTTCCCTGAATTGGTGCTTTGACCGTCCCAGTGGGAATATCCATTTACAGTTCCCACTTCTTCTCACTGAAAGAAAAGTTCGGTTCCCCAGACAGGTTTGTAGTGTGGTCACATGGAGGGTTTTGCTGACCTTCAGAGGTGAGGAGGGCCAGGGCAGGGTGAGAAATCCCATCCAAGGCTGTGGCCCGAGCTCCCTTGAGTGAACAGGCTGGGAAAATGGGTCAGTCCCTTATACACCTCCTTCCACCTCAGCTTCCCACCCAGATGTCAGGAATGTGACTGATGTTACTCCCCGCCAGCAGCCAGCTGTGCAAAGGATATCTGCCTTATGCAGGGAAACACAGATCCTTCTCCCATCTAACACCTTCTACAAACTTCAAAGTGGGGGCCTGGGAAAGCACCTCTTGGCTGGAATGTTGGGGTAGATGTGCATTTTTAACATGAGGCCTTTGAACTCATTGTCATCGACCAAAACTACAGAATGGAGAGTGAAAATGCAAACTTTTTCTGAGCAGTGAGATTACTATAGAGCTCATCACCGTTTGCCAATGCTTCTGCTGACTGCTGATAGCTATGCAGGTTTTATTTAAATTCAGGATAGCAGAAAACAATGAGGTACTGCCACAAATCCAGACAGAAAGTTTATTAGGATTGCCCAAGAGCTGCTGGGAGAGAATACCCAAAAAGTGCTCATAACTTTGATTTCTTTTCTTTAATGTCCCTTCCTCAGAAACATTTACCACCACTGCCCCTCTGTCACATGGAAGAGGTGCTGTTTAGTTTCTGTCACTTAAAACTGATAAAGTGTCCACAAACAAGGGAGGCTTCTTTAGAGAGCCCCCTTTTTTTTGCAGCTGGTTTCGTTGGCCTTGCAAGATATTAATAGGGAGGAAGTTAGAAATATTTTATAAATACATAAATAGTCTGTTTATTATGCTCGTTTCCTATTTCCTTGCTCAGAAACGGTCTCAGGGTCACTTGAGGCTGTTCCTGGAGATGCACAGCAGCTCTCCCCGGGCTGCCGTGCCTCCTGCAGGCTCACATTTGCCACCCGCCGCCACATTCAGATTGAATCAGATTATTTCAGAAAGAATTACACGCAGTCCTGAAAAGGGTTGTGTGCAGGTAGGGCAAATCAGATACGTCCCGAACATTTATTGTAGTAATTTGTTTGGGGTTTTTTGTGCTTGCCTTGCACAGCCACACAGGTATTTACTCTCCGGGGAGCACAATGGCTGGATGGGGATAGCAGACATTGCTGTGATAATATATTTGCAACTCATTGGCAGGACAAAGCACTAAAGCCCTTTGAAGCTTCCCACAAAGAATTCGGCACGGCTGAGTCAACCAGGGGAAGGGCTGGGGTCTGGGTCTGGGGGAGGGCTGCGGCAGCAGGAGGTGGGAGCTGGCAGGAGATTTTTGGTATGAAGAGAAGCAGATGTGAACACAGGGGGTGGCCAAACTCCCTTTCCAAGCACCGCTTCCTGCCTGCTGAGGAGGCACATTTTCGTTTTGAAAGAGCTGAGTCAAGCCCCAGTATTGCAGAATCGAAGCTCCTGAGATGGGTTTTGATGCTTCCTCTGCCTGAGCTCACAGAGGAATCCTCTTCTCTCCACCAAAGCAGTGCCAGCTCTCCTGCCTCACTGAGGGCTGTGTAGGAACGGGCTCCCATCCAAACAGGACCAGTGCTGATGCCAGCCCAGATTCAAGTCTGAGTATGGATCAGCAATGCTCCATCTCTGCTAAATATGCCCCTGAGGCTGGTCTCTGATGCCCAGCATCAAAAACAACATTGCAGGAAGAACAAGAGAAACGCCAGAGTTGCAGGAATCGGGTCGATTCTGTTGCCTTTGGGAATTTTAACGCTGTCTGCCACAAGGAGAAAGACCTGGGAGAAGCTGTGTGCAACCACTCAGCAAGTTGCTTTAGGTTTTAAGTTTCTTTGTGTTAAGAGTCAGCTTTCTTCAACACTGAATCTTTTTGAAGGTTAGAGGCAGTGATTCATAGAGCCATCAACACCTTACTCAGAAAAGAACCTGTTGCACGTCAAAATAGGTTTAATAACCTCTTTCATTCTCTTGCAAGTCTCTCCTTCAGAGTAGCAATATTGCCAGCCAGCTGACTGCCAGGGTCTCCCGAGTGTGATTCTTAAAATGCAATACAGCAAATTCCCCAACTGAAAAAATGCTCCAGAGGCAAGATTTGTAGGAAAACCCCCATAACTTCTGCTTAATTTGCACTTTGCAAATCAAAAGAGGGGCCTGAAGGGTAGGCTGCATTCCTCGTTTGTAATCCTGGCTTGCTGTGGGTCTGACTCAGGCTGTGTCTGATCCTTGAGGTCACAGGGTGGTTTTAACTCCCAATTTGCGCGTGAACGAAGGAGTTCAGTGATGCTCCATGTTTAGGCATGACTTGCAAACATGCAACAAGTGGAGAATGTGCCTGCAGTGTGACCCTTCAGCTGCTGGTGCTCACCTGCACTAGATATATCTCTATATATAAATTTATTGGTTTATTGGGGAGTTATTGGTTCTCTTCATGCCCCTCCTTAGAGCCAGTCGTGTTGTAACAACCTCCACAGGCCCAGAGCTCTTGTCACTGCTTATGGTGGAGTGCATGGAGAGAGAAAAAAATTGTCTCTGACCACAAGATTTCTTGGCTGAATCTGGCTGGAGGCTGAATGCCTGCACCCTCCCACAGCGACAGGCTGACAGGTTCCCACAGGTCTGGAGAGAAAAACATTTGTGTTTTTCTGAGCTCTGAGCTTCTTACTGGAGTTTTTAGGGCTGGAAATTTACCTTTGTTTACTTTAAGAAGCCAGCATTTGTGAATCTGTCCTTGATTAATCTCCTGTTTCTGAGGAGGTGTTTCTGTAGACAGCATCAAAGTGATGGAGATGTGAACCAAGGGGAGATCTGCCAGTTCAGAGCTCCTGAGAGCTCCGCTGGGCTCTTTGTCAGATTTCTCCTCTGACTTTAGCCAGATTATTCAGCTTTTCTTCCACACTGTGTCCCTGTCTTCAAGGAGACCATCAGGTGGGAGGAATCCCAGAACCCAATCCCTGCCAGGGGGACTGTGAAGAATTCATCCCTGAAGAGCACTTTGTGGGAATTGAGTTTTAAGGCTGAGTTACTGACACATTGACAAACCTCTGCTTTCTTTTCACAGGGAAGGAATGTCACGAGAAACAGACTGTTTAAAAACCCCACTAATCAGATAATCCTTGAACATGGTGCTGCTCCAGACTTGAAGTCTTCATATCTGTATGGATGTAAATGTCTGTGCTATGAATGAATGAATGAATGCACACTCCTACTTTAACCTGCACACAGACATTGGAACACATGTACATATTACAGATCTAATTCCTCCCAGTGTATGGTAATCCTGGTTTGGTGCACTTAGCAAAACTTTGATTTATTGTGCTTTAAATACTCTGAATGACATTCATCCCCAGATGGAGTTCTGCTGTAGTTGAGACAAATATGTGTTTTGCCTGTAGGACACCTGCTACTGCACTTTCTTAACATGGAGAATGTTCATTTTTCAAGCAAATACTGTTGACTGTTTGGTAAGCGTGTAGCTCTCCAAAATTCTTGTCAGGTTACTTTGTCGTTTCTGACATCCTGGAGCAGAGGTTTGATGTATGTTTAATGTGCATTTACAGTCACCTGGAGAATTTGCAGTTCTTGGAAAACATCTTGTATTCACCTCTTTCTTTTTCTCAGATTTATGTTGGTAGAAGGCGTAATATCCAACCTGGCTTCCAAAGTTTCTCACCTAATTTCTGCATTTTGGTGGAGTCTCAACTGTTACAGCAGGGTGCAAAAGTCTTGTGAGGGTAAGAGAAAGTGAGCAAGGTGTAAGAGTTGGGTGATCCTAGACAAGATATTAATCTTCTGAGCAGAAGCGTTCAGGTGCAGGAAGCTTTACCTGAAGTAAATATAAAGGCTTCAGGTTGTATTCAGATTAAGGCACTGTTATCAATGCTGACAAATCTGTGTAGCTGCAGAAAGGTTTGTGCTTTATCCTGACAAAAGGCAACACCAGCAAAAAGGTCAGCCAGTGGTCACATCCTGGAGCTGAATGCTTTCACAGGCTGAACCTTTGTGCCCCAAGCAGCACAAAGGTTTTTAAGGTACCTGCTTCTGAAATCTGGTTTTCAAAAGAANCTATCTATCTGAAGCATTTCTTCCTAGCCATGGCAGTTTAACATTGCTGTGGCTCAGTTCAGTGCTGCATGGAGGGAACACAGCAGGGCTGTGCTGCTGGCAGCTGAGATAATCTAGTCACGACTTGCTGTGACTCTCCTGTTATGAAATCACTGGTACTGGATAAACACAGGACGTCTGCCTTCCATCCCTTCTAACACCTCCTTTCTGACTGCAAATAAGTGCTCGCTGTAGCACTGACCTGAACTGAAAATTGTAAATTTGCAGGTGGCTGAAGACACCACAGAGCTCTGCACTGAGACATCAGGGATAGGAGTGATCCCTGCAGGAATCCCAGAGGAACAAGTTGTGCTGGGGACTCACCCAGATAATGGGATAATTGGGGAAAAATGTTGTGCCCTTCAGGAATACAGTGAAGAGTCTATTGGAACAATGTTAGGGTGTAACCTTACCCTGCAGCAAGGCCAAGGAAATGGCTTGTGGATGCTGCACAGGGACTGTCCTGTCACTCAGCTGCTCCCACTGCCTCCCAGGAATCAGCATTCACCTGTCCCTGCCCTGGGCCAGCCCACAGAGCAAAACAAGAAATGGCAACAGCTCCACGTAAACAGGGAATAATTTCTTTTGGCAGTTTGCTCCCTGACTGGAGTTTCCCCAAATGTTTTGTTTTCACAGCTGATGGTTTTTGGGTTGAAATACGTGTGAGTGTCTTTGGGACCTTGCATTGGATGTGGGCCTGCCCTCGTTCCAATTCACAGCAAAAGCCCCATGAGCTGCAGCAGGAACAGGCTCGTTTTATGGCTCACAGCCTGGAAATACTCTCCTCAGCACAGCGTGGCTTTCCAAAACTGGATGTGATCAACAGTATCACTGCAGTGTTTTGTTAGGTTAGATGGCCAAATAATCTGCCAAGAAGCCAAATAGAGACATGCTTTCCTTTAAAGTTAGTAAAAAATGCTTTAAAAAAAACAGGTGAAGAGTTGCCAAAGGTTCCTTGAGTTTTAAGTCTAATGAATATTTGCAGTTTAGAAATTATTTACTCTGGCTGGATTTGTGGATCAAACAGGAGAAAACTACCTTGACTTAAAAGTCAAGGAAAAGTACTTGTCTTTTTTATATATTTCAACTTTCAGCTCTGATGGACTTAAAAACAAAGCTCTGGTAATGTGTTTGTGTATTTGTCTCAGCCCGTAAAGATAATCTTAGCCCTCAAGGGCTTGCAGTCAAAATCATTTCTTTGCAGCTCCTTGGGTACATTAAAACAAGCTGAGCAGCACCGATGGAAGTGTTGTGATAGTTCACCTCCACTGTACTTGCTGGGCTGATGTCTTAAAAGAAACTCAGCTGGGCATGGATAATTAAATCTGTTGCTGCTGTCAGATTAATAGGAGGAATGTCTTTCTGTTTCAAAAGCTTTTCACCAATTGCCCCTGTAATCACAGAAGGATCTCTCAGTAAAGCACCCGAGGTATTCAGGGAATGGAGAACTGCACCCAGCAAGGTGCTCTATCTGATCCTGTGCCTCCCCAGTCCCTCTGCTGACAAAGCTGTCCACTCTTGTGTGAAATGCTGATGTGGGAGGGGGATTCCTTGGCTCCATCCCTCCCGACATTTTCAATGCATTTCCCAGGCCTGATTTTCCATCCTGCAGTGTAAAATTAATTTTGATGAAATCTTGAGTGAATTAAACTGCAACACAGCGATCTCCTTGCTCATATTTGCTGCCTGCCTGATTTAGTGGAGAAGAAGCACTTGGGCATGCCAATTATCCTGTCATTTATTTGCCTTGTGCATCGTGCCTTTGGCTACTAGAATTAAACTGGAAAATACAATTAAAAGCATTAGCTGTAGCAGGCATACAAAAAAATATCACTACATGCTTGACAATGTTCTCCTTCATATTGTTAATCCCTGCAGATCTACCTGTGCTATTAGATTTCATATATAGATTTTATTTTTCTCAGAAGACTACATTAATTGGAATGAGCATTCCTGTTTGTATAAGGAAAGAAAAGGAAGATGTCACCACGCTGCAAAGCCTCACCTGACTTTTCTTGGTGAGTATGGTCTAAACTTGAATTGAGCAAATATTATTCAGGCTTCAAAATGTTTGCAGATAGCTGGACAGTGTTGTTAGGTAATGTGTTTGGCTTGCTGCACCGTGGAAAATATTTGTGTGTAAACTCAAATTGTTATGTAAACACAAACTTTTAGATAAACAAAGTTGGTCTGTGATGAAAAGCAGAGAGAGGCAGCTCAGATGGGATCTGGGCATCTGGATCCTTCCTCCTTGCACAGCTCAGCAGGGAGAATGGACTTGAGAGCCACGCGAGTGGTATCTTGCAAGGAGCAAACCTAAGTGCTGAGAGCACAAATGTCCCTCACTCTTCATTCCCATATGAAAATACATGATATGATAAAGAAAAGCAAAAGCCTTACACAGAAAGCAGCTACAGCAAGTTGGAAACCAGTGCTGCTGAGCACAGCACTGAAATTTCTGTAGTTCTTTCCCTGTGAAAATATTTTGGGGGGAAAAGGTTCCTGACAAGAAAAGAAAACCTGAAATGATATTAACAGTGCAAACCCAGGTTATTTGCTTTATCAGTGAAATTGAGAATCCACAGATGCCTTATACTCGTGGCTCTCTTATGGCCTTCTTTAGGGTGAGAATATATTCACTTATGGCCTTCTTTATGGTGAGAATATATTATTAGTCATATAAATAGTTCACAAAACACTTTAAATACATACCTCTTAACCTCTAGTAGAAACACACCATTACAAGAAAACTTTATTGCCAAGACCTCACAGAAATCCCTGTCACCCTCAGTTTGAACCTCCTCTCTACCTGTGGCTGCCACCAAGAAAATATTTCCAAAGAAAACAAATGTCTAAAGAAACAAGGGCGGGAGAAATAAAAGGGTGAGAAAGAAAGACAAATCTGGACAAGTCCAACTGAGTGGTGACATGTCTGCATCTCCAGTGAGGTGATGGAACCAGGCTGGCACCTCTGCAGAGTTAAAAACACACCAGGCTGGAGAAGGGTGATGTTCTCCTCACCCAGGGCCTGCATTTCCAGCCCTGCATGCTGTGCTGCATGCAAAAGTCCTAAATGCCTGAGACGTTAAATCCCAGCTATAAATAAAAAAAAAAAGCTGAAATTACAGGCATTTAGTGGAAGAACAGTTTTTTAAAGAATGGTAGTGCCAGGAGCAAGATATCTCTGGCTGTGTGCTGGTTGCAACATTTTATCGTTTCTTGTTAGTCCCGATAAAGGCTGTAAAGAAGTGTATAAACCAGGCAACCTTGCCCGGCTGGACTTGTTTCATTTAACGATTACTGCTCAAGGTAGACCAGAGAGAAAACAGAAATGAAACTCTCTACACCCAGGGCAAACAAAACTTCAGGTTCACGAGATCCTTCAGAGCACACTGAAGTAGTCTTTTCCTGAATCGTAAGGGGTTTGGTTTTCGCTGGTTAGGTCTGGATACTTTCAAGAAGGTTTTGCTAGAGGGCAGAACTGTCTGATTTGCACAATTCCCAACATTTCCCAACATTTCTCAAGATCCCTGTTCAGTGCTGCTACCTCCTGGCTCCAGGAGGGCAGGGCTGACTGAGTAAACAGGCAGGGCTTTTTGGCCAGCCGCCTTCCTTATTAGCTGTGAGCAGCAGATTGTTTAATATTTGAAGCACTCTGCTGAAACCACACTGGCTCATTTATTTCCAAACATTTCAGGGAAAGGGAAACAAGCTGAGTGGAGGGGTGGAGCAGATAAGCAGCCGTGTTTTTCTCTCCGTGGCTAAGTATTTTATTGATACTGTGGAAAGCACCAGCTCTAAATTTTACCTTACCTATGCGCGTTGCAATTTGACTACTGAGAAAAGTAAAGTAAAATCCCACTTATACCCTGCTTGTTTGTGCCAGTCACTTCTCTCTTTGCTCTGGTCTCAGAGGTTCCTTCACCAGCACATCAGATGAAGCAGCTACAAATAATGTGGGCAAGAGTTTTCTAATCTGAGTTAGGTGCATCCCTATTGAAACCTCGCTGACACAGCTTGAGAGGTGCTCACAGACCCCTCTGGCCGGGGAGCAGCTCCTGCTGTTGGGCTCTTGGGGTTCCCCCTCTGTCAGCTGTGGCCCCAGAGCTCTCAGGACAATGTCAGTCTCTCTGCTGGATTCAGCAGACTGTTGTTAATGTCCTAAAATGACAATATGTCGGTCATCTAATTCCTTCCTTAATAAATAGCTAAGTCTCCTCGACTGTGAGGAGTGTAATATTTCCAGAGGATTCTCCATGCTCCCAAGCCTGCAGCAGCTTGGTGTTGTAGGAGCATTGTCAAGGGAGGAAAGAGCAAAGCTGCTCAGTTAGAACAAGTGCCAGCCCTGGTGCCAGCCCACTGGTTGCTGGTGTATTTGTGTCCTAAAATCCTTGCCTGAACAAACACTGCTGACACTGTGGGGAGCGGGAGCATTCTGCAATGCCTTGCACAGGAGACATGGAATGTGTGCAAGCCCTGTGACTGAATCCCAGCCTCAGGCAGCTCCCCAGTCTGAGAGACCATCTCTGCCGACTAAATTCCCAATCTCTTCCTGCAAGCCTAAACAAGGAAACGCCTCCATTGTTTTGCGTCGTCGCCAGTTTCTGAAGAGCTGGCCCGTGTCCAGGCCTGAGGGAAGCAGGGACAGAAGGGGTGGAATTCCCCTGCCCCACCTGGAGCAAACAGCCGCCCCTGCCCATGGGAGAACAACTGCTCCCAGACCTACTGGAGACACAAAAGTTTAGCCCAGCTGAGCTTCAACCCCTGCTGGCTTGGTTCCTTTGGAAACTCTCCTCTCCCCAAGCTCGATGTTTTCCTTCCCACCTGTTGTAGTCCTAGAAACGTAGAATTTGGGGTTTTAACGTATGGTAATACATATGAGTCAAAATAGAGGATTTGGGGTGTTGTCTTTGTTCTTCTTCTTCACCGTCTTCTTCTTCACCTTCTTCTTCATGGGTTTGGGTGGTTTTCTGTAATTGGGTGAAAAAGGTCTGCATTGTGAGCCTTGGGTGGTCATTACTAGGTCAAAAACATAAAGAATATAGGTGTTACCTTGGTATTGGGTAATTATCACTTAAAAGACCTTGGAAAGAGCTAGAAGCACTCCATTTTACCTCATTTTTCTAGCTTGCTAATTAAGTTCATGTCTGTAAATACTGTAAATAGATAAAATATAATAAACATTCCAAGTCCAAACTCGACATCTTCGTTTCCCATGTTATTCATTCTGACCTTGGCAGAGGAAAAGAAGGCAAAACCTTTACACCCACTCAGTAAAGATCCCCTGGTTCCTGAGACAGCCCTTCGGGAAAGGATGAAGTATTAACAGGAAAATCACCTTCTGCTTTAACTTGTTATTCATCTGGAAAATAAATGACTTCAGCACTTCGTTATGGGTCCTGGCACAGATTAGCTTTTAATGATTCCTGTGTCCTGATTGATTTGGAAGTGGAAAGATAGCTGGTTTTGCTCCCAGCTCCAGCTTTGGGAACTGAGACTGGGTCAAGGTGAGTTGCTTGGATGTTTGCAAGAACAGTGTGGTGAGTGTCTGCTGTCAGCTGGGACAAGGAGGTGCTGAGTTAACCCCACTGCCCTTAACCGACTGCAGCTCAGCAAACAACCCTGTTGAGGAAGGTTTAGGAGGAAGAACATGCAGCTGTGTTGGCTCTGCTGTATTAACATGCAAACAGCAAATGGCTTTTTACAGCTCAGGAGATACAAACACATACAGCCCAGTGATAAAAATAAACGCCACTCAAGCTAAAGTTGCATTTCAAAGTGACACTAAAGAGTAAGTCAGAATTGAGATTTGCATTTTGGAGTGAAGGCCCAATTTGTACAAATGTACAAAATGTACAATATGTGATCTCTGATTAATCACCTGGTATTTCAGCAGATCACACAGGACCTCAGCTAAACAGTTGTTTTTTTGTTCCTAAATCCAGGCTTAGACTCCAGGACATTGCTGTGACTGTGAAGTAACAAGTGGCATCTTCCTTCCCTTGACTGTCCAAACCTTGACCACCAAAATCAGGATTTGCAATGGTATGGTATTTGGGAAGTCCTATTGCACTTGTGCAGGGGAACTGGTTATGAAAAAATAGGAATGCAAAAGGAAATTGGGAGTTTTGGAAGGGGGGGGGGTTGCAGGTTTTGGGTTTTTTTTGCAGGGGTTTTTGGAGCGCCAGCACTGGGTGCAGGCCCTGACCCCTCATGCTGAACCTCTCCAGCTGCACAGGGAGATGAGGAGGCATGTCTGACTCCTGCCTTTCAATGCTCCTCAGCACAGGACTTTTTGGGGGAGGAAAAAGACCCTCATGAATAGATAGTCACACCAAACATGCCCTGCTGCTTTGGTGAGCTGTTCTGGCTTTGCAGTGCTCCATAACCCACGGCGCATTTGTGGATACGATGGCTGCTAATGCAGCATGGAGCAGGTGGGCTGGGTGTGAAAAACACCAAAGGTAACTCCAAACAAAGCTAAAGTAACTCAAACCCTAGCTGCTGGCTGTGCCATGGAACCCTCCCTGGCTCCCACAGGCCCCAGAGCAGAGTGTCAGGGCTGCTTTGCCAGTGGGGTTCTTGGAAAGCTCATCTCCTCCCAGCATCAGGAGCAGGGTGTACGAGGGCTGTAAAAGCTGCTTTTTTTCTTACAATGATTGCCTTTTGCACCATTAAAAGAGCAGAGATGGCACAGCACGAGGCCAGAAATAGCCCCACTTCTTCAGGTATTACCCTGCACCATTTCCAGGGGCACTCACAGCTCTCTGTAGGTTTTTGGAGATGCTGGTCTCATGTAGCCCTCACTGACCCAGAAGATGTCTGGGTTATGGAGATAACCCTGAAAATACAGCTCTCCATGAGCATGGAGATAGCCCAGAGATGGAGACAGCCCTGAAAATACAGCTCTCCATGAGCATGGAGATAGCCCAGAGATGGAGACAACCCTGAAAATGCAGCTCTCCATGAGCATGCCCCATGCCCTGGGCACAGAGAAGCAGATTTCCCCTGGGTGCACTCCCTCACCCTTCTGGCTCTGCAGACATGCTCGGGCAGCTGCAGCAAACCCGGGTCACTGCACACACCCCAGCTGGGTCCCAGGGTCTGAACTAACAGCCACATCACCTGAAAAACACCCTCACAGCCTGCCAAGGGCTGAATCATTCACGCTGAGGAACCACAGAATGTTTGGGTTGGAAGGGACGTTAAAGCTCATCTCGTTGCACCCCGTGCCATGGGCAGGGACATCTTCCACTGGATCAGGTTTCTCAAAGTCATGGCCAAGCTGGCCTTGGACACTTCCAGGGATGGGATATCCCTGGGATGGAATGGTTACGAGGGGCTTGTTTGTTTGGGGCAGGGTTTTTTTTGTGAGAACTCTGAGTAATCCCTCACTGGCACGACTTTTCTGCCTTGTCTGTGCATGAATTCACAAGTCACGGCTGGGATGCCCCAAACGTTCAGCTGCAGTTCCCACAATAACACATTCTGTTTGACACGGTGCTCTTAGAAATTGCTGCAGCAGACGCTGCTTTAAACGCTCCCTCTGCTGGCTGTGCTGCAAACGATTGTCTTTGGACTAAAAACCTCAGACTGAAACTCAGATTGTCGGGAAACCACTAGGTTAACAGTAAGAATTCCCTTTATTCCTTCACCTCACCCTGAATCCCACACTCTCAGTGTTTGTGGGAGAGGGACTTTTCTATAACACCAATTATTATTGCTGATTTGGGTCTCTTAATATAAAATTTATTCTCTCCTTTAACAAATTTTGCCTCTCCTATATCCCTAGACCGTCTTACGATGGGAAGTGTTGGGGTTTGAGATTCTGCCTCAGAAAGGAATAGCTGTTGTAATGGAAGTATGTAGTGTTCTCTACATTTTATAAAATCAGAAAAAGTTATTTAAAATATTGTTTCTGTAAAAACAGCTTTAAAGGAGCTATTGCAGGGTGGGGTTTTTTGTTTGGTTGGTTTTAGTGTGATTTTTTGGTTGGTCTTTTTTCTTTTTTATTTTGCCTGTCTTCCTGCTGAATAGTTGATAAACCCTTTAAAATGTCATAGAAAATAATTTGGAAAAAAATATTAGATTTATGTTAGGGGTGATTTTAGTCTCATATTGATGAGGTATTGCCAGCTATTTAGATGACATTTACAAAAGAAGTAAATGGCTTTGGATTCGTGGCAGAAAAACTGGAAGTAGGAGCAAGGAGAAAACGTGTGTCTCCCCTGAGAATGAACAAAATTAAACATGGCTCAGCTCCAAAGAGTTTCCTAAATGTGAGTCAGGGAGCAGAAGCCAGCCAGGCAGGATGCAGAAGGATTTTGGGATCCAGCTGTGTCGGGCACCCCTGGGTCAGGCCCAGCCCTATGGGGCACTCGCTGCTGCTCCAGCTGTTGTGGGAGCTGGGAAGTTGGGCACAGGGCCAGCCAGGCACGGGATGTGGGCACAGCCACACTCCCCGCCCTGCCTTGCCAAGCCCTGCACAGTCTGTTTTATGACATCTGAGAAAACATCACTGGAAAAAAATGTTCTATGTGGCCCAGCCTGTTTTTTAATGCACTCAATTTCATGCAAGTAGGAATGTGACTCTTGCTGGCTTAAAAAATAGGGTAATAAGTCCTTTGAAGCATTTTTCCCCACGACTTTTTTTTTTTTTTCAGCAGGAGGAAAGCTTTGTATTCTGTGAAAGGCACAGGAGCCTGCTGGGCAAAATGGGAAACCCCTCACATTAGGGTATTTCAAAAGCAATGCTGCTGTGATCAATAAATGAGAGAGCAGGGGCAGAAAATGGGTTCCAGGTCAGAAAAAAAGAATGTGAAAGGAAGGCAAACAGGAATGGAAAAAGAACCTGGACTTTTGCTGGCTAAACCAGATTTCACACATACACATAACCTACTGACACATAAAAATGTGTTTATACATCAGAATGGAGAATATGAGTTTTGCTGTTTATCTTGAAGATTAACAGCACCAGTGCAGGTTTGTCCACTCCTCAGCACCAGCAGATGTGGTCACCATTAACCATTTGGCAGAAATGAAGTACAAGGAGGTGACCCTCACAGCCCAAGGGCACAAAGAAATCTTCTGCCTTGAAAACAATCAAAAATCAGATTAGAAATGGTCAGAAATACAAAACCAGTGATCCTGGGAAAAATAAAATAAATCACAGGTATATTTCATTTTATTTATTTGTTCTTCATTTTGATAGCACATCTCAAATCACACTTGGTAATGAGATCTTACAAATCTTTTCCCTGCTCTGTGACAAAAAGCAAAAACCAGTCATGCATAAGGTATTGAATGCATTCATATCAAGTATGTTGTATTTTGGGCTTTTGAACATCATAAATATGAGAACATTAAACCAGCTGGTTTTAGATTTATTTTTGACAATATCATTGTTACAGATCATAGCAGCTTAAAATGTTTAAGTCAAGTTTACCTGCTTCCAATATTTTTATTTTTATAAGTTTCTAGTAAAGTTTGCTAAGAGATTAAAAAATATAGAGGCCCAAATACTATAAAATAATGCTTTAAAGATGAAGTATTTCTATCTAGTTTATAGGGCTTAAAACTCACAATGGCCTTTCTTCTTTGACTGGGAATACAGTTCTGGAATTACTTAGATGAAGGTTAGGAAATTCAACTTATTTGTGATGTTTATGCATCATGAAACCTCTTGAAAGAGGTCTGGGCTTCCAGAAATGTTGAACACCCATCCTTTAAGAGGTCCTCAGCTAGAGTGACAAAATCTCCATCTATTCCTGCAAATATCAGCCCAAATACTGGGGACACACTAATATAGTTCTCAGGTCTATGAAAGCAGGATAAGAATGAATATAGGTTCTGTTATGCAAGATTTTACCTTTTTTTTTTTTTAAGCTGTCATCTGAATGCTTTGATAGCCATCAGGAACAAGATATTTTTGCAATAGAGGGATAGAGTCTAAGTGTAGAGAGGGGAGAAAAGCTGCCTATGAAAGGTATCTAACCAAAATCATGATAAGAAAACAAACTTCTTGAACATCTCCGAAAAGACTTTACCATGCACAGGTGAAATACTGCTACAAACATTTGCTCTGATTCTACATCGTGCAAAGTGCCCTAAACTGCTTTGTGAAATAACCAAGGGATCAAGGTGCAACATGTGCCTGAGGAAACACTTTGAGTCGGGGAAACCCAGGAAACAAATCCAGGTGGTGTGAAATGGATTAATCTTAATCCCTTGCTATCATGCATCCTCTTTTTCTGTAACCCTGAGTCAGTCCCTAGGAGCTTGTAGCAACACAGCAGGAAACAACCCTAAACTTTCAATCTGGGGCAAGGGGACTGCGTGCAAAGGAGAGCAAAGCACGAGAACAGGAAGGCTGGCTTGGGACTAACGCTCACTTCAAGGTTTACACTGAATTTCCTCAGTGCCTTGTGTGGCCGTGCACTAAAAGGTCATTTTAGAGCTGGAACTCAGACCTCTTTTTTTCCCCATGTTGTAGGATCCCTCAGGTATCTCTGCAGCTCTCGGGTATTAAACCACGTGGCTGCAAGATGAAAGCAGTCCAGATGCTCTGACAGAAGCAGTTAATACTGTACATCACATCCACGTGGTGCTGTGACCTCAGCTGTCACACCAGGCTGCCGACGGCTTCGTAAACACGTTCACTCCAGTTATAAACTCACTACCATTTCTTGTGCCAAGACTTTAATGTGCTTCAGTGCATGAAGGAAATTTACAACCAACTCCAGGAATATCTATATATATATACATATATGTATATATATATATATATTCCAGCTCTCCCTTTCATTTCAGTTAAAAAAAAAAAAAAACAACAGCAGCAATTATATTTTAGGATCATAACAGATATTTATAACTTAGCTATCAACAAATGCTGACCTAAAGCTCTGCAGAAAAAGCTCTCAGGAAAACTTAATTATTTTAAGATTTACAGGAATATTAACCATTTTCTTCCAGTACTACAGTTATACTATGACATATAATCATAGTATACCTACATATTATGCTAATGACAGTGAGTAGATATAAATTGTATCTTTTCTGATATGGGTTTACTCTTTAAGCAGGAAATTCAGGAAGAAGCTTGTTGTTATAACTCGGTATAGTGATTTTTTTTTTTACTGTTTTAGTCATAGTTTAAAGTCAGGTAAATGCAGCAGTCTCCACATAAAGGGAAAGGATTCTGGAGCAGATTAGTAACTTGTTTTTTGAATGGACATAGCTTTGGTTGCTGTCTGTTTAAAGCAAACAATCTATGAAGTTGTGTTTATGGGGAAAAGGAGGAAAGGGATAAATCCAGATAAAAAGTTTGAATTCCTTTGCAGTGCTAATTGGGTTTCTTGATCAAAATCTATTCTGATTCAGATTGTCACTTGCTTGCTCTAATTCCACCAAGTCTTTGTAAATGCTAAGTGGAGGAAGAATCTGGGTCACTGTTGAAAAAGCTTTGCCTTGTGATCTCTGTGTGAACTATGCTGGGAATGAGTTTTGGCCTGCATGACTGAGCTGACATGCAGGCCTTGTCTCATTAATGGTTATTCTTAATACACACAACCACTTCAAAAACCTGGTGTTTCCAGGAAGCAGTGATTCAGCAAAGCCATTCTCCTACTTCATTTAAATCCCAGTGAAAGGGGACTGCTCTGTAAATATTTTCAATGTCAGAAGGCAGTTTGATCTACCAGTATCTGATGGGGTTTTTTTTTTGAGGAACTTTTCAGAATCCTGCTATAAGCAATGCTTTAATGAAATTGCCTTTGTCATGATCTCCAAGGGCTAAGAAGCCTCACCTTAGGGCTCCTGACAGGAACCAGGACAGAGGGGACCAAATTGCTCAGCAGGACCCAAGCCCAGCAGTATCCCTGATGTGGGACAGGCTGCTCTGAGCCAGCTCTGGGAGAAGAATGGAAAGTCAAAAGCCATGGGAGCTTTTGCTGAGTGCCTGCAGTCACATTCACATCCGTGTGCTTCACCCACGCCTGAGAATGCAGCTTCACAACTCCTTTGTGAGGTAGGAAATTCCTCCCTCCCTTGCAGAAGTGGGGAGTAAGGAGATGATGTTGCTCTCCTGGGGACCCACAGGAAGCCTGTGGTAAACTGAGGATGAATTTCATCTCCCACTCTCTGTGCCTATGGGCTTTTGACAACACCTTCATTTCTGCAAGCTGTGAGCAGCCTGGACAACACAGTCACAAAGTGGTTCCACTCCCCTGTCCTGCCTGTCTGAACTTCACACACTGGCTCCAACTGCACAGATTTGCTGCCCAGTAGCAAGATCACCTTACCTGGAGCAGTCCACAAGACAGACACAGTGCAGCTGCAAAGCTCAGAATTAAATGGAAGATTTTATAGATTGGAGCTCACTTCTATTCGGTTGCTTTCCTCCTTTCACAAAGCAGGAAATACAATAAAAACTAAACACAAAAGGAAAGTCAATGAACAAAAACTTCTACTATTAATTGCAAATATTAGTGCAAACCACACAGCACACTAAGGTCAGTATTTTCTGTAAGGAGGTCGTACAGATGAGGCTTTAAGCACAGGTGAAGTCACATTCTTTAGTCAAGTAAGTAGTCACCTTTGAAGGTCACTCACACAGGAAACCTGGATTCTGCTGCTACACGTAAAATTTTATCTTACCTATTTGTGTGTATGCTGTCATACTTTTTACTGAAAATGTATTTAGTCCTGCACCTTTTAAAAATGTATTTATTAAAAGGCGGTAAAGACCAAATTCCAAGGCTGAATTACAAGTTTGGCTAAGAGACTCACGTAGGATCATTTTAACTGTCTAGAAGTTATTCTTTTGTAAGAAATATTTTTTTCTTTTATAAGAAATATTTTTAAAAATTTAAATGAGCCTTTTGTCTATGGCCAAAAGCCAACACCTAAATCTGTGTTTGTCATTCGAATGCACGGCCCTGCTGCCCAAGGTGAGTGTTCTCACTGTGACATCAGATGCTCAACACTGCCATAAAACAGCTCACATTCTTACATATTCAGAAGCAGATGTAGGTGTTTGGATTTATCTCATAAAAGCCAGGGCTTTTGTACCTAATTAAGAGTCAAAGCTTGAAAGTTGCAGCCAGGTTGAGAATCCCGCAGGAATCCTGATCTCCCTGCTCAACGGGTGCTTGGGCAACAGTCATCTGGGACAGAGTGGAAAAAATAAAAATACTTCTCAAGATGCTTTCCTGGGCAAGGCCAACAGAGTTAGAAAATGCTGCATCCAGTGGTCTGTACCCCCAGCAGCCAAAGGGCGAAGTCAGAATTTGGAAAAGTGCACTTTTAGGTTGTTTGCTCTTCTGCCAGAACAGACCGCAGGAACCACGCCCCCGCTGGACGGCGCGTGGGGTGGGCCTCCCTTCAGAGGTTCTCATCCAACCACTTGATGTAGCTGTCCCTGGTCTTGACGCCGGCCGAGAAATCCGTGGGCCACACGGTGAAGATCATGCAGCCGTGGAAGCAGTCGTGGAAGTGGTCGAGGGTGACGGGCACGCCGGCCCGCTCCAGGCGCCGGGCGTACATGGCGCCGTCGTCGCGCAGCACGTCGTTCTCGCAGGTCAGCACGTAGGTGCGCGGCTGCCGCGCCAGCGTGGCGTCGTCCGCCAGCAGCGGCACCGCCCGCACGTCCAGCAGCGCCGGCAGCCGCTCCACGATGGCCGCCGTGCCCGTGGCCTGCACCACAGGCTTGTAGCTCTTCTTGAAGGAGGCGGGCAGCAGGGAGGTCCAGTTGAGGCGGGCGCGGAAGGAGAGGGCCCGGCCGACGTTGAGCGCGGTGTGGTTGTTGACCAGCAGCTCGTGGGCCAGGCCGTAGTCGCCGTTGAGGTAGTCGATCCAGTAGTTGACCATGACGTAGCGAGGCAGCACGGCCATGTTCATGTTCTGCTGGTAGGAGGGAGTGTTGAAGTCGAAGGCCTGGAGGACTGGGTAAATCAAGGCCTGCAGTTTCGGCCTGATGGTCAAGTCCTCATCTTTGCTAAGCTGTGTGAAAAGCACGGGTCAGAATCAAGATTGTAAGGAAGGTAAACATATGTCAGTGTGGAACTTTAGAAAAGCAAACATTCATCTGACAGTTTTAGAGTGAGTTCTGCTTTTATACAGGTAATGTGGGGTTTTTTTCTGAAATATCAGCAGCCTGATCTATTTTTCCTCTCGTAGCCTGGCCATTCAGGCAGACTCAGCATCCCGTTCCCAACAGAAATCACTGACATAAGTTTATTGAAGGAGTAAGAAGAAATGATTGTGCAGAGTGACATTTCTCTAAAACAGTGACCAATTGAACAAGTGGCACCAGAAGGACTTCCTGAATCAAAGGAGCTACTCTTGCTCTTAAGAGCTTTGAATGGATTTTTGTTCCATGAATTGATCTAATTGATTTTTTTTTGCAGCCAATGCAGATCGCTGGCATCCACAATTTCTTCTAGCAAAGACTCGCCTGGGTGCAGAAACACCTCCCTGTGTCTGACTCGACCTGCATTTGATTTGAGTCTATCAATTACACATTTGGTGCCCCCTGACTGCCTTACTGGAAGAGTCAGCAAACTCTGTTTCATATTCTGCACAAGATACCCAGTGCCCTATTGTGTCTCATCTTGTTTAAAAAGAATTATGCATCAGGAAATCGAATTAGGAATGCTCTTTCCAAAACGTGGCACTATCATGCTTATCAGTCCTCAATATTGAAGCTTTTATTGTAATTGTCTCTTATTAATTTTTCCACCCTAATTCAATATTGCAAGGTTGTCATGATAATTAGTTGTCTGGACATGGTATCTGCTTTCTTATCACTAATGGTTATGGAAATAGGAATAAGTTAGTAATAATAATATTTCATTCAACCATGAAAAATATTACTTGCCTCAGGTTTCCTTTAAATTCTTTACTAGATCAAATTCAGATTACATTTAAACTGCAGATACACAAAAGAAATTTCCTTAAAACTGCAAAATGCTACAGGAAGACAATTTAATGGAAGAATTAAGCACCATTTACTATATATTTTGTCCTTCATTTGTATTTGAAAGAAAGAAAAGCATATTTCCAGAGACAATTATCTAAAAATAGACAACCATATTAAGAAATTATGCCTACTTGGAAAAACAAGGAGTTCACCAGCAAAATAGGTTAAAAAGAAGTAGTTTAGCTACTTGTTCTTAAACTCTGGCCCATGACAACTTATGACTAACAACAAATCACAACCTATGTGATTCGTATAGTGACTGAGTGACTACACTGAGAATTAAAATGAGCAGATTCTGTCCTTCTACCATTCTGTTTTTAGGGGTGGCACCTCCCCTCGTGATGGTGCAGCACAAAGAACCTGCCAGCCTCTCTGGGCTGGGCTGCTGCAGTGCAATACAGAACACTCCGTGGGTGTTACCTGCTGGCACACGGCAGCCGCCAAATTCCCTCCTGCACTGTCCCCAGAGATTGCAATTCGACTGGGGTCCACTGAATACTCAGCTAAGACATCAGGCTGCAGGAAATGCTTTGTTGCACGAAGAGCATCGTGGTACTGCTCAGGGAAGCACACCTCGGGCACCAGCCTGTATCTGCAAAAGAAAAGGGGTGAGAAACAATTCTGACCTCTGCTTAATTGTATTGATACTTTATATTGTACCTCTCCTTTAGGATTTACAGGTGGTATCAGATAACCCTCACTGGAAATAAATATTTTGATAGGATAAATAGTACAGAAGAAGTAGGAGGAATATGTGTGTAAGATTTAATCTTATAATTAATGTTCTAATTTGGAAAAAATTAAAATGGACCTACTAGACATGAATAATACCAAGATAGCACAAAATTGTGCAGCACTTTCCTAGGATTTCCCAATGGAGGATTTCATCATGCATTATAAAAATCAATAGTTAAAACACCCTTGGCAAGGGAGTCGTTACACTCTGCCTGGTTGTGATCCAAATTCCCACCTTAACAAGTATGAGGGTGAGTAAATTGTACACGCCCAACATGCTCCTGTTTGGCTGAGCCAAACACCCAACACTTCTGCTTCCCACATTTTTACTGATGTCAGGAGAGAATAAACCTTGCTATCCCTCTGTGCTATGAAATGAACAACAGCCAAGAAATTAAGTAATTCAAATTTTCTCCAATGCAACAAATATAATAATAACTTTCCTTTATCAAGGAGAGGAGCAGAAATGCCTCCATTGGGCAGGGGCGGGATGGAGGCACAGAGAGAGCAAACAGTCTGCCAGGAAGAGCCAGCAGCTGAATCCCAGACATCAGGCTTTCTCAGCTTCTAAGTAACAGTACAGGAGAAATCTGTATTTACTGAATAATTTGACATCCAAGAGTTGTTACTGGGCCTTATGGTACAAAGCAAAGTTTTCAGCTTTTCAAACTACAGATTTTACACTTTCTCAGTAGAGCCTAGTGAACCAAAATTCGGTTCTCTGACTCAAAACATGTTTAGACTGTAAGCTAAAGAAGTTTCATATGCAGAATAAATTTCAAACTTAAGATTACAACTTTCAAACTTCACTTGTGACCTGCTGTCAGAAAGCAATCTGTATCTTGTATATACAGGAATCTGAGAGTGTCCTTTGGGAGCTCCTTGCAAAACTGTGTAACAGTACACTGTGCACAGATTGTGAAAGTGAGATGTGCAATTAGACCAACAAGGAATCTAATTAGATTGACTAATTGAATACAAACACCTTGATTGAAGGATATAATGATAAAGGAGAAGAGGTAACAGTAACTCAGAGCAATAGGCAGAATGATATCAGCATAAATCAGAAAAGGAATAGTAACCAACTTTTCAATATTGTGATCACTGCTTGTCTGGAATAACCAATAGCTGCTTTTGTACTTTTCCTTGTTTCTAACAATAAAAACCAAAACAGTAAAAAACCAACCAAACCCTCCAACCCTTTAAAGTACACTATAATAAGCATTAAATGAGTAACATCAACTCCATATAATTAAGTTGCAATTAGACCCCAAAGTGTGGTATGTAATGAACTGCAGGTGGGAAAATTGAGTAATTTTATCAAGTGGTTGGGTTTGCAAAGGAAAATATTGAAGTTGACAATAAAGATGGGAACAGTACCAATCAAGCTGGAGTCGTCTAGGTAATGCATTTAGCTAGTCAAGAGGTTTGTTTGCCTTGGAATTGTTCAACATGTTAAAAAAGCAGCCCTGCTTCTCTGTTGTCTGGCAGTCTTCTGCTCTTGAGGGAAGCACAAGGCTTAAAAGTGAGGACTGGAACAGTGGGAGATTGCGAGAGCAGCAGGAAACTGCCAGACCTCACAGTGTATTCTAAAATAATTAGAAACCCAAACGAATTTCTGATAGCATTCCAACTTGTTGCAATTTTAAAAGGATAAAGGTGCCAGACTGGTATAGAAAATTACTGTCCAAGTTAAAGCCTTGTAGAGAAGCCACTAGCAAAGAAGCAGCTAAAAGAGCTGTTACATATTTCCAATACTTTAAAACTACTTGATCAGTTTTAGATTACTCACTCAACAGAGACAACAACAGCGTTCAGAGATTCAGCCATGATTCTGCAGAGATTGTTGTAAAGGCTTGTTCCTGGAAGGGAAGGACATGGTGTCAGGGACGTGTAAGTCAATAGTCACAAAGCTGTCCCTAAGCCTTCTCAGAAAACGTACAGGATCACACAGATATAAGCGAAGTAAATGAGATCAGCCTGCAACTGATCAAGTGCCAAATCCATTGTACAGCAGAAGGAATGTAATTCATGCCTTCAGAATCCTGCAGTCTAATGCCTCCTTCCTCATCTGGTTTTGGTGACTTCGGACATGTCATTTCACCCACCTACCACAATTTTCTCTGTTGGCCAAAATCTAAGGCACCCAGTGGGTTTGGGGGCATTAACATCTACAGAGAGTTACTGCTGTATGAGTCACTGCCTGTGGTTCATTTTATTACAGCATGCATTGCTTTCATTCAAATGAGTTGCCCTATTAATGTCAGCTGAGCTACTCATTTAAGGGAGGATTAATCACAGCTATCCTATTTATCAGAGGACTGATTGTCCTTAATTTTGTTCCTTTCCACTTACTTAATTGTTGGTTCCCAGTGCTATAAAATATAGGACGCTATATGTTTTCTAAAGTATCCAGTCTCAGGAGTTAATATTTAGGTGTAGCAACTGTGTCATTAACTTCTGCACCTTGGACTCAGGGATAGGTCTGACAAAGCCAAGCTATAATCATCCTGGCAAAGTGCAGCAATTCAATATAAACTTTTGCACAAGAGTCAAACTATTACAGAACAAACGATGCAGGCAGGAGGTTAACAAATATCCCGTAGGCAGGGCTAAGAAACCCATCTCAAAGCACAATTCCTCTGTAGGAAGAGAAGTAAAATGTTTAACTACAGGACAAAGAGACTGGAATTTCCAAAGGCATATGAAGGCCACATTTTAAAGTTATTTAGAAACCTTAATCTCACTCAAATCATGGTCGAAATGATTTGTACATCCAGAGTCCAAATGCAACCAATACAGTCTGTGTTTTGTATAATTTTCTAAAAATCCACTGATGTTCTTTTTCTGTAGAATGCATCAGGGCTGTATGGAACAATGGGGAAGGAAAAGGGAAAGACTCTTCTCAGATGTGGATCTCAGAGCAGCCACAGGAACCACATGCCCTTTCTCTCCCAAGGCTGTTTTCCTTCTGTACCATGTGGAAGGAATCGGTGGTTACCTTATCACTGCCTATAGCTGTACCTCACTTCCTCTGATCATGTTTGTGGTTTCCAAGTTAATGGAGTAATCAGCATTAAATTTCAAGGCAATTATGCTAGTGGTGGTTGTGGTCCCTAAGGAGCAACCTAAAGAGGAACCAACCTGTTTCCCCCACACTCCTCCTGTCTGTGCTCAGCAGTGTGTATTCCCAGGTAGGTGTTATTTAAGAACCAAACATTAGCAAGGCTGTTGCATGCAGCGCAGATCAGCTCAGTGTTCTGCTAATTATTCTCTGAAAATGGGGCAATCCCAGGTAATTTCCCCATATGCAGCCACTGGAACCTGATCACCAAGGACTGACTTTTGCACGTCACCTCAGAAAGCGGGGGACTGGCCCAAGCAGCCCATCCAGGCATCACAAGTATTTAATCAATAAGCTATTTTTCTCTCTCAGGATGTAACAAAATTAACCTTTTGGTCCTTTTACAGCTCACATGCAGCTAAGATATGCACTTCTGCTGTGTGTTCATGGTATTTTTCTCCCTCTCTCAGACTTGATTCACCAGAGTGGAGACAGTCACTACTGAATCCAGGTACATCTTAGCAAAACTGCCACTCCTGGCAGGAAAAAGAGCTTTTGGTTTTTCCTGCTAGGAGAAAAGCAGACTGGAATCCCATTTAATTACAGACAGACACCTACTTGCACTTGCCAAGGCCCAGCCCCCTCCGTGGATGTAAACAACGCTGCGCTTGAGGCTTTCATCTCCCTTGGCAGGAGGTTCAAACACTCTCACTTCCACACCGTCAAAAACTGCATCCGTGATTTTAATGTCTTCAGAGGACACAGACTTCAGCTTGTCAAAGGTGCAAATCAAATAATTCAGAACTATCAAGTGATGGCTGAGTCTCAGATAGTGAATCAGGTGACACTAGTGGGGGGAAAAGAAGAAGAAATTTCTGTTACTTCAGAGCATATCATACACTGCCACATTGTAATACAACCGCCTTCAAAGGGCAGGTCCTGCATGATTCTCACAATATTCACTGGAAAATGGAATTTTATCAAGAACCTCTAATGCTTTTTTAATCTGTATTAAAACAAAACGCTGCCCATAAAAGATTTTCTCTGGAAAAAATGGAATTAAACCATGAGCACTTCGTGGATCACAACCATGAACGAGCACTCAGATTCTTTGAAAGATGCCCTGGGAAAGGGACAAACCTCATTTTCCACTAGGGGACCTATGAAGCTCCTCAGACTGGTGCCAGCAGAGGGCAATACTACACAAACTATGTCTTTTGGAGGAAAAGAATCAAAAATGCAGATTATTTCTCTTGTTCCACCGCAAAGCATAAGTCTTTCTACTTCCAAATTAAGAAAAGTTCCCAAGGACTGCAAAGAAATTTGGAAACAGGAATAATCTTAAAGGAATATAATGGTGGCTTGTCCTGCTGAATTGGGAGGGATCTGAAAGACTAGTTAAGAATGACAGTAGGTTAATGACACTTTTTTCCAACCCCAGAGACTCAAATGTGTTACTTTTTCATGTGATTAAAACACTGTGAAACTGAAGAATGATCTGATCCTTCTGTCTCCTTATGGTAGAAGGAGCCAGATTTTATCCCCTGTAGCTATCCAGGACTTTTATTTTCATGTTTATTTTTAAAATTTTGCCCTGACTTGACTAGAAACCTGTTTCTGTTAGCAAACACTACTGGGATTCAAGGCACTCCTCCACTTGAAGTGGTCATGACCTGCTCCCCACACATCACCTGCTCACTATTTGTAGTGCATTCCTATTCCCATGCCCTGGATGGTGCACCAGGGGTGGCAAAAGGGCAGCCAAAGGACCACAGTGTCCAGACTGACCATTTAAAAGAAAAAGTAGTGGAGGTCCTTCCCCTTTAAGCTCAGAAACTGGATAACCAGCAAAGCCTTTTGTACAATTTTCTCAGTCAAAGCAATGGAGTTGGGAAGTAAAATTAACACATATATTTAACATATACCTGTAGGAACACTACCACTAGGAAAACTGTCAGCTGGGACCTTTCATTTTATGTCCAGGTACCAACTACTTGGAACAAGAGGTGTCCTGTTGTATAGGGCTTTTCTACTCAGGCCCACTTTGCAGTGTGAATTCTGCCAGCCCCACCAGTGCAGTGCGGCCTGCTACAAAGAATTCAAGATGCTGACACAGGGTGAGCAAGGCCACCAGGTACTGGTCTAACCACATTCACCTGCTGAAGAACAGATGGTTGCCAGTTTAATCTGTACAAAATCTGAACACACGCCCCTTCAGAATAAAAGCAAGGTTTGAAACACTCAGCATTCTCTCTTCCAAAGATCTTACAGCACAGTCTCTTACGTGTAATTTTTTTCTCTGTTCTAATTAGTCTGAATTTTAAAAGAATTGAAATATTTGCTTTCATCCAGGTTCGGTACAGAAAGAGCCCTGCACAGCTCCCACTGCAGACTGCTGTAGAAAAATATCAAGTTTGATATTAAAAAAACCCCCCAACATTTACACCAAATACAGTGGGCTGTTACATGACCTGGGAGAGGAATCCACTTGCTTTAACTTGTGGTAACATCACCCTGCTGAGATGGTTTGGTAGGAATACAAGTTTTAAAATGTTTGCTGCTTTTTGGATGGGATATCATTTCTTCATACTGCAAGTCTTTTCTCTGGGAGAAGAAACACAAAATACCCACCCGGCAGGACAAAATGCTGAATTCACAAGGCTGTTTGTATCTCTGAGTTTCAGCCCGTGTTTTTCTCCCACTATTACTTAAAACTCCCACAGGAAACCCCAGGACTGGTCTGAAATCTGAAGAGCAATACATCTATTAATAATTTGGCATACAAATCGTTGGCCTGCCACCGATGTAACCACATAAAGGTCTGATCCTCTCTGTGCCCTTTGGAAGTTCCCTGGGGAGGTAACCACTGGGAAGCAGTTCTAGAAATACTGCTAAAGAAAATAATGTTTTTGTAGATTTTATTTAGCCTGACTGTGCTGCAATAGACATCTCATTTTTGTTTTCTCCCACTTTAGTTTGCATTCTTTGTAGACAAGATTACCACATGTTCCCTGGAATCGGGAATGTTTTGTTTTCAAGGCTAGTTAGTGGTCTTTACCAAGAAGTGTTTTGCCCTTTTCTTCAAATCACAGAGCACTCTGGCCATCTGCAGCCTACCATGCTCTTTCATACCTGTTTCTCCTAGAACAGACCACTCTTTCCAAGAATCCATAAACCTGGAAGTTTAAACATCAGGGCACAAAGGCAACAGTCCTAATTATTTATCAGACATGGGCAGTTTTTTTGCCAAGCATTTATCAGATAGATTCCCTGTTAGTCAATCTGCCTAATCAACCTATTGGCTTGTTATTTGTAACGCCTCAGGATTGCACTTTTTGCTGGCAAAGAGCCCATCTCGTCCAAAGTTCTCACAAATAAATTTCTTCTTTCCCTCTCTCTAAATATTAAAAAAAAAAAAATCTAATCTTAGCAGTCTGTACTAATACTCCTGGCAGAAGATGTGGTTGGCCAGCTCTCCTCTAGGAGAGCCTTGCCACTCCCAGGACAGCCTTGCCCATCCTGATGCCTGTTCTTCCCTGGCACCTTTCTTGTGGTGCCACTGGAAGCCTCAGAGCATGACCTTGCTGCACCAGCTCAGGACCTGAGAAACACTAAATTTCAGCCATATCATCAGCTTACTGATACCCCCAGGCAGCAAAGAGGGAGCAGGAGAAAGGATGGGACCACATCAGCCTTTTCGGCAGCAGCTGGATTGACTTAAATCCGGTATAAAACTGCAACTGCTCCTCTCATGTGAGCAACAATGGATTTCATCGTTGCTGCTGGCTCTTTTACCACCCTTCCAGTTACAACCTGCAGGGCTGCTGCAGGTTACCAAATGTAACACTTCAATATATTTGGGGATGATGTGGATGTGGGAGAGGAGAGGAGAAGAGAGGAGAGAG